>JAKUAQ010000032.1:0-89410 GCA_030562965.1 Starmerella ratchasimensis
TAGAGTCTCTTAGTGTGGGGCAGAATTTGTCACGCTTCAGGCTGTGCTCTGCTTGCTCCAAGCTGGTCAGCTTATCCCCAATCTGTGCTCAAGTTGGTTTTGCGAGTTCGAGCTGTTCTGCCGGGCCGCCGCGGTGCGCAGCGAGGACGCCATGGCCGCGCTCGAGAGCGGCATGGAGGACGTGCTGAGCGCGGTAGACGACGCGAAACGCGCGATGGCCGCGCGGCGCAACGCCCGCAGCCAGCTTGAGGCCGACGGCGCGGCTGCCCGCGTCCTCCGCGAGCAACGCGAGCAGCGGCAGCACGACGCCGAGCGCTACGGCGCCGACCTGCTGCGCACACAGACGGAGTTCGCGAGCCTGCGCACGGAGCTCAACACGGCCGTCGGCGTGCTCACGGAGGCGATCAGCGCCGTGGGCAGCGGCGGCGACGCGGCGGCGGCGCGCGTGGGGCCGGCGATGTCGGCGGCGCACGCGGCGGCCATCAAGCGCACGCGGCGCCGCGACCTCCGCAACAAGGCGGACGCGTACCGCGAGGCGCTCGCGCACGGCCGCCAGCCGCACGAGCAGCTGCTCGGGGAGGCGCAGGCGGACTGGAATACGTTCCGCGTGCGCCAGAAGGCCGCGAACAAGGCGGCACGGGCGGCCCGGCGCTGGGCACGCGAGCTCGGCAAAGAGGCAGAGCTCGAGGCGCTTGTGGCAGAATACGACATCCCGGGGCTGCACGCCGAACTTGCGCGTGTTGAGGCGGCGCGAAGACTGCAGCGCGAGAGCGGCGAGAGCCTCGAGGACCTGCAGGCGCGTTTTGCGGCGCTCGAGCAGGACATCGCCGCCAAGCACGCGGAGCAGGAAGCGCAGCTCGCGCAGCTCGCGGGCCTGGCGGCAGACACGGCGGACGTACGCGTGCGGTGGGAAGGCGAGGTGCGGCGGCTGACGGCGAGCGTGTCGGCGAAGTTCCGCGAGCTGTTCCGCGGCGTGGCGATCGACGGTTCCGTGGAGCTCGAGACGCCCGGCGCGCGCGATGCCGTGGGCAGCTGGGGCATCGCCGTGCTTGTGGCGTTTCGTCCGGGCGAGACGCCGAAGCCGCTGAGCCGCATGCACCAGAGCGGCGGCGAGCGCGCGGTCACGACGGCGCTTTTCCTGCTCGCGCTGCAGCACCTCGGCGGCGCGCCGTTCCGCGTGCTCGACGAGATCAACCAGGGCATGGACGTGCCGAACGAGCGCAAGACCATGCGCTTCTTCGTCGACATGTCGTGCAACCTCCAGCCGGGGCAGCCGCGCCAGCAGTACTTCCTGGTAACGCCGAAACTCATCCCGAACATGCCGTGGCACGAGAACATGAGTGTCACGGTCATTTTCGGGGCCGACCACATCCAGGGCGCCAACCGGCTGCTCAAACCCACCGAGGAGGCGAAGCGGGACAGCGCCTTGGCGAACGCACCTGTTCCGTGAATTGTGCGATGTTCGCACTTTTGTACTATACAGTCATTTTCATGATACCCAACTAATAGAGTCTTATTTATTTCCGTTTAATTATTTATATATAAATCAATTATATTTCTTTCTTAGGTTGCACCTACTTCTCTCCGTGATACCCACCTTATCAGAGACCCTGCCCTACCAAAAATTATTTTCACCAACCACCCACATGGGACTCAAAGACTCGATCAAGAAGCTCTCGAATTCGCTTGGGCTCAGCCGGCCCGAGCCCGAGCACATGGAGGTCGACGATGAGGAGCTCGATCTGGCGCGGCTGCAGGAGTCGGAGAGCGAGTCCGACGTGAACGGCAGCAGCGAAGAGGAGTCTGAGGAGGCCGCCGACGCCGCTGAGGCCGCCGGCGAGCAGTCAGGCGACGCCTCGGACAGCGAGGAGGACGAGGACGTGCCATTGAGCGACGCGGAGCTCGACGACGACGCGGACGTTGTGCCTTACCAGAAGGTGACCATCAACAACACGGCCGCCCTGCAGCGCAGCCTGAAGGCGATCGCGCTGCCTGCGGCCACGAAGGCGCAGTTTGTCGAGCACCTGAGCGTATCTGCCGCCGAGCCGATCACGCTGCGCGATATTTACGACGACACGGAGCGTGAGCTGGCGTTCTACAAGCAGGCGCTGGAGGCCGCGCTCGAGGGCCGCAAGCTGGCACGCAAGAACGACATCCCGTTCAGCCGGCCCGTGGATTTCTTCGCGGAGATGCTGAAGTCGGACGAGCACATGGGCCGCGTGAAGGCCAAGCTCGTGGACCAGGAGCGCAACAAGATGGCCGGCCAGGAGGCGCGCAAGCAGCGCGAGCTCAAGAAGTACGGCAAGAAGGTGCAGCACGAGAAGCTGCAGCAGCGCCAGAAAGACAAGCGCGAGATGCTCGACAAGATCACCGGCCTCAAGCGCAAGCGGAAGGACGCGATGATCGGCGACGACCAGTTCGGCGTCGAGGTCGAGGACGCGCTCGCCGACAAGAAGCAGCAGCGCGACCAGAAGTACCGTCTTGGTGCGCAGCGCGGCCAGGGCGGCCAGGGCGGCGTGAAGAAGCAGCCCAACCGCAAGCGGCTCGCGAAGAACACGAAGTACGGCTCGGGACACAAGCGCGGCGAGAAGCGCAACACCGCCGACAGCTCGATGGACGTGAGCGGTTTCCGCAACCGCCGCAAGTAAATATTTATTAGCACCTTTGGCATTGCAGCGATGTCTTTATCTTACAATACAACTATTTAATTTAAACTTATCTTGATCAACTTTAGCGTCATCCACTGGTTCATTATCCAGTTGATCACTATCCATTAAATCGCTATCTTATAATCATTATCCATTAAATCACTCAATCCAATAATCGCTCAATCCAATGATCGCTCAATCGCCCTGTTGGTGAGCATGCATGATTCACCTCGCTACGTGGTGTGCATGCGATAAGGCTTTCTTCCAAGGGATATTACCGAAGTCTCCTACATCTAACTATCTTTTATGCCGAATAATTTTTTATTATGAATTGATAAGAAAATCAAGAATTGATCGTCCGCTCGTCGAGATAAAAATAGATTTTCAAGCGTCTCCCGGACATGGGTACCGGCGCGAGCCCGCTCCGGACCCTATTACTTCGGGAGCTGTCCGATATGGAGCCGGGTGAATGGCATGAATCTTCAGCCTAGCATCACAAAAGAGTTGCCTGGATACGCCCAAAACAACCAAACTTGCTTCAATGCACCTGAGATAGTGGCAACAACATGAGATTATTGTTGATCTCATTCAATTCGCAATGGCAAACACCAATGCCATACCCCAGATCCAAATTCATATCTAACGATTGAACACTATGCTATTAAATAACTATTAAAATAATATGCCTACTAGCAGCTTTTGCGCACAGTCACCAGAGGGCAACGCCAAGACCCCTCGCCGACGCGTCGTCCGATCAATGAATCAATTTCAACCGCTTACATGAGAGGTAGCATCTTGGGGAGCTGTCCGACACGCCCGATCCATAGATCTGATTCATAGATCCCGTTAAGACCCGAGTACGAATGCTTGGCACACAAGAGGTTTCAGCCGGCTCGGCTGCGACTGCCCCCGATGGGCGCACCCTGCTTGAGACGCGGTGTCTCAGATTTCGTTGCCCTACGGCTGCCCTACTGGGTCCGCACCGGTTACATCACATGATGAAGTCCCCTCGCCCCAGCATGCACCACCCTGTTTCCAGCGGATCAAGGAACGCAGGCACCACCCACACAAGAACAGATCACCAACCCGACCCGACAAGCAGCAGTAAAAAATGTCTGACGAATTTGAGAACCCGAGCATGGAGTACAACAACATGGAGCTGCTCGAGCTGAGCGCCTACAACTTCCGCAGCTTCGAGAAGCTCGAGAACCTCCAGCTCGTCGACGAGCAAATCGCCAACAGAGTCGGGCCCAGCAACGGCGCCTACCGCCGGGTGCGCGGCGCAATTGCGTATGCTATCGATCCGCTGCAGGAGTATATTCCTGACAGCGAAGTCGTGCGGGATCCCGCTGGCCCGCCCACGCGCATCATCGTGCGCTTGCGGGTCGAGAAGCTGCGCAGCCTGCGCCGCGCCATGGGCCACCTGGATGGGTCGCGCACCCGGCCTGAGTTCCTTCAGGAGGTGGTGTTCGAGCGCGGCGTCAACGAGCGCTATTTGATCGACGGCATTCGGATGGAGGAAGACATCTACTACCGCCGCCTGGCGGAGTTCATGCGGGACATGTTTCCGCTGAAGAACTGCTTAAAGATCCAGTCGCAGGTGTACTACGGCATCCTGCACACGACGCATCTCGTGCGCCAGCACCGGGAGAATACGCCGTACGAGATCTACGCGAACCACACGGACTTGGAGAAGCAGATCGAAGAGATCGCCGAGCGCAACCGCGAGCTCGTGCGCGCCGCGGCGCTGGGCACTGCGGAGAACCACGTGCCATCTACCGCCACGACGCCGTCCGATTCGCGCTACGACGCCCCGCTGCCCGCGCCGTACCGCGATGAGATCAACAAGCTCTTGAAACTACGAACCGAAGCCCACGCGCGCTGCGAACGCGCGATGTGGGCATCCAGTGTGCACTGGAAGATGCTGGAGGCCACTACCGCGGAGACGGATACCGTCACCGCGTCCGCCTACGAGGTGCGCCAGGTCGTGCGCATAATCAGCCAGGCGCCGGACCCGGGGGAGGCGGCCACCAAGCCGTTCAGCACTGCTGCCGCCGAATCGAGCACCACGGAAGCTCCCAACGCCGACAGTGCCGGCGACAGCACCACGACTGACAACGCCCCCACGACTGACACTGCTGCGACGAGTGACAACACTCCTGAAATCAACACGCTCAGTCTCAATGACAATGTCGAGACCGAGGCAGCCGGCACCAACGCCTCCGCCGGTTCGGCCCTCTCGGCACAGACGGCTGCGGAGAAGGACGACACCGAGGACGACGAGAAGGCGAGCACTGACGACGACGAGAAGGTGAGCACCGACAGTGACGAGGATGTCAAAGGTGTCGCTGACACCGAGAAGGGCGACACCGAGGACGACGGTGATAACGGCGTCGACTCGTCCCGCTCAGAAGTCTAAAGCGGATTAATCGCCCCCACACCGGGGAACTCAGTCCGGGGAAGTCGCCCTGAACAGTAGCCAAATGTATATAGATGAGATGTCTGTGCCCTGGCCCCCGCACCACCCGAACCCAGCGATCGGCGGTCTAAATAGAATAACAGAACCACTTAGGAGCGATGCTGTTCCACGGTTTCGACGTGATCGAGATCTCGACGCAGAATTTCGGGATCTTTCCCGGCCTGCTGCGCATCAGTATCGATGACGAGGCCTCGATCGCGGCCAGGCTGGGCCCGTCGCGGCACGCCTACCGCAATGTGCTGGACGCCGTGGCGTTCGTTCTCGACCCGTACCAGCTGTTCATGCCCACGGCGCTGTACGTGAACGGGCGCCCCGGCCGCCCCCTGCTCGCCTCGGTGCGCGTGCGCCTGCCCGGGGCCACTGGGACGGGGGACGACTCGCCAGACATATCCTCGGCTGGCCCGAGAGCACAGCGCTGGGACCCCACAAGCCGCGCGCTGGCCGCCGGCGGCGTGCACGAGCCCGGCGAGATGACCTTCATGCGCGGCTCGGACGAGTTCCTCGTGAACGCGAAGTTCTGCGAGCGCGACGAGTACTACCGCCTCATAGCCTCATACATGTTCCCCAACTTCCCGCTGCGCGAGTACCCGGACGTGACGGCGGACCACTACTTCAGCCTCGTGGACGCATACCACTACCTGCACTTCGGCGAGAGTCCGTTCGAGGCGTTCGTGGTGCGGCCGATGGCGGAGCACGGCAGCGACCTGCAAAAGCGCAACTCCGAGCTCGTGATGCTGGCCGCATCCGCGGAAGCGATCACCGCCCAGAGCGGCATCGATGGCGCCGCCGAGGACTGGGCGGCCGTCGAAGCCGTCGCGGGCGCGCGCGACCAGGCGCGCGTCAACTTCGAGAACATGGTCACGATGTTCCGCGACGGGTGGCGGCTCTTCGAGCGGTTTGTGTGCGAAGTTCGTTCCATCGAGGCCATGAGTTTTGAGCTGCGCCAGACGGAATAGCCCAGCATGCAGCACCAGGAGCAGGTATCCGTGTGGAGTGGAGCTATAGACCTCACCTCTGTATTATTTATTAGTGTACAAATAGCCTATTTTTTAGCATCTAAACGGTGTCTGAATGTCATTGGTCGACGCTTTGGGAAAGTGGTCACAGGCCAACTAAGTTAGCAGCTCGACCATATCCTCGTCCACGAACTTCGCCAGATCCGGCGCGCCGTCGAGGCCCCGACGACGCCGCAGCCGCAGCACGAAATCGCGCGCCCGCGCGTCGTTTTCCGCCACCTCGCGGGGCCCCACGGCCTGCGTGGCGTCCAGCGGGTCACCCGGCACGGTGCGCCACGCCTCGAAGCGCTGCGTCACGCGCGCGTCGTCGCGCTGCGCCAGCTGGCACAGCACGTCGAGCTCGAGCCCAAGGCTATCGACCACCGGCACGACACACGCCGTCACGTACAGGTTCGTCCCCAGCACTGGCTCGTCCAGCACGACCTCCGCGCTACGCTTGGCCGCCTCGCCGTACATGGCCTTCCCCGCGGCCAGGCGTCCGAGCACGGCGACACGCACGAGCGGCTCGACGAGGCGCGGCGCCGCCAGCAGTACCGCGGCGCAGCACGCCCGCCTGGCCGTCCACGCGACCTGGAACGCGCGCGCCGCCTCGAGCGCCAGCACGATGAACGCCACGCCCGTCACGCGCGACTCCGTCAGCGGGCCGCTCGCCACGACGGACTCGAAGCCGCTGAGCAGTGCATGGCGCACCGCTGAGGGAGGATTGGCCCCGTACAGCCGACAGCCGCGGTACGTGTGCAGCAGGGCGTACTCCTCGTCGTCAACTACGATGCTGGCGCCGTCCTCGTCCGTTGCGGGCCGTGCGATCACCGTCATCTCGACCTCGTCTCCTTTCGTGGGCACGGCGGCGTACGACTCCGCGCTGACCGTCTCGCGGAACTCCGGGAGCGGCTGGCTCGCGCGCGTCTTCACCATTCCCAGGGCCGTGTCGAGGTACAGCTCGCCAGGACCGCACACGACGCCGTCGCGCAGCGCCAGGCCGGGGAACGCCGCCGCCATCGCCGCGACGTCGCGGTCCAGCGCGAGACGTGCGGCGGCCGTGTCGCCCGGTGTGAGCGCGATCGTGAGCAGCGTCGCCGCGGGGCGCAGCGGCTCGGGCGTGGCGCCAGAGACGACGACCCATGCGCCCGACGGCGGGTCTTCCACGCGCACGCGCTTCGATCCAAGCGGCAGCCACGCAGGGCCATCCCACGCCGCTCCTTCTTCTGTGCCAATTCTGCCGAACTCAGACGTCACGAACCGCGTCGCCACTTCCTGGGGAGGCGGCACGCGGTCCACAATCGCGCGGACGAGCGGCTCGAGCGGGTCCTCGAAGTACCGCGCCAGCAGCAGCGCCATGCGCTCGTCGGGCGCCAGCGCCCACTCCGCCTTGCTCAGACGGATATCCAGAGCCTCGGCGACGTGCGCGGCTTTGTGCCCGACAAGGCCGCAGCCCACCAGCTTGTAGACCGGCGCGAGGACGTACGCGGCGACGTGCTCGCGGCGCAGCGGCAGCGTGCTCCCGTGCCACCGGCGGTACAGCTTCGAGACGGACGCGAGCGTGAACGCAAAGCGCAGCTTCGCGGAAGTGAACACGGCGGCGTCCCACGACGTTCCGAACTGTGTGATGAGGTGGTCGAGGCGCTCGAACGCGGCGGCGGGCGGCAGCCGCAGGTCGAGGAACAGGCGGTCGAGTTTCGTGAACACGACGAGGCTTGGTGGCGTAGCGGGCACGTCGAGCGCGCTGCCTTCCACGCAGTCGACGACGAGCAGCGTCCCGTCGCTCAGCGCGGCGGCGGTCGCGCGTTCCGTCGCAAAGTCGGCGTGGCCCGGCGTGTCGGCGTAGCTCAGCGCGTACGACTTGCCGCGCGCCTGGCGCACCGACGACGAGTACACGGGCTTGAGCGTGAGCCCGCGGTCGACGTCCCAGCTCTGGCCGCTCACGGCGTCGATGGCCCGCGCCGCAGCACCGGTTGTGGGGATCGGCGTATTGTCACCCAGCAGGCGGCACAGCGCCGTCTTGCCCTGCCTGAGGCCGCCGACGACCGCGAAGTAGCGCGCCAGCGCCGGCACCCGCATCAATCCCAGGCGGAACGCCCAGTCTGCGGGCGGAGAGACCTCCAGATCGGAGGCGGCTTCCGGCGGGCCGACCAGCGGCACGTCAGCTCCTTGGGCGTCGTACTCGTTCTCCACGACCTCCACATCGCTGTCTTCCCACCCGTCGGACGACGCGGAGTCGGAGTACTCCTGCCCGACGAAGTTGCCGAACTCGTCGAAATCGTCGTCCATGGGGGCTAATCAGGTGCCTTACCCAGTCATGCCTACGAACGCAGGTACACCCACACGAAAGTACAGCGTGTGTTAAGGTGAATGACTCAAAGAATAATGACAAGCAAGGAATAAATTATGGTATAGCTATGTTATGTAGGTTCTGAGTGTGCGTATATCACTATGTCAGGGGGTGGTTACTCAACCGCCTCCTCGGCCGTCTCCAGAGGGTAGAAACCCGTCCAGATGCGGGCCTGTGCGACGCCCTGCAGCACAAGCAGCTCGCGGCCCGGCACGGTCTCCCAGCCCAGGCGCTCGGCCAGCTGCATCACCGGCGTCTCGGCGGGCTTGTACGCGGCCTCGAGCAGCACGCCGCGGTTCGCCTCGAGCAGCTGCTCGAGCATGCCGAGCACGGCCTGGGGGATCGCGCTGTCGCCCGGCACGGTGCTCATCACGGCGGCCACGTCGACAACGTCGCCCACGTTCTCCGGCGTGACGGCGACGACGCGGATGAGGCCCGCGAAGCGCTCAACGAGCGGCGCAATGCGCTCGGCCGTGCGGTTGAGCACAAACGCCGTGCGGAAGCCCATGCGCGCGAACGCGTACACCGCCGCCGCTGCCGTGCCGCCCGCGCCGAGGACGACGGCGTTGCGGCCCGTGAGCACGCCGGCACACCGGAACGCGTCGCGCACGCCGCGCCAGTCGGTGTTGTCGCCGCGCAGGCGCACCTCGCCGCTCACGACGTCGATCGGCGTCAGGGTGTTGACGGCGCCGATGGCCTCGGCCTCAGGGCCCAGAGTGTGGCACAGCGCCACGACGTCGCGCTTAAGCGGGATCGTGATCGACGCGCCGCCGAACGCGGCGCCCAAACCGGCAATGCGATGCGCCACGCTCGCCGCCTCGGACGTCGGAAGCTTCTTGTAGCTGTGCGGCAGGCCGAGCGCCGCGAACGCCGCGTTGTGCAGCGCGGGGGACTGCGAGTGCCCGATCGGCTCGCCCGCCACGAAGAACTGCTGCGCGCGCAGCAGGCCCATGTCCGCGGCCATGGAGTTGGCCTCGGCGACGCTGAGCTGGCCCGGCGCGGCGGCCACGGGCAGCGCGGGGTGCGTCACCGGCGTGAGCACGCGGTTCAGCACGCGCGACAGGCGGCCGTGCACGCCCATGTTGATGCCGATGAACGGCGCGTGCGACGCGGCAACGCTCTCGCGGAACGCCTCGAGCGCGAAGTTGTCGGCGAACGAAGTCGCCATGCTCACGAACTTCACGATATCACCAAGCCGGTTCGCGTCGAAGAACGCAGCGTGCCACTCGACGCCGCTCCACGCCCATTGCGCCGCGGGGTCGTGGTGCGACGCGATCACGCGCGTGCGGGCGCCGAACGCCGGCTTCGTGCGCTGCGCCATCACCCACGGGTGCACGGCCTTCTGCGTGAGCTCGATGTCCACGTACTCGACGGCGAGGTCGTACGCGAACCGCACGAGGTCCGCGTAACCGTCGGCGTCAGCGTCGGGGAACCGGCCGCCCTGGCTCAGCGAGCGCACCGTGAAGATGATCGGCAGTGCGCTGTGCAAGCGCAGGAACGCGACCTGCTGGCCCACGAACTCGCGGTCCCACTGCTTGAGCAGATCGACGCGCAGCTCGACGGCCGCGCAGCCCTCGAGCAGCGCGGGAAGCGTCAGGCCGCCGAGGTCCGCCTTCGTGAGGTCCGGGTACGTGAGGCTGAGGAAGAACGAGCGCTCGGCGAGCGGCTCCGGCGGCGCGAAGAACGCGGCCAGGGCGCCGCGCAGGCTCGCGGGCTGCTCGACGGTCGGTGCGAAGAACAGGCGGTTCGACACCTGGCGGTACAGCGGCTCGCGGCGCGCATAGACGACGTCGAGCGGCTCCGCGAACGGCGGCCGCGTTGTGTCGGCGCCCAGCAGCGCCGCGATGTCCGCGTAGCTGCGGTGCACGTGCACGACGAAGCCCGACGCCTTGTGCGCCTCCAAAGTGCTGCGCGCGCGCTCGAGCTCGACGATGCCGCCACCGCACGCGACGACGAAGCCGCGCGGGTGCGACGCCAGGAACGCCGCCAGCAGGTCCGCTTCTTGCTCGCGGAACGCCGGCCAGCCCTCCTTCGCGATCAGGTCGGCGAGCGGCCCGACCTTGCGCTCGAGCTCGCGGTCGAGGTCGACGAACGCGAGGCCCAGCACGGCCGCCGTGGCCTCGCCGAGCGTCGTTTTGCCGGCGCCGCGCATGCCGACGAGCACGATCGTGCGCGCGTCGCCGCCGGACCCGGCACCCGCGGCCACGGTAGCCTCTGGTGCGGGCGGCGGGCTGCGGCCCTCGAGCTTGACGCCGAGCTTTGTGTGCAGCGTGTCCCACCAGCCGGGCCACGTCTTCTCGACGCAGCGGCGCTCGTCGATGACCGTGGCGCCGCCGACCTGCGTCGCGAGCAGCGACAGGCTCATGGCCACGCGGTGGTCGTCGTACGAGTGCAGCGTGCGCTCCGGCACGCGCAGGCCGCTCTTGGAGCCGACGCCGACGACGTCGATGCCGTCTGCGCCCTCGACGGTCTCCACGCCGAACGCGGCGAGCTGGTCGTGCATCGCGTTGATGCGGTCGCACTCCTTGACGTGCTGGTTCGCGATGCCGGAGATGCGCGTCGTGCCTTCAGCCACGGCGGCCACAACGCACGCCGTGAGGAACGCGTCCGTCATCGGCTCCATGTCGACCTCGATCGCCTTCAGAGGCCCCGCGGGACCGCGCACGGTTGTGGACGTCGCCGTCTGCTCGACCGCGCAGCCCATGGGCCGCAGCACGTCGACGGCGAAGCGCGCGTCGCCCTGCAGCGACGCCGAGCCGATGGTGGGCACCGTGCACGCCGTGCCCGTCAGCGCCGCGAACGCCAGGGGGTACGTCGCCGAGCTCGCGTCGGACTCGACGGTGTAGGTCTCCGGCGCGCGGTACGTCGCCTGCGGGATGTGGTACGTGTGCGCCTCGGTCGTGGACTTGGTCACGGTGACGCCGAAGTCGGCCATCATCTGCACTGTCATGTCGATGTAGAACTGCGAGATCGGCTTGCCGCCGACAAGGCTCAGCGTCACGGGCTTCTGCGCGTACGGCGCGACGAGCAGCAGCGCGCTGACGTACTGGCTGCTGACCGTCGCGGCCAGCTCGATGCGGCCGCCCGCGAGGTGGCCTTCGGGCGTGTGCACGTCGACGGGCAGGCTGCCCTCGCGCTTGACGTAGTCGACGGTCTGGCCGTTGGCCCGCAGCGCGTCGACGAGCGCGCCGATCGGGCGTTCCTGCATGCGGGCGTTGCCGGTGAGGCGGACCGTGCCCGGAACGAGCGCGGCGACGGCCGTGAGGATGCGCGCGGCCGTGCCGGCGTTGCCGAGGTAGAGTTCGTTGGCGGGCGTCGCGAGGCCGCGGCCGCCGGAGCCCGTCACAACGAGCGTGTCGCCGTTGTCCGCGAGCTCGACCGTGGCCGCGCGCAGGATCTGCAGCGCGTCGAGCATCACGGCCGTGTCGTCGGAGTGCAGCAGGTTGCGCACGCGGCACGTGCCCTCCGCGAGCGCGCACAGCACGAGCACGCGGTTCGAGATCGACTTGGATCCGGGCGGAACAATCTCGACGGCCGGAGCAGCCTTCGGCAAAGTGCACACAGCGACCTCGCTGCTGAGCACGACCTTGAGGTCAGCGTCGCTCACGGCCGAGGCTTTGGGCTCCCACGTCTGGCCGATGCGGCTGAGCAGTACGACCTTCTTTGTGGCTCCAGCGTTCTTCTTGTCGACGGCCATGATCTCCAGCAGCCGCGGCACGGGCAGCGCAGCGTTGCGCGAGCGGCGGCGCACAACGGCGTCGTTCACGCTCACAGGCAGCTCGTACGCCTTGAAGCACGCGGCGATGCGCGCGACGGCCGCGGGGCTGAGGTGGCCGAGGTAGCGCGCGAGCTCGGCCTCCAGCACGCTGCCGATGGCGACGCACTCGCCGTGCAGGACGTGCGGCGTGAGTAGCGCCTCGATCGCGTGCCCGATCGAGTGGCCCCAGTTCAGGATGTTGCGCAGGCCGCCTTCGCGCTCGTCGAGCGTGACGACCTCCGCCTTGACGCGCACGGAGCCCTGCACGAGGTCGAGCAGGATCTGGCGGATCGGCGCGAGGTCCACGCGGCCGCGGGCGTCGCGCGGCGCGTCCAGCGCGGCCATGAACGTGGGGTTGACGGCCTCGAGGCGGTCGAACTCCGCAGCGTTCCAGATTGCGGCTGTCTTGATCACCTCGGCCATGCCGTTCAAGAACTCACGCCGCGGCAACGTCTCAAGGAACCGCAGCTCCAGAAAGTTCAGGCTCGGCTGCCAGAATGCGCCCACCAGGTTCTTGCCGGCGGGGACGTCTACGGCCGTTTTGCCGCCAATGGACGAGTCGACCATAGCCAGCAGCGTTGTGGGGATCTGGACGTAGCGCACGCCGCGCATGAACGTCGCGGCAACGTAGCCGATCATGTCGCCGATCACGCCGCCGCCCACGGCCAGCACAACGGTGTCGCGCGTGCAGGCGTGTGCGAACATGAAGTCCTCGACGGTGGCCTTAGTGGCGCGCGTCTTCGTGAGCTCGCCCGGCGCGACGAGGAACTCGAGGAGACGCTGCTCGGGCTTGATGGCGGCCGCGAAGTCGTCGAGCAGCGCGCGGAAGTGCGCGTGCTGCGCGATGTTTGTGTCGGAGACAACGACGTACGTCGACGACGGCAGCAGCCGCAGCGTGTCGCCGACGATGCGCTCGCGGATGTCGTAGCCGATGACGATCTGGTCTTTGCCGAGAATCGGAATCGTCACGCTCATCTGGAGGTGGTTCGATGTGGTTTCGGGGTGAAAAGTGTGGGGTCTGGTGGTGAGTCTTTGAAAAGTCTGTCCCAACCCTGCAGGTCCGCCGGTGGGTCCGCCAAGCACGGCTCCGTTAAGCGAGCAGATTGCAGATCGCAGGTGGCCGCCCGCCCGCAGGCCGCACGGGTCCGCAGGGGCTGTAGCGTCCGGGTATTATTGCTCAATTTTCAACAATTGTGTCGAGCAGTGGAGCGGGAAGGCAGTTCAGCGGGTGGGTCGTAGTGGTTTAGGTGGTGCTAGTCTAGGTTGATATGGACCCGTTACTCCTCACGACATATATGATATCATATATAGCATTATTTATCGTATTCTTAGAGTTCTTATTTTATTGTATTAGTCCATAGGACAGTTCATGGCCTGTATTATTTAGGCTAGCGGTATTATTTAGGAGCGGTTTGGGTATAGAGGTCAGGTTTGGCTGCCCTGAAATTTATTTATTTATGCCTGCGAAGAAGACGCTGCGCGTCGTCACCGGCTCGTACGAGCACAACCTGCTCGGCGTGGCGCTGACTTTCGACGAGCGCCCCGCCGAGGGCGCACGTGCGGCCGCTGAAGCCAATGCCGACGGCAACACGCGCCGCGAGGCGTTCACGCCGCTCTTCCACTTCTCCCCGCACACGCAGTCGATCCGCTGCCTCGCGTGGTCGCGCAAGGTTTTGGCGAGCGGATCGAACGACGAGTGGATCCGCCTGTACGATCTGCAGCGCCGCCGTGAGATGGGCACGCTGATGCACCAGCAAGGACAGATCCTGTGCATGCAGTTCTTCGGGAACAAGTGGTTTTTGAGCGGCGCGGGCGATGGCAAGATCTGCCTGTGGCGCGTCAAGGACTGGGAGCTGCTGGCCGAGCTGAAGGTGCACAAGGCGCCGGTCCTCGACCTCAGCGTGCACCCCAGCGGGCGCCTCATGCTGAGTGTCGGTGTAGACCGCAAGCTCGTGCTGTGGAACCTCATGACGGCACGCAAGGCGTCGGTGCGCAAGCTGCGCGAGGCCCCCGTGCAGGTGAGCTTTGTGCCTGGCCCGAAGACCGCGAGCGACTACGTGATCGGCTACGACCGCAAGGTCGTGCGGTACACCGCCAATGGCACGGCCGCGCAGACGTGGGAGTTCGCAAGCCGCGTGCACCGCGTGGGCTGGGCCACCGTCGACCAGCTGTACCTTGTGGTGAGCACCGAGGACGGCAAGCTGAGTTTCGCGGCGGTGGGCGAGGCACCCACGCAGGGAAATGCCGAAGAGGAAACGGAGCCCAAGAAGAAGCGCGCGAAGCACGACACCAAGACAGAGGTTGAGGCGACCAAGGAGACCAAGGAGACCAAGGACGAGACCGAACCCATTGCGTTCACGCTGCAAGGCCACGCGACGCGCGTCAAGGACTTCGCGGTGTTCGAGACGTACCTCGCGAGCGTCTCGACGGACGGCAACATCGTCGTGTGGGACCTCGAGGCGCGCAGCCAGGTCGGCGTGTACCACGCGGGCGACCGCCTGAACTGCGTGGCGCTGATGCCCGACGATGTGGAGAGGATAGACCGCAGCGTTCCTGATGAGAAGGAGGAGGTCGAGGAGCTGAGCGAGCCGGAGGAGGCGCTGCCGGTGCCCAAGAAGAAGAAGAAGGCGCGCGTGGTGGTCACCCGGAAGTAGGAGTGTAGGCGTAATAAATAAGACATTAGATAGTGTATCATGTAAGAATGCATGGAACTGAGGATGCGTGAGGGTGGGACGTAGGTGATGCTGTGGGGATGCTGGGATGCTGGGATGCTGGGATGCTGGGACGTTCGCTGCCTTCGCTCGCTACCTTTGCCTCGCAGGCTCGGCGAAGGTTCGCTACGCCCTCTCCTTACAAGGACACCCACATCCCGTGGGACACTCCGACTCTTCGGCCCACCACGACCGCGCACACGTGCTGTGCAGCGCGTGCGAGCACGCCGCACAGAACTCGAACGTCTTCACGATCGGGTTGTCGCACAGCACGCACTGCGTGTAGCGCATGTCCACGCTCGCGCTCTGCGACTTCACGCTCACCTTCTCGCGCACCAGCGGCGCGTGCCGCGCCACGAGCGGGTCGCTGAGGTTCAGCTTGAGCACCTCCGCGCGCTGGATGTCCAGGCCCCACACGTGCAGCAGCGCCGCGTAGTACTCCCGGTGCGCCACGAGCCGCGTCATCCACGACAGGTAGCCCTCGTCCGCCCGCGACTTGCCCCGTGGGTAGACCGCTGAGGGTGACGGCGTTAAGTGCTCGAACGTCGAGTCGTCGAAGATCTCCGTCGCGATGTACAGCGCCGGGTGCTGTGCCGTGAGATGCGCGAGCGGCGGCGGCGCGGGGCCCACCGGACTTGTGCTGTTGCCTGTTGTGCCGGTGCCGTTGCCGTTCGTCGCGGCCCGTCGGCAGCCGGACGTGCTGCTCGCCACGCTCAGCCGCGAGCCGTGGCTGGCGCTGGGCGCGAGCGCAAAGCCCTGCGTGCCCGCCGTGCCGCTCGACTGCGGCGAGATCGACGACTGGCGCCGCTCCTTCGACGCCGACGCGCGGCGGCCCAGCGAGTCGGTGCTGCTGAACGGCGACAGCGGCGTCACGAACGGGAACGCCGGCGCCGTGAGCTGCGTTCCGGCGCCGGCCGAGGCGCTGCCACTGCCGCTGCTCACGCTGGTGAGGTCGTTGGCACGCCGCGCGACGAACGACACCGTGCCGTCGGCGCGCAGCCGGAACAGCGTCTCGGAGCCCGGCTCGAGGAACACGACGGGTCCTGGCGGCCGGGCGCGCGCGGCGTCGCGCGTGAGCTCGTCGCGGCGGGCCCGCAGCGCGCTCAGCACCGTGGAGATCGCCACGAGCAGCTGGATGTTGCCCCGGCGCTCGAGGCCGTCCGCGAGGCGCGAGAGCAGGCCCTGGAAGCCCCAGTCCGGGCGCGCCCAGTCGAACTTCGGCTGCTCGGCCACGAGCGACGCTAGCGGGTCGCCGTACTCGCGCTCCTCGGCCTTGATGTAGTTCGCCAGCAGCCGCCAGATGCGCTCGTCCTCCCACAGGCGGTAGCGCCGCGCGACGCCGGCGTTCCACTCGCTCGTGGCGAGCGGCTCAAGGTTGAGGTCCATGCGGTAGTCGGCCGCGAGGTCGGGGCGGCACGGCCACAGCCACAGAAAGCTCTTGAGCAGCACGCGCTGGCCGCCGCCGTCGTCGGGCGGCGCGCGGAACAGCCGCTCCGAAGCGCCGGACGTCGCTGTGCCCGAGCGCGCGAGGCTCGACCGCGCCGGCATGAGGCCCGGGTGGAACATCGTGCTCTCGGAGGCGTACGTCGGCCCCAGGTGCGGGCCCAGGTGCGAGCCGAGGTGCGGCCCTGTGGCGTGCGCGGACGACGGCACGGCAGGGTAGACCGGCCCCGCGTTGGGTGCGGGCGCGAACTGCGCGGCCCACGCGTCGCCGGCGTCGAAGTCGTCGCTGTCGCTCAGAAACGGCTCGTCGCCGCTGCTCGCCGCGTCGTCCGCAAAGATCTTGTCGAGCGGCAGCGGCCCGCGCTCCTTGACGACCGCGCGCGTGTTGAAGAAGCACACGAGCTGGCCCGTGTTCGACCACACCGCGCCGCAGTTCTTCGGCAGCGGCGTGCTGTCGATGAACTCGTCTGCCGGCGCCACGATCTCCGCGGGCTCGAACTCGCCGGCGGCCTCGGGCGCGTCGGCGGCGTCCAGCGGCGTGGTTTCTGCGGCGCCGCTGCCGCTGCTGCCGCCTGCGGCCAGCGGGGGGTGGAAGTCGGGCAGCTCGCTGAGCCCGAAGTCCACGTCGAAGTCCAGCACGCTCGACAGCGCATCCTCCAGCGAAACGGGGTCGCCGACCAGCAGCCGCACGCAGAACTCCAGCGCCCGCGCGCCGTGGCGACTCAGCTCGACGCACGCGGCCGCCAGGCGCCGGTTGACGTCCGCGAAGTCCACGCCGGGGTCCAGCGCGCTGCCGTTCGCGCCGTCGGCACTGCTGGCGCCGTCGGGCGTGCCTGCGGCCGCGCTCGCCGGGTCAGCGGCCGCGTCGACGACCCAGCACCGCATGGCCTCGTACGGGTAGCCAGGCGGCACGCGCACGCTCGCGCGGAGGTGCACGACGTCGCCACCGCGGCCCCACGGGCCCATGAGGCTGGCCTCGCACGCGCCCGCCCATATGTCAATGTCGTCGAACGCCACACGCGGCAGACGCGCCGACACCGCGACGATCTCCTGCGACAGCTCCTCAGACGCGGCCTGCGACCGGCGGCGGCCCGCGTGGCCTCCTGCACCACCGGCAGGCTCTATGGGTGCGGCCTCGTGCTCAATGCGCACGCCGGCGATCCAGTCGACGTGCGACAGGCCCGGAAGTGCCGCCCTTCGCGTGTTGAACACCGGAACATCAAACGCGCCGCGGCGGCGGTTCTGCACGCGCTGGCCGGCCGTGGCGTCCCACGCGTCGCCGCTGAACGTGTCCGCCTGCACGGGCAGCGGCGCGGCGTCGTCCTTGCACCCCGCGGCGGAGCTTGCGTGCGGCAGCGCGAGCAGCGGGTCGCCGCGCCACTGCCGCAGCTGGGCGTCACGGCTCCACGTCACGACGTCGTACTGCGCGCGCGATACGGGCGTGCGCAGGAACGCCGCAGACGTCACTGTTGTGGCGTGCTCGAAGCGCGCCAGCTCAACGTCCGCGAGCTTCACGTCGCCCGTCTGGCCGGCGAGGTTGACGACGCGCGCGGCGTTGTCGCCGCCACGCAGCGGCACCACAAGCGCCCCGAGCTCGTACGGCGTCGGCAGCGCGCGCCACACGGGGAAATCGGCCACGACGGTCAGCTCGATCTCGATCCCAGGAGGCAGGTTCTCTTCGGGGCTCAGCCCCGGCTCGTTGAGCGGGTTGAACGTCGGCGCGGCGGGCTGCACGGTCACGCTCGTGCGGTTTGTGCGGTGCTGCGCGCGCGCGGCGGACGCGGCGGCGGCCTCGGCCTCGCTGACGTTCCACACGCGGATCTCGCGGTTCGAGCTGCACGTGAGCATTTTGCCATTCGCCAGAAACTCCAGGCCATTGCACTCGCCGATGTGCGTCTCCCACGTCAGTACCGGCCGGTTCGCCCAGCGCCGGTCCCACAGCACGACGCGGTTGTCGTGGGCCGACGCGATGCGGTGCGGGTTCGTCGGCGACGGCGCGGCCTGCAGCGCGCCGGCAGAGAAGTCCACGAACTGGATCGTTGGCGCCTGCGACGCGCGCAGGTCCCACAGCGCGACGGACGTGTCGATCGACGCCGTCACAAGCTCGTTCGCGTCGTGCTTGCCGAACCGGATGTCCGTGATCGCGCGCCGGTGGCCTTGCAGCACATGCGCCACGGCCTGGTCGCTCGGCAGCCGCAGGTCCCACACTAGCGCCTTCTGGTTGCTCGCGCTCACGACGCAGTGCGCCTCCGAGGGGTCGGGGCTCCACACAACGGTCGAGACCTCCCACGCGTTGCGCAGCGGCAGGCACCGCGGCAGCGCAAACGGGTCCGCCAGGTCGACGATGTACAGCCCGGAACTCCCGGCCAGCACGACGTCGCGCCCGGCAGGACTCACCGCCAGCGCTCCAATGCCCACGTCCGCCCGCACGGAAAGGCGCGACATGATGTAGGGTGGGGGTCGTGCGGGATTGATCTACGACATCTGTAATCCAATCTGTGCTTAAGACGTGTAAAATATATGAATCAATTCTTGAACTTGAACAATATATAATACAGACGGTATATTGTTTTATAATAAAATATGGATTGGTAGGATCTGATTGCTCGAGCCATGCAGTACATCTCTCGCCATAATTTAGCCATTGAACTACTCTTGTCTTCTAAACCGTCACCGGCAAATTTCAACTTCATAACATATATATGTATTTCTCTCTCTGTTCACATATTACTTCACTGTTCGCATCATGGTACTTAAGTGCGGGCCGCTCGTGGCCCTAGCCCAGAAACCGCCATGTTTCGCATCGACTTCCAAATGGACATCGCGAAGCCGGTCTACCCAGACCTCGAGGATACTATCGACTGCACTGAGCAAGAAGGAATTGACCGTCTGATGCTGCTGTACGAGCGGCGCGCCGAGCTCACGTCGAAAGAGGCCCTGGAAATCATCTACGGCGTGCGTCTTCCCGACTTCGGCGAGCAACCGAACACTGAGCGTACTTTAGAGCTGCTCTACTGGCTCGAACGGAGATGGAATGTTGACCGCTACCGCGTCGTGCGCCTCGGCGAGCGGCCTAGCGAGCTGGCGTATCCAGCACCCGACCACCCCGGGTTCTGGCGGTTTCTGCGCACAAAGCTCGTGCTGAAACACCCATTCATTCGCAGCGTGAGGTACTGGGAAGGAGCGGTCCTAATTAATGTGGCCGCATACGCGTTTCAGGAGGTTGCGGACTTCGAGGCCGTGGCGGCTGTTGTGGAGCGCTACACTTCGCAATGGTTCGCACTCAAGGCCCGCAAGCGGGCCGAGTGGGCGAAACACAAGCTGAAGGTGCTCGAGGATGGATCCATGCCGACGAATGTGCTGCTGCTGGCGTATGAAATTGCAAACCGGAGCCCCGATGTATGACGCCGCGTCGGCCGGCGAAATAAGACGCAATTATGATTATGGTCTCCTGTTCACCCGAATACGAGTATATATTTATAGATATACCGTTATTATTATTTCCCCGCCTAATCGCCGGGTGTCCCCGTGCCTGGGATCAATTGCCGTGCCCGTTTTCGTGCCCGTTTTCGTGCCCTGCCCTGAACCGCTTTAGTCTCCTGAGATCCGGGCAGCGGCCCTGGCCCTGGCCACAGCGGCCCTGGCCCTGGCCCTGCGGCTGCAGCGCCTCACTTCGAAAAAAGACGCGCTGTTTTGTTGATCTGAAACCGTGGATCTCGATTCCACCCACCCCCGAAAAAACCTCCTTTCGACATGGCGACTCGACGGCAGGTGGCGGTGACCGCCTTCATGCTTGTGAATGCGGTGATCGCGCTGGCCGTATTCTTCCGGCTGAGTGAGATCGAAGATCTGACGCAGGGCATCCCGCAGAGCCTGACGCAGAAGCTGCAGCCACGGCTGCCTGCAGCGCTACTGAATAAGCGCGAGAACGCGACGTTCGTGACGCTGTGCCGCAACGACGATCTGGGCTCGATTGCCAGCACGATCATGAGCTACGAGGACCGGTTCAACCGCAACTTCGGGTACGACTGGGTGTTCCTGAACAACGAGCCGTTCTCGGACGAGTTTGTGGACGTGATCGGCAACCTGGTCAGTGGCAACGCGAAGTTCGGCGTGATTCCGCACGACCAGTGGTCGATTCCGGAGTGGATCGACGTCGACCGCGCCAAGACAGCAATGCAGGACCTGGAGGACCGCGGGATCATCTACGGCGGATCGGAGTCGTACCGCCACATGTGCCGCTTCGAGTCCGGCTTCTTCTACAACCACGAGCTCATGCTGCCGTACAAGTATTACTGGCGCGTCGAGCCCGACACGAAGTGCTTCTGCGACATCGACTTCGACGTGTTTCGCTACATGCGCGAGAACAAGTACCGCTACGGCTTCACGCTGGCCGTGTACGAGTACATGGAGACGATCCCGACGTTGTGGGAGTCGACGCTTAAGTGGCTGCAGTCGTACCCGGAGTACGTGCCTGCGGACAACCTGGGCCGATTTGTGACGGAGGACCAGGGCCGCACGTACAACGGGTGCCACTTCTGGACGAACCTCGAGATCGCGGACGCGGACTTCTGGCGCGGCGAGGCGTACTCGTCGTACTTCGCGTACCTCGACCAGCTGGGCGGCTTCTTCTACGAGCGCTGGGGCGACGCGCCCGTACACTCCGTGGCGGCGGCACTGCTCATGCAGCGCGACGAGATCGTGCACCTCGACTTCATCGGGTACAACCACCCGCCGTTCCAGCACGTCCCGGCGGACTTTTTGGAGCGCGGCTTGCGCTGCGCCGCGAACCCGGGCGACAACCTCGACTGGGGCGACTTCTCGTGCCTGCGCCACTTCCACACCGCGCAGGACAAGACCGACCGCATCCCGGCGGGCGTCCCGCGAGTTCTCTACTGAGCATTCATACGGACACTAGGCATCACTAGGCATATCTTCTTACCCTACTAATCACTCATCTCCTGTACACACTTATACAGTTACACTACTATTCTGATACACTACACTACTAAACCTCCTCCTGCTACTACACTACACTACACTACCTCCCATGTATACACTGTACTCGTATGGTACTAAGTACTGCGTACGTTCTGCATTTACTGTCAGATGCATTAAGTAATATGTATGCTAATGTAACCATTACGGCTTCTCGAGCGACTTGAACGCCAGGAACGCGAAGTGCGACTGCCTTACCGCCTCGTTGAGCACACCGCGCACCGCGACGCGCGGCCCCTCGCTGAGCGCCCACACCTCGTCGTCGGTGCTGATCTGACGGATCGCGCGGAACACCTGCTGCTGCAGCTCGCCCGCCTCCGGCAGCTGGCTGAGCGCCCAGCGCATAAACTCGAGGTCCGCGATGTTCTGCAGCGTGCCGAAGCGCCCGAGCACGTCGAGCCCGCGCAGCAGCTGCAGCATTGTCGCCAGGAGGTGCTGGAACAGCTCGAGGATCGCGCGCCGCGTGAGTTCCGCGCAGGAGTCCATGAACTGCGCGTGCGTCTCGACGAGCACCATCAGGCTCTCGTACACGTAGTTCGACACGCGCCGTACCTCGCGCTCCTCGGCCCACGCCGGCACGAGCCGCTGGAACTCCTGGTGCACGACCTGCGACAGCTTCGAGCGCTTCTTGCGGATGTAGATCTCGAAAAGCTGCTGCGAGAGCCGCTCGACCTCCGGCGTCGTTTCGCGACGCAGCGCAGCCACGTCGACGTCGAACACGCTGTCCGCGTGGCGGTACACCTGCTCGAGGCCCGCGCGCCGCAGCGTCTCAAGGTGGCTGATCGTGAGCAGCAGCTTTGCGTCCTGCCCGAGCGCCGCCGGCAGCAGTGCCGCGCGCAGCTCTGCGGCCTGCGAGTCCGCCAGCGTCGCGTGTCGCGTCGACGCCACGAGCGCCGTCTCGACGCTGCGGATCGACAGGCTCAGCGCCACGCCGAAAACGTGCGCGATGTACTGCGTGAGCTCTGTAGAAGGCGGCGTGCCGGCAGGCCGTCCGGCGTCGACGAGCAGACGCAGGCGCTCGAGAATGACGCCGTGGAACGCCGCGAAATAGTCCGGGAACGCCGCCGCGCTGTCGCTCGCCGGGGGCGCCGCGCTGCCGACACTGGGCACTTCGGGCGTGTCGTCGATCCGCGACGCGCGTTTCACCCGCCGCGGCGTGCTGCGCGCGTCCAGCTTGCTCCAGTCCTGGCTGTCACCGAGCAGCTGCGCGTCGCGCGTCCAGCACGCACACAGCGCCCGCACGAACTGCTGCCGCACGGTGTCCATGGCGCGGCCCAGCGCGGCGCTGGCCTGGCTCGATGGCGCGAGCTCCGCGATTTGCGTGCCCATCACCGCCAGCACCTCCGCGATCTTGCCGAGATTCTGCGCCACGCTCAGCGCGTTCGCGTTCAGCGGAATAAAGCTCACGCTGTCGATCGGGTCCTCGCTCTCGCCGTCCTCGCCGCTGCTGCCGCCGCCGCTGCGCGCGTGGGCCGCGGCTATGGGCAGCGCAGCCGAGCGCTCGAACGGCGCCGTGAGGCTGGCGACCAGACGCTCCGACGACGTCTCGATCAGCTCGCGGCACTGCATGCTCACGCGCTCGGCCTCAGCGGGCGCGAGCTGCCAGCTGCCGGCCGACGCCGCGGACGTCTCGCTCACGGACAGGAACTCGCGGAAGAACACCGTGCACCGCTTCAAGGTGTGCCGCAGGCGCTCAACGAGGTCCAGGACCTGCGCCCACTGCGCGGCGGCGCCCTCGGAATCGACGGGCGCGGCGTCCAGCACGTCGCTCAGCTCGGCGGCGTCCAGCGGCGTTCCGGGTGTAGCCGAAGGGGCGGCGTTGGCCACGAGGCGCTTTAGGTGCGTCGCCAGGTCGAGCTGGCGCCCGGACTCGACGGCCTCCGCGTAGTTGCGCGCCGCCGTGGCCTCGAGCGTGTCGAACACGTCGTCGATCTCCGTCGCGAAACGCCGGATGTTGTGCTCCATCCACTCGACCGCGGGGTTGCCGTCGACGCCGAGGTCTGCGAGCCGCGAGAGCAGCGGCGCGTAGCTGCCGTCCGCCGACGTGCGCATGAGCTCCGCCCGCAGCCGCACGAGGTAGTCCTGGTGCACGCGGCGCGCGCCCTGTCCGACGAGGCGGCCCAGCTCGCGCTCACTGGCGTCCGGCGACGTCAGCCACGTCGCGAGCTGCTCGGTGCCCTGGCGGAACTCGCGCACAAAGCGGTCGTGCTCGTCGGCCTCGGCGAGAGCGGCGAGCTTCTGCGGGATCTCGAGCCGCGCGCGGTACTTGTCGAGCGCTGAGCGGGCACGCAGCAGCCTCGCACGCTGGGCGGCCGTCTGGTCGATGGGCCGCGCGCGCACGGCGAGCTGGCCGAGCGCGGCCTCGAGCTGCGACGCCAGGCGCTGCGTCGCGAAGCGAGTGCCGCGGCTCACGCCGACCGCGTCAAGGCGCGCCATCACCGCGTCGAGGCGGCGCTTGCTCGTCACGTAGCCGCCATAGTCCGCGTCCAGCGTCTCGCGGCGGCCCTCGTCCTTCTGCTGCATCGTCGCGCGCAGGCGTGCGAGGCCGTGCTGGAGCTCCGCGAGCGAGTCGCCGCCGTGGCAGTCCGCCAGGAACCGCCGCGGATCAAACGACGTCGAGCTCGGCATGTACACCGCGCGCTGCGCCGCGTTCGCCGGCACGATGCCGCGCTGCGCCAGCAGGCTCATGATCGTGTGGCCGGAGCCCAGCGGGTCCGGCTCGTCGGCGGCCACGGCCGCGGACGCCGTCAGGCTGTCGAGCAGGTCGTCCACGAGGCCGCCGCCCGTCTCGTCGCCCGCGTCCAGCGTCGCCAGCGCAGACGAGAACCCTGAGTTCTGCCACGTGTCGGGCAGCTCGCTCGTCATGCCGTACGCCTGCAGCATGCCGTCGATGTCGACCTGCATGGTTGGTTGCGCCGTTGAGCCGGGGTTTAGGATATGTGGGGAGACCGCCCGGGGTTTGGGCGGGTTTCAGCGAATAATGGCATGAGCCAGGAGGTGCATGTAGTTGCCAGGCCGTAGTTGAATATTCTATTTAGAATAGAGATAATAATATTCTGACTCGCTTTGGGTATTTGATGTGTGTGTCGTCTGCTTGGGGGCATGACTCGCACAAGCCCTACTGGTGAGATGTGCTCGATGACCACGGCTTGTACACTAACGACTTAAAATCAAGCCAGAGAGATCTATTGCAATCGAGAGATTTTCTGTTGCTCAAGATAAGCAGTATATTCAATTGGTGCATGTAGGTGCCCCGTAGTCAGGCAGTGTGGCATGTATCGAGTATTCTTAGGACACACAGAGTCCTCCAACATATGGATTGCATTGCGGTCTTCTTCGTGCCTCTAGAGCAGGTTTTTCGCATTCGTGGATAGCCGACGTGACGAGAGCACCAAATTGTTGTTTTAGCAAAGAGTTGGTGCAGCTGCGATCCAGTGAGCGATCTACCTCGAACTAAGCGACTTCCGGGCAGCCAGAGAGCATGGTATATCTGAATAGATGTGGACGCAGCCAATTAATAACCTGAACTATATATTGACGCCACTTGGCACTTAAGACAAGAGGTTCACTTACATTGGATACTATGCTTCTACGGCGGTTGTAGAGTTGGTAGGGGTATATAACTTCCCTATGTTCAATTCTCTGCTCTATAGCTTCCACTCTACTCATCTCTTGCCTGCTCTCCTGTTCTTACTTCTTGCCGCTCTTCCTTCCCTCATCTACTCAACACTGGGTTGGTGGTTTTTACCCTGCCCATGGACGAGCTGCCGAGGTTCCTGGAGCCCGGTGAGCGCGACGTGACGCATCTCGCGCGGTGGACGGCGTCGTCGCAAAAAGGCGACATGGGCCCCGAGGCGCTGCTGGACGACAGTTCGGCGACGTTCTGGCAGAGCGACGCGAGCCTGCCGCACCACCTCGACGCACAGTTCGCGCGCGTTGTTGACGTCACGACGATCGCGCTGTACGCGAACCGCGTGGAGGACGAGAGCTACGCGCCCGAGGTCGTGGAGATGCACGTCGGCTACGGGCGCTACGCGCTCGAGAAGATTAGCACGGAGGTCATCAAGGGGAGCGGCAAGTGGGACCGCATCGACCTGCGCCACGACCGCGGGAGCATGCCGCTCGCATACCTGCGCATCATTATTCGCCGCAACCACCGCAACGGCAAGGACACGCGCCTCAAGGGTGTGCGCATCATCACGCGCACCAACGACAAAGGGTCACGCTTCGCCCAGCCGGAGGTCAACCTTGTCACGCAGATGCGCGTGTAACCAAATCAGAAGTGCAGTGTGCAGGGCAGTATGTGGCCACATTACTTTATTGCCACCAGATCCGCACCAGAGTTGCACCCCGCCTTACTACTAGATCTCACTCGCCATACCACCCGAGGACCCCCCGCCACACCCATGCTCAGTCATGCTTAGCCATGCGCAGCCAAGCTACATCACATCATATACCATCGTAAAAAGCATCTAGATAAATTACACCCTATCTATTTAATCGGCACCTCACGGCTGGCCGTTTTTTCGCGCACGCTCTGCGATTATTAATCGGCGGTGTTTGTTTTGTAGGGCAGGGCCGACTCCGACAAGGGCACGACCCAAACAAACACTTCGACCACACCACCAGATGACGACGCAGGCCGGCCTCACGCAGCTGCTGGCGCAGAGCCTGCAGTACCAGCAGGCCAAGGCCGCCGAGGCGCAGCTGCGCGCGCTGGACGGCGCCGAGGGCTTCCCGCTGCAGCTCCTCCAGCTCGTCAGCGACTCTGGCGTTGCGCAGGACGTCCGGCTGGCCGGCGCCCTGTTTTTCAAAAACCTCGTGCGCCGCCGCTGGACGGACGCGGACGGCAACCACCTGCTGCACGCGGGCGACGTCGAGCAGATCAAGGCGAACATTCTGGGCCTGCTGCTCGACGTGCCGACGCAGCCGCGCCGCCAGCTCGCCGAGAGCGTCGTGCTGATCGCGAACAGCGACTTCCCCGCGCGCTGGCCGGACCTCGTGCCGCAGCTTGTCGCGCGCCTCGACGCCTCCGACGCCGTGTCCAACAACGCCGTGCTGGGCGTCGCGCACGGCGTCTTTGAGAAGTGGCGCCACCTCGACCGCAGCGACGAGCTATTCACCGAGATCAAGATGGTGCTAGGCCAGTTCACGCAGCCATACCTCGCGTTCATGCAGGCGTGCGACCGCGAGATCAAGACGCTGACCGCGGCGAACTCCCCTGCAGTGGCTGCCTGGCTCGAGAGCATGGACCTGCTGATGCGGCTATTCTTTGACCTGAACTGCCAGGACCTGCCCGAGTTTTTCGAGGACCACATCGCGCAGTTCATGGCCGTGCACCTCGAGTACCTGACCTACCGCACTGCGGCCGTGACGAGCGACGACGACGACGAGACGCCGACGGTCGTGGAGACGCTGAAGGCCGCGATCTGCGAGAACGTGCGGCTGTACGCCGAGCGCTACGACGAGGAGTTCGCGCCGTACCTCCCCGGCTTCGTCGAGCAGGGCTGGACGCTGCTGACGGCGGCTGGCCCGCAGCCGCGCTACGACACGCTCGTGAGCCGCAGCCTGGCGTTCCTGACGGCCGTCGCGCGCTTCCAGCGCAACGTGCACATGTTCCAGCAAGAGGCCGTGCTGCTGCAGCTCGTCGAGCGCGTCGTCGTGCCGAACCTGCGCCCGCGCGACGCCGACCTCGAGACGTTCGAGGACGAGCCGCTCGACTTCGTGCGCCGCGACCTCGAGGGCGGCGACGCTGAGGCGCGGCGCCCGGCCGCCACGGCGTTCCTGCGCGAGCTCGCGGCCAAGCTCGAGGCCGAGGTCACGCGCATCGCGCTGGCGTACGTCGAGCGCTTCCTGGCCGCGCACGCCGCCCAGCCCGCTAACTGGCGCGACAAGAGCACCGCCGTCGCGCTGTTCAGCGCCGTCGCCGCGAAGGGCCAGGTCACGAGCCAGGGCGTGGCGTCCACGAACCCGTTGGTGGACGTCCCCGGCTTCTTCGCGACGAACCTCGCGTCCGAGCTGGGCTCCAGCACGGCCGGCGGCGAGGGCGCGGCGTGGCTGCGTGTGGACGCGCTGCGCTTCGTGCTGGCGTTCCGACACCAGCTCGCGTCGCAGCTGCTGGCGATCGTGCCCGCGCTGACGGCGCTGCTGACGCCCGTGCAGCCCACGGCCGTGTCGACGTACGCCGCCGTGGCGCTGGAGCGCGTGCTCGCGCTGCGCGACCCGGCGACGAACCAGCCGCGCTTCACGGAGCACGACTTCGCGGGACACGTCAAGCCCATGGCGACGCAGACGCTGCGCCTCGTGACGCACGCGGGCGGCGCGACGGGCGCGGACGTCAAGCCGGAGGCCCTGGCGGCGAACGAGTTCCTGATGAGGCTGCTGATGCGCATTCTCGTCGCTGCGGGCCCGCACGTCGCGCAGGTCGCGCCGGATCTCGTGCCGCGGCTCGTGCAGCTGCTGCTGGCGGTGTCGACGAACCCCAGCAACCCGCGCTTCAGCCACTACGCGTTCGAGGCGCTGGGCGCGTGTCTGCGCCACGTGCGCGACTACGCGGCCGCCGACCGCGAGGTCGTGCAGCCGCTGTTTGCGATTCTCGGCAACGACGTCACGGAGTACATTCCGTACGTGCTGCAGATCCTGACGGAGGTGCTCGTGCAGCTGCCCGCGGCCGCGCCGACGCCGTCGAGCTTCCAGCAGCTGCTGCGGCCGCTGCTCAGCCCGCAGCTGTGGGAGGCGCGCGGCAACGTGCCGGCGATCGTCGGCCTGCTCACGGCGGTCGTGCGCCGCAGCCCGTCGCTGATCGTGGACGGCGGGCTCGTCACGCCGCTGCTCGGCGTGTTCCAGCAGCTGCTGGCGTCGCCGTCGCGCGACGCGCACTCGTTCGAGCTGCTTGAGGCGATCCTCGTGTCGGTGCCGCTGTCCAGCCTCGCGCAGTACCTCACGCAGATTGCCAAGCTGCTGCTGCAGCGTCTCGCGAAGACGCGCACGCAGAAGTACGGCCTGGCGCTCACGCGCTTCGTGTACACGATCGCGGCGTCGCCGGCGCCGCTCGGCGCGCGGTTCGTGGTCGACATGTTCAACTCGACGGCCGACGGCGGCGCCGCGGCGCCGGGCAGCTCGCCGTTCGACACGTTGCTCGACCGCCCGTTGCTCGACGCGACGCTGCAGATCCACGGCGCGCTGGCGCGGCAGACGGCGGCGGTCGGCCTCACGCAGCTGCTGTGCACGGTGCCGGCGCTGCTCGAACCCGCGGACGCGTCGCGCTGGACGACGGGCATGACGACGCTCGTGACGCTGCTGACGCACGAGATCGCACAGGGCGAGCGCGAGGCGGAGCCCGACGTCGACCTCAGCGAGCTGACGTTCGGCTCGAGCTTCTCGCCGCTCATGACGACGCGCGCGAAGCCGGCGAACCCGGTCGCGTACCTCGGCGTCACGCCGCAGGAGCACTTCCGCACGGCGTGGCGTGGCATCATCGCGAGCCCGGAGATTCAGCGCCGCGTCGAGGCCATGCCGACCCAGGCGAAGGAATACCTCGTGCGCGCGGCTCAGTAGCCACCCATTCAAAACAGTCGAGCAGTCGAGCAGTGACCGCCTCTCGACTCAACACTCTTCAAATAACCTCTAATACATACCTACTTAAAACAAATACACCTTGGCGTGCTTCGCGAGCTCGGCAACAAGCGCGGCCGTGCCCTCGATGTCCCACACCGTGCGCTGCTTGACGTCGATGAGCGAGCTGTCGACGACGACGCGCGAGACGCGCTTCACGTCGAAGATGCGCAGCTGGCGCAGCTTCGCGATGCGGCCCGCCGTGCTCACGGCGACGTGCGCCGGCGAGCGCAGGCAGCGCTTGTCGTAGTCGAACTTGTTCTGCTTGATCAGCTTGAGCGCGCCGCCCGTCTCCGGCGTCCGCAGCTGCCGCACGACGTCGCACACGCGGATCGCCGACATGCACAGCACGAGCACGAGGTCGCGCCCGCGGCCTTTGTTCGTGAGCCCAAACTCCGAGAAGAACGCATTGTAGTTCTCGAGCTGCCGCGGCGGCTCGAAGCTCGCGGTGCTCACGATCTGCGACTCGGAGACCGAGGCAGGCAGCGACGCGGGCTTCTCAGTTTCTTCTTTGGCCTCTTCTACCTCTTCTGCCTCGTCCTTGGTCTCGTCCTTGGTCTCATCCTTGGCCTCATCGTCCTTGGCCGCCTTCTTCGGCTTCTTCTCCACGGGCGCCACGCGCTTCGCTATATAGTCGGCGATCACCGGCGCCTCCTGCATGGCCAATTCGTCTTTCTGGCGGAAATCCGCCTCGTTGAGCACGCGCTTGCGCTCCTTCTGCTTGGCCTTGATCCGCTCCTTTTTCTCCATCCTAACCTCGATCTGCCCAGCGCCTGAATATGTCTGCAGACAAGCAGGTCACAGAGTAGAGAAATAAAGAAGAAAAGAAATTAATAAAAATGTGTGAATAAATTATCTAAAGTCTATGTCTAAACTAAAGTCTAGGTCTATATTGGGTATGTACAGTTGGCTTCTTGCGCACGTGCTTCAGCAGCATCACGCACGCGGCCTTGGAGACGCCGCGGAGGCGGGCCGCCTGCCCCAGCGTTGTTGGGCGCACCTTGAGCAGCGCGGCCTTGGCCTCCGTTGACAGGAACTCGAGCGCGGCGTAGTCCAGCTCCGGCGCAAGCTCGAGCGCGTCGTCGGCGTCCAGCGCCCGCACGAGCTCGGCTTCGCGCTGGATGTACGGCGCGTACTTCGCGTCCAGCGCCACCTGCTGCCACACGCGCGGCGCGAACGCCGTGATATCCAGCGCGCGCGCGAATGCCGCCGGGTCCGCGTCGTGGTTCTGCAGCATGCGCAGCGCCGAGCGCCGCTCGCCCACGCTGTTCCACAGCCCCGGGCGGCCGGTGCGCTCCGCCCACGCGCGCGGCGTGGCGTCCGCCGTCGCGAGCTGTATACGCAGCGTGTCGTAGTCCGCCCTCAGCGCCGCTGTGGCCGCGCGCCGCTCGTCGCCCACCACGCCGAGCTCGAACCCGAGCTGCGTGAGGCGCAGGTCCGCGTTGTCCGCGCGCACCGTGAATCGGAACTCGGAACGCGAAGTGAACATGCGGTACGGCTCCTCGACGCCGTGCAGCACGAGGTCGTCGATCAGCACGCCGATGTAGCCCATCTGGCGCGTGAACACGAACGGCGGTCTGCCTTGAGCTGAGAGCGCCGCGTTGATGCCCGCCACGAGGCCCTGCGCCGCCGCCTCCTCGTATCCGGTAGTGCCGTTGATCTGGCCGGCCAGAAACAGCCCGCGCACGGCCTTCGTCTCGAGCGTCGCGCGCAGCTGCTGTGGGTTCACGAAGTCGTACTCGACGCCGTAGCCCGGAGCCAGCATAGTCGCGTTCTCGAGGCCGGGGATCGTCGCGAGCGCGGCGCGCTGCACGTCGGCCGGCATCGAGCAGCTGATGCCGTTGGGGTACACGACGTCAGTCGTGAGGCCCTCCGGCTCGAGCCACACGTGGTGCGAGTTCTTGTCGCTGAAGCGCACGATCTTTGACTCGATGCTCGGGCAGTACCGCGGGCCGTTCACGGTCTCTTTGATGTGCACGTTGAGGTGCAGGTGCTCGCGCAGCAAGTCGTGCGTCGCCTCCGTCGTGTGTGTGAGGAAGTTCGGCAGCTGGCGGTCGGCCAGCGCCACCTCAGACGTGAGGTACGACATCGGCGGCGGCGGCAGCACGGGCTCGTGGCGCTGCACGCGCGTGTAGTCGATCGTGCGCCCGTCGATGCGCGGCGGCGTGCCGGTCTTGAGGCGTCCAAGCTCGAGGCCGAGGTCTCTAAACGTCTGGGGCAGCCCGTAGCTCGCGCGCTCGCCGATACGCCCGCCGGGGCGCACGTCCAGACCGAGGTGCAGCTCTGCGCTCAAGAATGTGCCCGTCGTCACGACGACGTGGCCCACACGCACCAGCGCGCCGCTCTCAAGCACCGCGCCAACCACATTGCCGTTCTCGCGGTCCACCACCAGGTCCTCGACGCTGTCCTCGACGATCTCGACGTTCGGGTAGTTCTCCATCACCGCCTGCATCTCGCGCTGGTATATCTCGCGGTCGATCTGCGCGCGCGGGCCCCACACGGCCGGGCCTTTACTGCGGTTCAGCGTCTGGAACGACGTTCCCGCGAGATCCACAACACGCGCACTCACACCGTCGAGTGCGTCGACCTCCTTGAGCAGCGTGCCTTTGCCTATCCCGCCGAAACTCGGGTTGCACGAGCACACGCCGAGGTTCGAGCGGCTCGGCGTGACCAGCAGCGTCTGGGCGCCCAGGCGGCCGGCCGCGGCGGCAGCCTCTGTGCCAGCATGGCCGCCGCCCACGACAAGCACCTCCGCACTGCGCGCGGCCGCTAGCGACGCATTGAGGGAGGTGGACGTATAAATCGAGCGCCGTGATCGGGCCCTGAGCGCTCGAATCGATCGCATGATTTTTCAGGTCTAGGTGTGCACCGTGATCACCCTCCGTATCGTCTCAACCCTTCTACCACCCCTGAAACATCCCCTTAACCCCCCTCCCCCCGCAACACGTATATATATATCTATGTGCATCACGCTTAAATCCATCACCTCTTAATTCCGATTCGTTGATAATGTCTGAAACCGAAAGCACCCCGTCTCCCACCAGCTGGACCGGCACAACCCGCCTCCATCCCTTCGATCTGCGTTCTCGTCGGCAACACGAATCCTTTGAAGAATTCCAGGCGTACTTCACGAAGTTTCTGGCTGACCGCCTGAGCCTGGAGAAGTCCAGCGACTCTCTCCTCGCCGGTACGGTATACTCTACATTGCTACACAATGCTCACGTGGCCAACTATTCTGAAGCGCTTGCTGCCGAGGCTGATCGGTTCAACAAGGCGATGCCGATGCCTGCCGCGGAGGTCATTGAGTTCTTCGCCAAGAGCGAGGTCTTGTCTCCCCGTCTCGTGGCACCCACCGCCAGAAAGCCCAAGAGAAAGATTTGGAACAAGAAATCAAAGAAGCCGAATCAGAAAAAGGAGCCGACTGACCAGGCAGAGTCCACTGACAAGTCAGAGTCCACTGACAAGGCCGAGGCGTCGGACAAGAAAGTGACGTCGGACAACAAGGAGTCCACCGACAAGAAGGAGTCCACCGACAAGAAAGAGCCGACCGACAAGAAAGAGGCTACACCCAAGAAGGAAGCTGAGCCCGCCAAGAAAGAAGCTGAGACGGCCAAGCCGGCTGCTGAAGCTGTGAAGGCTCCTGCCACTAAGGAATAATCCGACAGTAATTGAATTGTTGACACTAGTTCTCTTCCATTACCAATAATGAACTCTATCTAACATCCCGTGACCGTGAATGGGCAGGCTCAACACTGCTGGTTCAAAATGAAGACTCTGTGGCTCACTCAGACTCGAAATCCGTGGCAGTCATGGAATCGGCGCAAGGATACCGACGACTCCGTGCTCTGCGGAGCAAGCCAATAGTGTGCGTAGTTCATATATAGGATCTATTAACCTCGAAGACGTTTGTGAAAGGATTTGAAACTTGAGTATGCTATGCTAAATAGGTTGATCAGTTAAACACATCTAATTAATCTAATGTACATAAATAAACGGCGTGCGTATTCTACGCCGCTGGCTTTCGCCGCAGGCATTGCCGGCCAGTCGCTCACGCGTTCGTGTCGTTGAGGCCGAGATCTTCGTTCTCCTCGAACGTGCGCTCGTAATCCTCGATGACCATGTTCGGGTCCGCGTCCGGCGCGTACACATTCTGAATGTATGACGCGGCCAGCGGGTCCTCCATCTTGACGGTCAGCGGCAGCACCTCGCCGTCGCGCGCCGCCTGCAACTGCGAGAGGAACACGGCCCAGCGGTTCTCCTCTTCGGGCGTGACCGAGTTGGCGTTCTGCGCTACGCGCGCCTCGAGCTGATCGTGCACCTGTTCGAGCAGACCCTCGATCGTCGTGAAGCGGCCGCCCAGCGTGCCCGCCGTCAGATCGAGGTTCAGCTGGGGGAACGACAGAGCGCACGTCTCCGACTTCAGGATGTCGCGCGTCAGGTCCTCGGCCTCAACGATCTCCAGCGTCACGCGGCGCCCTTGGTCAGGGATCGCGCCGCCAGTCTTCACCTCGTTCGACCTGTATCCGCACGAGCTGCACACCGTGCTCATGATGATGACGTCCTTGAAGTGCGGGATGTTCACGATCTTCATGTTCGTCGGCACGTCCTCGCCGCACGACGGGCACGCGCCAATGAAAGTCTGCACCTCTTCGCGCAGCTCGAGCGGCACGTCCGCGCTGAACTCGCCGCCGTGGTTCAGCGACGCCTCGTCCTCGGCGCCGACCGCATTGATATCGCGCGCAACACTCCGGTTGCGGCGGTCCTCGCTGCCGTCCTGCGTAGGGTCCAGGCCGATCGCGCGGCTCTGTGCCGCCGTGCGCTTGTACTTGCGCTCAGTGGGCACAGCAGACGACTCGGTGCTGGCCGCGGCGGGCTTCACCGTCGTGGGGTCCGTTTCCGGCGCCACGAACGAGTTGCCAGCGGGGTCGTTCAGCACAAAACGCAGCGGCAGCGTCTCGCCTTCCACAGCACGGTTAAGCTTCGCAATCACAGCCTCAATCTTCTCGTACAGCTCGGGGTCCACGTGCTTGCGCACGGGCTGCTCGCGGCCAAGATCCTCGCTCATGCCGCCCAGCAAACCGTCAATAGTAGTCACACGGCCGGGTCCGGGCGGGATTTCGACGTCAAGGTCGGGGAACACTGCTGTCGCAGACTCGGCCTTGACGATCTGCCGCGCCAGATCGGCGGGCGTCTCGATGGTCAGCGTCCACTCGTGGCCCTCGTCCTGGATCGTGGTGGCGCTCTGGATCTCGGAGTTGCGGAAGCCGCAGTGCGGGCACTGGAAGCTCATCAGCACGACCTCGCGGAAGTTCGGGATATACGTCATGAGCAGCTTCGTGGTGCCCTGCTCGTGGCAGTTCATGCACAGCGAGTCGATCTCCTGCACGGGGCGGCCTTGGCTGTCCTCGGCGCCGGTAGTGCGCAGATCGGCGGCGTTGACGTAGTCGACGCCCTCGGCCTGCTCGCCGACGGTGGGGAACATCTCCTCGCCGCTGCTTGTCTTCTCGATTTCATCACGGTGTTCGCTCATTGCGCAATTGAGTTGTTTGTTTAGAACTTGCTCGCGTCCGCGGGTGTTGTTTTGATTAGTGGTGGGGTGGTTTTTGCAAATCGTGGCCCTGCTTATGTGCTGAAAAAAAATACATAGAGGCACTCAACCTAACCCATAAAACGGCCTGCCGAACTCGAAGTCCCTCGAACTCCGATAAGCAACACCTTAAGTCCAGAAGCCAGACCCACCACCTCCTTCCCGGAGTGGCTAGTCTTGGGGCGCTTAAACCTACCCAGAACGACTAGCACGCCATCACGACCCCCGGCAAAGCGCACCCTTGAGGTCGGCTACAGCCCAGACCTGCCCCGATCAATAAAAGCATCGACTAGATAAGACAGCAACGTGGGATTAGGGGTGACTCTGCCATTTCCCCAAACCAAATACTCAGGGATCACTTTTCGTATAATTTCCGTAGATCGAATATGTGTTTGTGCTTCCCTTTGAGCCGCTGTGTCGAAAGCAGTGTGATTATCAATCTCGCTTTCTCCCTCGGCTGAGCCATGGATCGGGTCTCAAACAAACCCTAACCCTGTACCGCGGTGTGCAGGTGTCGATCCAACGTGCCGGGGTAAGCCGCTAGGCGGTAGGTTAGCGCCGAGTCTTGGGCAACTACAAGCGCCGGGGCAGGTGGTCCGGGCAGAGGCTTGGGTTATTTTTTAATACCGCTGACCGGCGATCTTAGTCTAAAATCCCGCGAATCCGTTTCCGTAGGACCGTGACCGACTCCTGCTGCTGCACAAAAGACTAAATCCGCCGCGACCGTTTCGTTGCGGACACCACATTAGCTGAAACCGCGTCTTCCTCTCCCCGGCCCCGACACGCGCCACCGACCAATCAGAACCCGACGTGCCTGATCTAGCTCTTTCCACAATGGACGATGACGTGAAGCCGCTCTACGTGAATGCCAAGCAGTACCACCGCATTCTCAAGCGCCGCATCGCGCGTGCGCGTCTCGCCGAGTCGCTTCGCAGCTCTCCCGGCCGCAAGCCGTACCTCCACGAATCGCGTCACAAACACGCGATGCGTCGCCCGCGTGGTCAGGGCGGCCGTTTCCTGACTGCTGCCGAGATCGCCGAGCTTGGTTTGAGCACCGACGGCAAGGACGACACGCCGTCCGATTCGTCGGCAGCGCCTGCCAACAAGTCTGGTGACAAGCCTGCCGACAAGCCCGCTGAGAAGCCGCCCACTGACGCTCCCGCAGCCCCTCCCGCGGCTTCCGAGGCGGCACCGGAGGCTCCGAAGCCTGAGACGGAGGCTGCACCGGCACCCGCTGCACCGGCCGCACCGGCCGCCTCTGAAGTGCCGAGCGAGGCACCCAGCGCGCCCAACCCGAACGAGACGGTTGCTGAGCCGGCTCCGGCGCCAGCCGCTGCTCCCGCTGTCGTGGCTGAGCCCGCTGTGCCCGCTGCTCCCGTCGAGCTGAGCGCACCCGCCGCAGCCCCCGCCGCCGAGCCTGTTGCGGCTCCTCAGGCAGAAGCCCCTGCGCCCAGCGAGCCGGAACCCGTGGCCAACCCGACCGCGCCGGCCGAGGCAACCTCGATCGCATAATGCATTATCTCATGATTCATACTAATATACAATACTTCACACACGTAGCGGATACAGCAGCAGCGAGCTGCGCGGCCCCTCAGCGTTCTCGGCCGGTGCGTCGGCCGGTGCGTTGGTAGCCGCGCCGATCGCGGCCTGCAGCGTTTCTCGCACGACGCCGAAGCCGGCCGTCCAGCGCGACATGCCGGCCTCGTCCAACAGCAGCTGCACGTCCCATTCGGCCGCAAGGCGCGCGTCGCCCCAGTAGCGGCAGCGCGGGCGGTACGTCGCAAAGAGCAGGCGCGCAACGCGGGCGTACAGCTCGTCGCCGAGCGCACGCGGCTCGCCGCCAAGACGGGCGTACGCGGCGTTGAGGCCATGCAGGAGGCCGATGTGGCGCGTGAGCGCGTGCAGCGTCCTCCGGCGGGCCGCGATCTGCGCTTCGACTGCAGCTTCGTCTGTTTCGACTGGAGCTTCGTCTTCTGCGTCGTCTTTTGCTTCGTTCGCGTCTTCTTTTGCTTCGACTTCGGCTTCGGCTGGTGTGCTTTCTTTTTCTTTAACGTCAGCCCCCTCTGCCTCCTTACTTGGCTTAGCCTCCTCAGTCTCCGTAGTGTCCTTATTCTCTGTAGTCTCATTTTTATTGTCCTCAGGCTTAACTTCGACCTCAGTCTTGTCAGCCTCAGTCGTGGTTTCCTTCGTATCAGCCTCAGCGTCCGCCTTGGCTTTCGCCTTGGTTTTCGCCTTCTTGGCCTTCTTCTTGGCCTTCTTTGAGTTAGTCTCTTGAGGCTTGTCTTCGGTCTCCGCCGCAGCCTTTTCCTCGGCCTCGGGCTTTTCTGCCACGGACTTCTCTGCCTCGACGGGCTTCTCAGTCTCAACGGGCTTCTCAGTCTCAGCGGGGGACTCCTTCGGCTCAGCCGGCTTCTCGGCATCGACCTGTTTCATGTGGACATCCTTCGTGTCGCCCTCGTTTGTGCCAGCCTCTTTAGTGTCTTCTTTCGTCTCTGCCTCCTTGGTGCTGGGGGCATCAGCCTCCTCAGAGCTCTGCACCTCGGCCATCAGGCGCTCGTACTCGCCGGTGTAGCGCGCGTCCAGAGCCGCGTCGACCAGTGCGGCGCTCTCCGTGCCCACGCGCTCGATCAGCGGCCGCAGCTTCGGCGCGAACTGGCCCGCAAGGCGCCCGAGCTTCGCGAGGCGCCCGAGGTCGGTGCGAAGACGCCGCACAACAGCCTCGTGGAGCACGTCGTCCGCCGGCGCGGCCGCGTCGAGCTGCTGCTGCACGCGCCGCGCGAACTTCGCGCCGAACACCGGCGCCAGCGACGCGAGCATCAGCGCCATCGTCGTCTCGGCGCTGAGTGCGGCTTGCGCCTGCGCGATGACCTGCGCGAGCGTCTCAACGAGCTCGGCGGTCGACGCTGCGCCGAATAGGTTCGACGACCCGATCGAGCCGGCCGTCTCTTCGACAAACGCCTCGAGCGCGGCGCTGCCGCTGGCGTCGGCGCCGGCGTCCTCTGCGTAGCAGCGGGCGGGGTAGGCACGCACGTCGGCGGCCTTCGGGCAGCGGTGCAGCGCGTCCGGGATGAGTGCGGCCAGCGCGGGCTCCGCAAACTCCGGCAGGTCAACGAGGCGGCGCTGGCTGAGCCGCGCGCGCTGCAGATCGGCCGTGATCTGCTCAGCAATGAACGCCGTTGCGTCGACGAGCCGCAGCGCCTCAGCCACGGATCCGGGCAGCACGGCGGCTACCGCAGCACGTCGCAGTGTGAAGAAACGCGTGCGCAGCTCGGAGGGCGTCGCTGCGAAGTGTACGAGCGCAGCAGTGTAGACCTGCGGCGTGAGGTGTCTAGCTTCGCCAAGCTGCGCGTCCAGCGCCGTGGAGAGCTGCTGGTGCACGGCAGCGAGCGCAGGCGTTGAGATGTCAAGGCTGCGGGCGAAATACAGCGCGTGCGCGGCCACGGGGAAGCGCTGCAGCACCATGCTGCGCTCGGCCAGCGAGGCGAGCATGGCGGCGAGACGGGCCTCGTCGGCACGTGGCGCGGCGAGGAGCGCGAGCGCAGCGGCCGGAGCGGGCGGGCCGGGCACGGGAGCGGCAGCAAACGCAGTGACGTGGCGCTCGAGGCCGCCGCCCAGCGCCGTCAGCGCGTCGAGCCGCTCGGCAAGCGCCAGCAGCTCGGGATACTTCGAGCCCACGGCGTTGCGCGTGAGCAGCTCCTCGTCCGCGATCGCACGCTCCGCCTGCTTCAGCTGCGCCCGCACGGCGCCGGCGCTGTTACTGCGGAACCACGACTCCCATTCCATGTGCTATGTTCCGCTGGTGTGGGGTTAAGGCTGGGGTCCACCTGGGGTGTTAAGGCTGGAGTGGTCGGAAGAAATTTGGGAGATCTCCCCAAAGTGCCTGGAGTAGAACAGTTTCATGGTAGAAAAAATATTTAATTTGCGATGTATAGAGAGTTAGATGTATTTAGTTTATTCAGGAAGAGATGTTTACAGGGTGATCGCAGTGTGTCTGGGTGACTGGATAGTGACACCTGGAGTCAGTACGTGCATTTATCCTAGAGAGAGCGAGGTTTGATACTCTGAAGTTTGATATTACTTACGTCTCAGGTAGTGATGTGGCCGGAGGTTCTTCTAAAAGTCATCACCCAGATCAAGTACCGACCCGTATTCGAAGAGGGTAGCTCCTTGACTGAGATCCAGTGACTTCGGGTCGCTGATCTCACTACGGAGAAAAGTAAAATTGAGATATATAAACAATGCCAATGCTTTGAGGACATATGTATCAACACGACTCAGAGGTGAACGCATGGGAGAGAAACCAACGTAGTATATCACTCCGCAAGTGGTAATAAACCGCCATATTTTCATTGCCACTCTCCTTTGATACAAGGAACTTGGTTGCCATATGCTCAATTCTGCGGAAATCTCAGATGTACAGGGTTCGTAACCCTATTTACGAAAAAACCGCGCAGATTATTCAAGGCCGTACAAGCCCGTAGATTGAAAAGAATTGATATATACGTAGGTTTTCCGGCAAACTTATCCTTTAACGACGTTTAGTAAGGGAACCATTGCTGAAGTCTCATTATTTGGCCCTGAGCTTGCCGGTACTAACTGCGGCAAATACAAGTTTGTAACTATAGATAGATTACATGATGCTCTCTCACTTCAGCCTTAGCGTAGCAGTATCTTCACTACATTCAAGACGATGTTGTGGATGATATTACATATCTGGTCCAAGCTAAGTGTCCTGTAGAACCAAGGACACTTATACAATACTCGGTTCTTTGCGGTATCGCTGCGTTACCAAAGGCACATGATAAATATACTATTAGATGACTTGTAGTGAATATATTACATGCAGTGAATGCGCATTGTGTTGACCAGAGCGAGTTGGGGTTCACATTTTCACCACACGTGGTGTGAACTGCGACATATTCACCAGCTTAGCAATGCAACTTGGATTCAATACAACTGCTATAAAACATTTACTAAATGAAGATTATTGACACCTTGATACTAAATCTTTACTCTTTTGCGGCTCGATCTAGCCGATTTCACGCTTAACCGCTGTACTCCGATTTATTTCACTGAGACCGAGCACTAGACAGAAGGCCGCAGGGTAGTGCAAGGAAGCCGACGCGCTGGGCGTTTCACGTCGACAGCACAGCACAGGGGCAGAGGGCACGCCCAGTTCCGCGTTCCAAGTGCGGCATACCCAGACCCTCGCGTGCCACCTTCGATAGCGACCCTAGCACTATTTCGTGCAGAACCTGGACTTTTTTTATTGTCACACCTCTCTGTTCTGCACCGATGGTCGATACTTCTACCTGGGCGAACAACCCCATAGTGGCCGTGGCCGCGTACTGCGCGTCGTCGATTGTAATGACGCTCGGCAACAAGTTCGTGATGAGCGGCAACAAGAACTTCAACATGAACTGCGTGGCCCTCGCCGTGCAGTCGCTGTCGTGTCTGGCCGTTATCACCACGCTGAAGCAGATGGGCATCGTCTCGTACCGCAAACTGACCACTGAGGACGTGAAGAAGTGGTTCCCGATCTCGTTCATGCTGGTGGTTATGATCTACACCTCCTCGAAGGCGATTCAGTACCTCAGCGTGCCCGTGTTCACGATCTTCAAGAACCTGACCATTGTCATCATCGCGTACGGCGAGGTGCTGTGGTTCAACGCGAAAGTCACGCCCATGATCCTCGGCTCGTTTGCCCTCATCATCCTCAGTTCGGTGGTTGCCGCGTGGAGCGACATGACGGCGCCTGCGGCCGCTGCGGTGGACGCCGCACCTGCTGGTATCAATATTGTGGGCTACGCGTGGATGTTCAGCAACTGCTTTGCGCAGGCGGCGTTTGTGCTTGTGATGAACAAGCGCATCAAGCTGCTGGGGTTCAAGGACATGGACACCATGTTCTACAACAACCTGCTGTCGATCCCCGTGCTGGCCGTGTGGTCGCTCATTTTCGAGGACTGGTCGGCCGAGAACCTCGCGCTGAACTTCCCTGCCGGCGCGCGCAACGCGATCATCATCATGATGATCGTCACCGGCCTGCTCTCGATCGGCATCTCGTACTCGTCCGGCTGGTGCATCCGCGTGACTTCGTCCACAACCTACTCGATGGTCGGCGCGCTCAACAAGCTGCCGATCGCGATCCTCGGCCTGATCTTCTTCGACTCGTTCGTCACGGGCAAGAAGATCCTGGCCATCGCGCTCGGCTTCGCGGCCGGCCTGGTCTACTCTGTCGCCAAGATCAAGCAGAAGGAGGCCGAGCAGAAGCAGGAGCCGGTGCTGCCCACCTCCAACAAGGCCTGAACATGAGCATGGCGCTCGTTGCATAACATTAGATTGAATACTAGCCTATTGACCTATTATTATTCGACCATACCTAACCGATGGCCCTTGGGGCAGAACCCGAAACCGGTCAGTCGGCCTCCCAGTACGCGTTGAGCTCGGCGAGCAGCGTGCTGCCCTTCCCGCGCTGGCTTGGCAGTACGGAGTAGAGGCTGCGGTAGACGCGGCGCGGCTCGACGCTGACGATCTTGCCTGTGGCGAGGCGGCGCAGCACGCCGAGGTTGAAACTCTCGCGCAGGAAGCCGCCCACGGCGCCGCGCAGCTGCTCGAAGATCTGCGGCACGCCCAGCGGCTGCGAGCGCAGCTCGAGCACGTCCTGCGGTGTGCCTTGGTTTGGGGCGGCTTGGCGCAGGCTGAACTGCACGCCGCTGGGCAGGCGTTTCGGCGCCTTGACGCGCAGCAGCAGCGGGAACAGCGGGAAGTAGTTCAGCACGCCGAGCGCGACGCCGAGCGCGGCCGTGAGCAGCAGCACGCTCGTCTGCAGCACGGCCAGCACGGCGTAGAACGCGAGGACGGTGGGGAACAGGAACAGCAGCACCGTGAACAGGATCGTGCCGACGAGCAGCTGGTCGATGTCGAAGTCGCCGTGGTCGACGCGGCGGCGCAGCGCGTTGAACTTGCGCCCGCGGAAGACCCGGAACAGCGCGCCGAGCGCGGCGGCCTGCATGCTGTAGACGCGCGCGAGCGAGCGGTAGAGCAGGCCCATGTGCAGCGACGCGACGTGCAGGAGGTCGATGACGACGGCGAGCTGCAGCGCCGCGCCGCCCACGAGCCCCGCCGCGGCGACGACGCGGACGAGCGTGCGTGCGATAGCGGGCCGCATCACGATCTGCGCCAGCACGTCGCGCCAGCTCTCGGCGCTCCACACGATGATCTCGCCCATAAATCGCGCGAGGTGCGTGTTGAGCTTGAACCCCGCGGGGTTCAGCATCAGCCAGCGCGTCGACGCCACGAGCGCCGCGCCCGCCGCGTCCAGGCCGCGCGCCAGGGCCGCCAAGACGACGTCCTCGCGCGCCGCCAGCCACGAGCCCAGATACAGCCCGAGCAGCGCGTCGTATGTCGCGAGCCACAGCATGTTGTAGAAGCGGATGTACGCGGCGTTGCGCTGTGGCGTCAGGCCGTGCCACGCGGGGCGGTTGATGCCCACGAGCTCGACGTACTGGTGCGGCAGGTAGCTCAGCTGGTTGAGCCGCAGATGCAGCTGCTGCAGCGTGCACAGCGTGTCGCGCAGCGCAAGGCCGCCTTCGCCAACGGCCGCAGAGACGGCGTCAGGGGCAGCAGAGACGGGTGCAGCCTCAGAGGCAGAGGCAGAAGTACTCGTACTGCTTCTACTTCCCGTGTAGGTATCATCAGCGACCAGCTTTTGCTCCCCATATATCCGATTCAGAGCAGCGGCAGCTGTGCGGCGCGCCAGCGGCAGCAGCGGCGCCTCCAGCACGGCGAGGCCGAGGTCTGCGAGCCCACGCAGGCGCATGACCACGCCGGCCAGCTCGCTGCGCCGCTTGACGCCGAAGTCCGCAACGCCCATCGACAGCGTGCGCCGGCGGCTCGCGAGGCCGGGGTCCGCCAGCACGCGCGGAAAGAGGTCGCGCGCGCGGGCGTTCAGCTGGTTCTGCAGCTCGTGCACGCAGTTCATCTGCGCGACGATCGCGCCCAGCCCGCCGATCGGCGGCGGATCGAGTGTCACCGTGATCTGGGGGAACGCCGCACCGGGCGGCTCCTGGCCCATGCTGCGCGGGCCGTCACTCTCGTCCCTCTCGGCACTGCCGGCACTACTGGTATCCGATGTGATCTCCAATGAAGTGTCTATTGTTGTGTCTTCCACTGAAGTGTTTTCTATTGCAGGGCTTTCAACTGCACTTCTCTCGCTGCTTCTCACGCCGGCGTGGAACATCAGCTGCTCGAAGTACGGCGCCTGCTGGGCGGCCTCCGGTGCGTGCCAGCGCATCGGCTCGAGCGTGAAGTAATGCATTTTTGCGGGGTTCGGGGGATCGAACAGGATGACCGCGCAGACGCCGCGCGACGTGGCGGCCCGCGGCGCGTCATGGCCGGGCCGGCTTACAACTGCACTGATCCAGTTGGGAACCTCGTTGTTGTCGATATGTAGATCCGCTTTTGGCGCTATGCCGGTGTACTGCACACTGCCCAGAACGCTTAGTTTTGTTTGGAACGGCGCGTACAGCTGCTGCGCGCGCGAGCGGTCGATGAGACGGTCGTGCTCAAGGAGACGCAGGACCAGCCCGAGCTCCAATTGCGGCACGACGGAGACAACGACGGCGACGTCGCCGGTGCGCCAGCCCACGATGAGGCCGGTCGCGCCCGGCTCGGGGCCTGGAATGCCGGTCCTGGGCCAGAACACGCGCATGCCCGGGGTAGGCTGCTCTGCTGTGGGTGGTATTGGCCGGGTGGTGTATGGCTGGGCCCTAATGGCTGAGAGCCCTAATGGCTAAGAGCCCTAATGGCTGAGAGCCCTAATGGCTAGGCGGTTATGGGGCATAATAGCCGCTGAGGTGATTATGTCCATGCGGCAGGGGGAAATAATTGTTCACCCATTCGGCGTGAAAAATGTCGGGCGGTTGCGGGCTAGGGCGCTGGCGGTGGGTGTTTCAGCTTCGCCCCGGCGGAAAAGCGGGACCCCGGCAGCGGCGTGATCGAAGGAGCGCGCTTGCTAGGGACCTTCTCGGTCATCCTAAATAATCCGAGCAAGCGAGTTACCAATGACTCTGTTCAACTCCCGCGACGGCAAGTTCCACGGTATTCAGTGCCCGTTCCTTGGCTCATGCACCCTGGGGAACTGCATGTTCGACCACACCCCGCCACGCCGCCTGAAACGGCCCGCGTCTGCCAGCGCCGAAATCACCGACAAGCGCGCCAGAACCGCGGCAGTCGCAGAATCGCCCGCGATCCCGCCCGATCCGCTCGACGCGCTGCTGGCCGACGGTCTCCCCGACCCATTGGGCGACCCATTGGGCGGCCAATTGGGTGATATTGACGTGCTGTCGGCCCCCTCGCCGCTATCTATCACGTCCACCGCACCGGCAGCTGCCGCGCCTAGCGCCAGTCAGCGGCCCGCACAGCCGCCAACCGCCAAACCGCCGAAACCGGCCGTCAAGGCCAAGCGGCCCGTCCTCGCGCCCATAATCGTGCGCAGCCCGCCGGCGACGCACCCGCAGCGCGTGCAGTTCGTGAATGTCATCTACGACAAACTCATGGAGAAGGGCTACGTGGAGGGCGCCGGGCAGCGCGCCATCGACCTCGAGGGCGAGCTGGCGCAGAAGGCGACGAAGTACACGTACTCGATGGGCGTGCGCACGATCGTAGGCAATATCCTGAGCCGCACACTCGACAAGCCAGCCGATACGGCCAAGGGTCCCGCGCTGATGCGCACAGAGCTCGCGAAGCTGACGATCGCGCCGTCCGAACTGGCGAAGCACCACTACGTGACGAAGGAGCCAGCGCCTGTGCAGTTGCTCGACGACGACGCACGCGTCAACTGCACGCGCTGCGCGGCGCCGTTCCGCGTGGGCAGCCCCGCCACGACGACTACGCCGTGCACGTTCCACCTGCTCAAGCGGCAGTGGGACCCGCACACGCGGCAGCTCGGCACGACGTTCCCGTGCTGCCACGAGGTCGTGCACCAGTCGAGCGGGTGCCAGTCGCGCGGCTTCCACGTGTTCAAGGTCGAGGATCCGGCCGTGCTCGCGGGACAGCAGCCGTTCCGCCGCGCGCCGGACCACACGCTTCCTGCCGTGGGCATGCCGCAGCTCGACGCCGCGACGCTCGGGCGGCCCGAGGAGAGCGCGTCGCTCGGACTGTACGCGGCGGGCGTTGACTGCGAGATGGCGTGGACCACGAAGGGCTTCGAGCTGATCCGCGTCACGCTCGTCGACTTCGAGTCGCGGCGCAAGGTCTACGACCGCCTCGTGTGGCCCGAGGGCGACATCCTCGACCTCAACACGCGCTTCTCGGGCGTCAGCGACATGGCCGCCGGTATTCTCGACGAACGCGGCGAGCTCGCGCTGCCCGTCGACTTCGACACGATGTACTCGCAGCTTTTCGCGCTCGTCACGTCGCGCACGATCCTCGTGGGTCACGGCCTCGAGAATGACCTCAACGTGCTGCGCCTCATCCACGACCGCATCGTCGACACCGCTATCCTGTACCCGCCGAACAAGACACGCACGCACGCGCTGCGCGAGCTCGCGTGGGTTTTCCTGGGACGCACGATCCAGACGGGCGAGCACGACAGCATGGAAGACGCGCTGGCCGCCATCGACATCGTGCGCGAGAACATCCGCCAGCGCACGCGCAGCACGCACGTGCCATCGTTCTAGCCTGCGACATGCATCGACACATACCCATTCTTGGCACATACCCATTCTTCCCTAGATTCTTACTATATTTATCTCTTGTTATTTCTACGATGGGGGCCCCATCGGTCCCATTTGCCCCGTCATCATGGCGGTATTTATATTGTTCGGGTTCATAGAGTTCATAAAGTTCATGCCAGAATTGTTGATAGGCCTGCGCCGAGCCCGGCCGTTCCGCTCTAACTCGCGGTCTGCCATGCCGAACTGGTCAATGTCCACGGCCACGGCCGCAGCCAGCATCACGCATCGCTCCAGCACGTTGGCGCGCTGCGGATCCGTCTCCGCGAACTCCAGGCGCGAGTCCGACGTCCCGGCCGCCATCTGGCTCGCCGTCACCATGTGGTTCTTCGTGATGCACCCGACGGAAGGCAGGGCGTTGTAGTCCATGTCGGCCGCACTGTCTTCTTTCAGGCTCGTTTCGCGTCGCACTTCGAAGGCCAATGACGACCAAGCGCTGTTGATCACGCCGAACTTCGTTAAGTCGCTCGCGTCCTCCGCAGTGCGCGCGTTCGCCCTGTACAGCGTGTACTGACTGCGCCACATGTGCCAATTCTGGCGCGCCTCGCCGAGCAGCTTACCATCAGGCGAAAGACACCGCATGTGCGTCTGGACGCCGCGTGCGGGGCGATGCAGCGTCAGCACGTGCTGACCCTGCGGATCGTGGACGTGCAGCTTGATGGAGCAGTGCGTGGGTGCCAGGTTGCGCGCCATCATCGTGGTGAATCCTTTACTGGACTCGTCAATTGACCCGATGACCTGGCCGGCCGCATTGCGTATCACACGGTGTTGAGGGCCAAGCTTGCCAGCAGAGCGGCGATCATATATGCGTTCAAAATTGAGCACCGGCTGCAGCAGTATATCAAGCGCTGCTGGTGCTAGCTTTCCATCCAATGTCATTTCTATGGAAACTCAGCTGCATGGAACCGCCCCACTTTTATACATCATGCGGATCGGTCCTATCTCTAGCAAGGGCAAGGTCTCACTGTACATGGCAAGACGTTGAGGTTGGGTTGAGGCTTCCGAACGCTGATCAGCACCAGCAGATAGCTAATTGTATCATGGCCGTGGTGCCACTACTTCTTCTTGGTCTAAATATGTTTAGAAAATGAATATTGTTGGGCTCCTGGCTTCCCTTCCATTCAAGTTTTGTTGACAAACCCCTCTTACGAGTGGGGCTGGCATGCGCTGTGTTTTTGTGACGTCATTGCACCTCGACGGGACTCAGAATATTGTGGGCAATCGAACTATTCTTAGCGATTCCCATCTACCTGGGCCTAGCCCTATATTTCTGTCGTTGATTCAGAAGATACATCAAATCTCAGGGTCTATCGAATACTCACGGCTGGTTGAGAGACCAGGTGTAGAGCTGTATATTTGATTGCTTTGATATGACTCCCATGCCCTGGTATCATTCAGTCTCACTGACATCAGCTGAATGGGAAGGGGCTCTCGTCAAGATCACTCTCGTACGTAGTTTGATTCCTCCGGGGTTCTTTAAGTCTAACATAGTGTTTATAATTCCATCTAATTTATTGTGGTGCTGGGCTCTATATTCCAGGACTACCTTCAACGTTCTTCTGGGTAGCATGTGAGTATTTCAGACAATAGATTACCTGTGGACTTCGCCTAACTGTCAATTAACAGCGTTAGTACTACACTTCATAGTGACTTCATAGTGGCATACTCTACTCACCTCTGACGCCACCACATCATCTGCCTAAATGCACTCAGTTACAAAGCTCTCTGAAATTCAGGGACATATGTTGTTGTCATTCCCTCGAAACTAAAAGCTGATGTCCAAATTGATTATGTTCAATATCTCTAAGTCTTCTTCATGCCATACAAAGGAAACAGGTCCGAGGTTCTGTGTCCCAATGAAGCAATGTTTACACCCTGAACTAGTCCAAGTAATTTTGAGTCGCACTTAGGTCACCCATATGTTCGGAATACGACTCAATTGGATTCTTTTCATTGGCACTCATACAATTTCTGACGGCGGTTGAGATATCGTCAGTTGTTAGGGCTAGGAATGTGGATCGTGTATTTTTCACTGCCCAGCTAACTAGCGGCTACAATAGATCTTCCGCTTCTGCTCAGGATGTTTGTTAGGCGGCTGCACACGATGCCGCGCCTCCACCTCATGGCTGAAGGTGTGCCTGGTCTCTACAGTGCCACCGGCCTGCGTGTGGCCTGGACCGACTTCCAGCAGCACATCCTCGGCAAGCTGAACCATGCCATCGCAGACACCGACAACGCTAGCCGCGTGCCCTTCCATATCATGCAGGCGACGCGCTCAAAACCCGAGCTTTCGCATGTGTTCAACTACGCCTCGCTGGCCCACAACAACCACCTCTTTTTCAGCACGCTCAAGGCCTCGGCTGGCCCGAACGAAACGGAGGCTTCCGTCATGCCTGGCCTGCTCGGCCGCCGGATCGCCGAGCAGTTCGGTGACCTTGACGGCCTTAAGCGCGCGTTCCACAAAGCAGCGGAGAATGTCATTGGTTCTGGCTTCGTGTTTCTGGTCGAGACGCCGAGCAAGCGTCTCGAGGTCGTAGCTTCGCAGGGAGCAGGCTCCCCGACCACTTACAGTCGCGCACAGCCCACGGACCTCAACGGCCACATCAGCGAAGACACCAAGGCTCAGCTCGCCGAGCTGCAGCGCCGCGTGAGCGCCCGCGAGACGAATTGGAACATCGATCTACTCGCGCTCAACCTCTGGGAGCACGCCTACGTCCCGGACTTCGGCGTCAAGCGTCGCGCGGACTACATCGACGCGTGGTGGTCGGCGATCGACTGGAACCTTGTGGATGGCCGTCTGTTCAAGGGCCGCGTCTAATGTACATAGCATACTTACATATCTGACATCTAATCAGCTAAAAAATCACTCTGCAATAGGCCATATATCTGGTGCTTTGCCGTTAATCGGTCTTAGAAGCCCTGTTGGTGTAGTTTACTCCATTACAGGAGTTATCCGCTTTATTCTTTCTTAACCACCCTCGGTATTTTTTTTCGCCTGATTTTTCTTCGTCTTGAAGAAATTCTCTCAATTGGAAACCAATTAAGCAAACCTACGCCTTATCGCAAAATTTTTAGCTAGTGTCTGAGATCTTGTGATCGGCCTTCGATTTCCGGATCGGCCATCCGGATCGGCCGGCCACCTACACCGGCCTCCCAGTTTGCCCAACTATCAGCTGGCTGGCCGTGGACGACAACCGCGGAGAGCTCAGGGTAAATAGCTGGACTGATAGCGAGTTGATAAGGCTGCTGCTGCGGCATACCCTAATCGCGGAGACCGCATGAAGAATTGCCTTTGGCAGCGCTATATATGCCTGCGACAATTCCGTAAAAGTTGCACATCCTTCCCCTCGACCACACCACCTTAATCTTGATTAACCCAGTTCGGAAAATGTCGGAGTCCAAGGTCGAAGTGAAGAAACATCATTACTCTTTGTCGGATGACAACGCGTCACAGGGTGAAGTCATCGATACCTCGTCGTCGCACAAGCGCTGGCGCCCGGATAACTGGCGCAGCTTCCGTGCCTGGGCCACCTTTCTAGAGGCCAGTCCCTCCGAGGGCCTTACAACCTCGCAGATGTTCCTGTACAACGAGGATCTCAAACCCGTCGAGTCAGCCCGCCGCACATGGAAGTGGTGGAACTTCGTCAACGTGTGGATTGCCGACTCCATCAACGTCAACTCGTGGCAGATTGCCGGTACTGGTGTGCAGGCCGGTCTCACATGGTGGGAAACCTGGCTGGCTATCTGGGTCGGCTATCTGTTTGCTGGTCTCATGATCATGTGGACCGCCCGTGTGGGCAGCTACGGCCACGTCAGTTTCCCTGTTGCTGCTCGTGCTTCTTTCGGTGTGTACGGCAGCATCTGGCCCGTGATCAACCGTGTGGTGCTGGCCATCATCTGGTTCAGCACACAGACCTGGATTCTCGGCCAGCTCGTCCACCTCATGCTTATCGCCGTCTTCGGCCGCGGCGTCGACCGCCACATGGGTACGCAAAACCTGAGCGGCACGACCGTGATCGGGTTTGTGAGCTTTTTCATCGGCTGGGTCATCCAGCTGCCCGCGATCTGGCTGAAGCCGCACCAGGTGCGCCATCTGTTCAGCGTCAAGGCCGTGGTTGCGCCGGTTGTGTCAATTGCGTTCCTTGTTTGGACTTTGGTGCGTGCGCACGGCGCGGGCTCGACGATCTCGGACCCGAAGGACACGCTTGACACGAGCGACCGCGCGTGGGCGTGGATCAACATGTTCATGAGCTGCATCTCGAACTACGCCGCCCTGATTCTGAACTCGCCGGACTTCTCGCGTTTCGCCAAGTCGCCGCGCGCCGCCGGCTGGTCGCAGGGCCTCACGATTCCCATTGCATTCAGCATCACGTCGCTCATCGGCCTGCTCATTGCCTCAGCTTCCTCCGTGTTTGCCAAGGACGGCAAGCCGATGTGGAACCCGCTGGACGTGCTCCAGATCTTTGTGGTCGACGGCTACACAACGGGCGACCGCGCTGGCGTGTTCCTCATCTGCCTCGGCCTGTGTCTGGCCCAGATCGGCACTAACATCATGGCCAACTCGCTTTCGGCTGGTACCGATCTCACCGCGCTGCTACCGCGCTTCATTAACATCCGCCGCGGTGGCTACATCTGCGCGATGCTCGCGCTGTGCATCTGCCCGTGGCACTTCTTCTCATCAGGCTCGAACTTCACCACTTACCTCTCGGCCTACTCGATCTTCCTGTCGAGTATCTCGGGTGTGGTCATGGCCGACTATGTCTGGCTGCGCCGCGGTAAGTTGCAGCTGTTCGCCCTATACAGCAACAGCCTCGACAGCCCGTACATGTACAACACGCGCTGGGGCTGCAACTGGCGCGGATATGCGGCGTACCTGCTCTCGCTTGTTCCGAACATGCCCGGGTTCGCGGGTCAGTGCGGCCGCCCGGTGCCAATTGGCGCGATCCGCCTTTACGACTTCAACTACATTGTCGGCTTCATCGTGGCGTTCGGCCTCTACATGATTTTCAACCTCATCAGCCCGCCGGAGAACGTGCCGGAGGTGCTGAAGGGCCAGCTCATGAACATGCACGCGCCTTGGCTCGAGACCAACATCGAGGTCGACGACTTCAGCGAGCTGTACCGCAAGCAGAACCCGGCCCACACTTTGGCTCCGACGGATACCAACCAGATCGAGCGTGCCTTCTCGAGCACGAACCCGTATCCGATTCTCTCCAACAAGGGCATGGCATAAGTCCATCATTCATTCATTTTTAAGTTGTCATTAATTATTTATTCGCATATAACTTCCCCTTACTTACTTACTTGTTTACCTACTTGTTTGCTTGCTTCTTGTTTATGCCTTAAAAATTTGATATACTCACGCTGAATTGAATAACCATCAACCAGCTGAATTCGTATAGATCAAAAATGACTTGAAACTAGATTTGACCAATTATAATTTTACTTTTATCTCTTTCATCAGTTGCCCCTCTCTTAATGCATATTCTCCGCATGTGGTGGTGCATGCAATCGGAAGAGCGAGATGCGTGCATATTCACCCGACGAGGCGCCTAGTTCCCAAGACGGGTAGTGTGCCGAGACCAGCGTTGGGCCGAACCCTAAAGTTAACCGCCCTGTTCGAGCCCACCGAAAATCCCCTGCTTAGTGTTTAGCGTGCCGCCTATCACAGGCGCCCTGATTCCCGCTGACCGGGGCAAGTCACGGGGCCTACGTCTGGGCCCGTCCCTACCTAAGCCAAAAGCACAAATTCGGCACCCCGAGGGTCTCGCGGCATATTATATATAGAGAACAACCGCTGTAGCGCGCGCCAATTTTGGAAGACCGAATCTTGACAGCATCCGGAGGAGTTCCTCGGCACCTAATTAATCCACCACTGCACCGCACTGACCAGCTGCACGGCCCCAGATCCCTGAAGCCCGTTTGAAAAAGACCCGTGCAAAGGTTCCCCCACACCCAGGCCCCAAAAACATAGAAAGAGTGACCGCGGAGCATCATTCCCGGTATTTAGAGCTCGCATCCCCCATTAACCGCACAACAAGCGTACGAAATGACTGAACACCACTCGCTCCCACCAACCCCCGTGGAGAGCCGATCTAACTCGCCCGTGCACAGCCCCAGCAGCCCGAACAAGCTCGGAACACCCGACCATTACGATACCGACGACCTCGGAGCTCCGATCCGCGTGGGTGGCCGTAAATCGAAGCTGGCGGTGATCCAGTCCCGGTTCGTGGCCGATAAGCTGCGCGACGTGCATCCCGGCCTGACGTTCCCCGTACTGGCACTATCGACGCTGGGTGACAACGTGCAGAACAAGCCGCTGTACTCGTTCGGCGGCAAAGCTCTGTGGACGAAGGAGCTCGAGCTGCTGCTGCTCAGCAAGGTGTCTGGCTTCGACCAGCTGGACATCATTGTGCACTCGCTCAAAGACATGCCGACGACGCTGCCGCACGGCTGTGCCCTTGGCTGTGTCCCCGAGCGCCACGATCCGCGCGACGCGCTTTGCATGAAGAGTGGCAGCTCGTGGCGCACGCTAGATGACGTGCCCGCCGGCTCCGTGATCGGCACGTCGTCGATGCGGCGCCAGGCGCAGCTGCGTCGGGTGTACCCGCATCTGCGCTTCGAGAGCGTGCGCGGGACCGTGCAGACGCGCCTCGACAAGTGCGACGACCCCGAGCAGCCGTACGTCGCCGTTGTGCTGGCAGCGGCCGGCCTCGAGCGCCTGGACCTCACGCACCGCATCACATCGTACCTCGACGGCCCGGGCATGTACTACGCCGTCGGACAGGGTGCGCTGGGCGTCGAGGTGCGCGACGGCGACGCGCGCATCATGGCGCTGGTCTCGCGCATTGACCACCGCCCCACGCACCTGCGGTGTCGTGCTGAGCGCAGCCTCATGCACGCGCTGGAGGGCGGCTGCTCGGTGCCGATCGGCGTGCGCTCGCACTACGCCGCCGGCTCGGCGCAGCTCACGCTCGAGGCGATCGTGATCAGCGTCGACGGCAGCCAGAGTGTCGAGGGGCGCGTCGCGACAGCCGTCTACTCGTACGAGGACGCCGACCAGGTCGGCCGCGACCTCGCAGAGGACCTCAAGGCGAAGGGCGCGAAACGCATCCTCGACGAGATCAACCTCGACCGCATCACCTGAGCCACGGCCTCGATTGTACATATTAGCCGCTAATGAGTTACGAGTAGACTTACATTATTTATTACCAGTCCATGTGCCACTTTTGCTTTGTCAGTACCCAGAGGTATGAGCCCCGAATAGGTCACGTATGTAATTGTGTGGTCACAATGTGCACCTGTAGTCTTCAATCAGATCACAAGTGTCTCACCTCGCGGTGTACCTTTAGTCTGTTAGCAGCCTGTTAACAGCCTATTCGCAGCGTTTATGCAGTGATTAGTGGTGTGATCTATATACATTAATTCTCCTTGGCAGCGCCTCCCGCCTCGAACGGCGCCTCCTTGCGGGCCGTCTCGAGGTTCTCCTTGAGACCTTTGTTCTTTGCAAGCGCCGCCTGGACGCAGGTCGTGTAGACGTCGAATTTCATCTGGCACTCGTTGGTGTTGCTTTCGCCTTTGAGGAACTTGTCGTACCACGCGGTGAAGCAGTCGTCGTACTCCTTTTTAGCAACATCGCATTCCGGTGCTAAGCTCGACATGGACTGGCCCATACGCCTCGCGGTGCTTCGTGATTTTGTTTAGGGGGGAACGGCCGGTGAGATGGACGGTAGTGTCGAAGAACGGGCTCAACGGGTCGGACTAGGGTAGTCGCCGGTCTCGCCGCGACGCCGGCCGCGCCGAGGTTTCTACTGCGGAAAACACACCAATGCCCACAAATGCCGAAATATTTCGCAAAAAAACGTATTTCAGCACCGCGAATGCCGGCCGGGCGGTGCCGGCGGTGTGGCCCGCTAGACGTCAGTTCCCGATCGGACCTTACCCCGTTTAGAAAATCACCTAACGCTGGCCTCGATCAACTAGCCGGCTGATCCACGATGATAGGCCTGTTCAAGTCTGTGAGCACGCTGCTGAGCACGCCGCTGGCACGCGGCCTCAAGACCCACAAAGGCGCGGCCAAGCGCTGGTGGATGACGGGCTCCGGCGACTTCGTGCGCAAGCAGGCCGGCCGCCGCCACGGCAACATCGGCTGGTCGCGCGCACGCATTCTGCGCCACCTCAACGGCAGCGTGAAGGCTGCGAACACCGAGCGCCACAAGAAGCTGCACGTGCTGATGCCGTTCGCCAAGAAAACGTGACCTGTACATAGTAAGTTATTATTGTCCCGCTTGGAAGTGAACTAAAATGGAAGAAGTATGTAGGTATTTATTTAGAGAGGGCAGAAAAAAGAAGAACGTCGACAGCTACGACGTAACTATGGATCGCCGAGAAGCACGACGTGACTATGGATGTGCGGTGACACCACGGGTGTGGTATCACTAGGGGTGGGTGTTTGGTGGTGCCGAAGATTAGCTGGTGTGCGTCCACTCGCCCGTCTTCAAGTCAAGGTCGATGCGCCACGTCGGGAAGTAGTGGTAGTCCGTGCGGATGGAGACCGCGGTGGGCATTCCCTCGAAAGTGACGAGGCGCAGGTTGGCGAACTCGTGGTCCTTGAGGCCCTTGATGACGCGGTAGAACGTGTCGATGTCGGGCGTGGGCGTGCCGTTGACCTGGGTGACGAAGGACGTCGCGTAGAGGTCGAACATCGCCGCCGGCGAGCCCGCGTGCGTCGACACGATGTAGACCTGCGACGGCGGGTTCTTGACCTGCTGCAGCACAGCGTGGTGCGGGCGGTGCACCGTCATGCCGGCCCACGACACCAGCGAGGTCGTGACGGTATCGGAGCAGCGCGTCGTCGGGACGGTGAGGCGCATCTCCTGGCCGCGGCGGATGACGGTGAGCTCGACCTGGCTCGGGTCGCCCGGGAGGTCGGTGAGCTGCACGACGGACGTGGCCGGCACGCCGTCGATGTCGACAATGACGTCGCCCTCCTCCACGAGGCGCTGCAGGCCGGCCGCGACGCGGCTCACCGCCAGCAGCTCGACGCGGCGCCCGCCGGCCGGCGGCCGCGCCGCTTCGACGCGCTCGAGCCACTCGGCGGGCACCTTGCGGATGCGCGCGGTCGAGATCTTGATGGGGCTGGCTTCGACGTCAATGAAACGCGGGTCCGCGACACCGCCCGCCGCCGCCGCCGCGCGGATCGCTGCGACGGTCGGCGCGACGGTCGCGGCGTCGATCGCGAACTTGAAGATGCGGTCGCGCCGCGTGTGCACGTTCGTGTCTGCGAGGTGGCTGAGCCACAGCGCGCGCACGACGCCGGTCGCGGGGTCAGCCAGCAGGCCGGCGTCCAGCTCGGGGACCAGCGTCGAGTCCACGCCAATGCTCTCGACGTTTGTCGTGCGGTAGCGCGGCGCAACGCCGAACCCGATCGGCACGGCCACCGGCGCAATGTCGGCGATCTTCGTGTCCACGACGAACGCACTGCCGCGCGTGTCGTAGCCCACAAACTTGAGGGGCGTGCCTTGCGCGAGCGGCGCGAAGCCGCTTTCCGAGGAGGCAGGCACTGGTGTGGCCTCAGCCTCGCCAGCCTTGCCAGCCTCAGCAGCGTTAGTGGCCGGGAGGGCACGCACGGGCGGCAGCTGGATGGCCTCGAGCGGCGCGTCAATAAGCTCCGGGTCGTAGCGCACCACGGCCCAGCCCTGCTGCGGGTGCACAAACACGACCTTGGCAGGCAGGATCACGCTGTCCGCGATCTCGACGGTGATGTCGACGAGGTAGTGCGGGACGGCGAGCATGCTGACGAGCACGAGGCCGAGGCGCGCGTCGACGACGAAGCCGTGCATCTGCGCGGCAGGCACGGTGAAGCCCTCGAGCATGGCCGGGCGCAGCATGCGCACGCGCACGAAGCTGCGGCTCAGTGCGGCAATGGCCGGCGTCGCGTCCGCGTTGGCCAGCGGCGTGATGCGCGCCGCCTGGCGCTGCGGCGTCTCTGCGGCGCGGCCGCGGCCGCCCAGCGGCGTGAACTCCCACTCGCCGGTCACATCGTTGCACTGCGCGAGCTCGAAGTCCTGCGGGCCGCCGGACCACTGTCGGCTCACGTTCACGACAGACGTCAAGATCGTGTGCGGGTCGGCCACGTGCCAGAACTTCGCGGGCACAAGCTTGCCGTTCGGAATGTCCGCCACAACTTCCACGAAAGTGTCGAGGTCCGGTGTCACGCGGTCGTCGAGCTCCACCAGCACCCAGCCACTGTAGTCCTCGGCGTTCGTGGGGTTGAAGTAGAAGCCGGTGAACGCGGTGTAGACGCCGCGCACGGCGTGCGCGTAGTAGCTCGCGAGCTGGTAGCTCAGCTCGTGGAACACCGCGCCAGCCACGCGCACAAACCGGCTCGGCGTGATGTCGAACAGGTTCTGCACCGTGACCTGCGCCGTGTGCACGCGGCCGCGGCGCATCACGCGCACCTCGAGCGTCTCGCCGACGCTGGCGTCCAAAATCGCGTCGAGGTCGCGGAAGTACGCCAGGGGGCGGCCGCCCACGCTCAGCAGACAGTCGCCTTCCTCGACGGCGCTGCCGGCGCTGGTCGCCGTGTCGCCCGTCGTGATCGTGGACGCGGTGTCCGTAGACCCTGCGCGGTCGCTCTCGCTGTCCTCGCTCATAGCGTCATCCACGTCCATGCTTTCGCTGGCGTCGTCACCGGCCTGGTCGTCGACCTGATCTGCCGCCTCGGAAGCCGTGTCGACCGCTGTTTCCGAAGAGGATTCAGACTCACTCGCATCAGGCTCGCTCGAGGTCACACTGGCCGGCCCGCCCGGAAGCGAGACCGCCGCCACGAGCATGCCAATGGCCTCGGGGAAGTTGCGGCGCGCCTCGGCCTCGGCGGCGGGCGTCAGGCCCAGGCAGCGGCACTCGTCGTACGGCTTGATCGTCCATTTGACCTGGATCGTGCCGCGCGTGATGGGCTTCTGCTCCTGCAGGCAGCGCAGCGCGCGCTGGCCGCGGAACAGCGGCAGGAAGAAGTCCGTGGACGCGACCGTCGAGCCGCCCGCCTGCAGCGCGACGACGTGGCCGTGGACGTCGACGACGGGCGAGCCGGAAGAGCCGCCGGTGGCCGACGCGGCGGCCTGGATGTACTCGGTGTTGTAGTCGTTGTAGCCCATCTCGCCGTAGTCCGGCGCGTTGCGGTCGACGCGCGAAATTACGCCCGCGAGAATCGAAAGCTTCTCGCCTGCGTCGTTGCCGATCACGCGGATCTCCGTGCCGACGCGCGCGTTCTCGGGCTGCAGCTGCAGCGCCGTCACGGCCATGTACTTGATCTCCTTGGGGTCGAAGCGTAGGAACCCGAAGTCGTGCACGGGGTCGCGGTACATCGCGTGCACGCGGCACTCCTCGTGGTTGTCGAACACCGCGTAGCCGCGGAACGGGCCGGGGCCCACGACGTGCCGGTTTGTCATGATAATGCCGCGCTCGGCGTCCACGACAAAACCCGTCGCCTCGCTCGCGTACGTGCGCTCCGTGTCGAACGGCGTCACGTTGTAGAAGTGGATGGACACCACGGCCTTCACGGCACGGTGGATCGCCGGCTGCCACTTGTCACCCACGCTGCCGAGGTTCTCGCTCAGCGGGTGGCGCTGCTGCAGCTCCACGGCGGCCTCCACAGCGTCGGCCGCGGACGGCGGCGTCGTGGACGCGGCGGGTGGCGGCGTGACCGAGGTCGCGCCACTCTGGTGGCCATTGCGGCCAGCGCCGTCATTGGCTATTGCGGACGTGCCACGCGGCACTGCCAGCGGAGAATTGTTGGGGCCAACGGCCGCCAAGCGTTTGGGTGCCGACATCAGCGTGCGGAACCCGAAAAGGCGCAGTCCAGGGCTCAGAGCCAGGAGTGGGCGCAGAATCGTGTTTTTGGAGGAGGGGGAAGCAGGAGATTTTCTACAGCTTCGTCCCGGCACTGCTAGGTGTGCTAACTGCCACGGTAGACCGTTCCTGAGAGGGTGAGAGGTGCGGAGGGAGCCTGTACTTGGCTTCGCAGTTGTTTTGACAGCTTCTTGTTGTGGACTGTTGACCACTACCACGAAAATTGTCTGGCCCTAGCCCCCGAGACGTGAAATTTCACGTCGTTGTCGAGGAATGAAGTTTTTGGCAAAAAGCCGGTTGAGATGGGACTGAGAATCCGGGACCTTGGGTCCGCCTATATATTTTTATTTGCAGTAATAGATCTGCCCCTCAGCCGGTGTTGCGGGCACGGGGAAAGTCTTAGACACCAGCGGTTCTCTTGGGTATTTCGCGGCTATATGCCCCTTCCCTGCAGTTTATCTATACATTTACATACATTTATCTATATACCACCCAGCGGCGGGTAGCACTGCCCTGGGTGGAACCCTCTTCCATCACCGTCGGGCTCTCTCTATCCCTTCCTACAATGAAAATAGAGCAGGCTGAAGTGACGCCGATATATTTGCGCGCAAAGGTCCCGACCACTCACCACTTCGGCGGAACACGTGGCAGGTCTCACGAAACTTCGGCGGCGCAGCGTGCGCGTGCCGCAAAACGCCGCCTGCAGGAATTGAGCCAGGAGAACTACAAAGAAATCAAGATCGAGATCCCTCCGGCGTTCATAAAGGGCGGGCTCCGACCAGGCAAGACAGCCAACTCGCGCCGCGTGATCTCCTCGAAAAAGTCGGTTGCCAACGTCTTCGACGAAGACCCAAGCGCGGCAGAGCAGTACTTCTCGCTGCACGCCTCAGGGTCGCGGTATCCCAGCAAACCACGGTGCCTCGTGTGTGGCTACTTCTCGAAAACAACGTGCATGAAGTGCGGTGGCAAGACTTGCTCTCGGCGCTGTGACCGCATGCATCTGGACCGGTGCCAGTGACCTGTTTTTTCCGTCGTCTTTATTTATTGCCCTTATTTATTAGCACTAATCGTATTCCATATCTGCGAGGAACGGGACCGCAGCGCCAGCGCTATCGACTTCCATCTCCTCCGACTCGATACTCTCCAGCTTCGCCAGCTTTGTAAACTGAGCTTGGCCATTTAGATCTACCTGCTCGCTCTGGGCACCTGACTCGGTGTCCAGGGGGATCAGGTTGAATTCTACACCGAGTCCCCAGCCGCCAGCCGCTCCAATCAGCTTCGGCTGGGGCTCGGGCTTTTGCGAGATCGCGGCCAGCCAGGTCTGACCGGTCAGGATTTTCTCGGCCCACTGCACGGCTGCCCTTGTATCAATGTACACCTCCGGTGCCACCTGGTACATCGCCCGGCTCAGCTTACGCTCATGCTCTGAGCCGGGACGGGGCTCGGCACGGTCACTGACCACCGCGAACAGCCCGTACACGAGCTCCCAGCGGTCTTTCACGAGCTCGCGGTACTGCTCGAACGCTTTGAGCACCACATCGATGGTCGCACGCTCGAGGCCCATTTTGGCGCCAATTGTATCAATGGAGTCACTCTCGGGGCCCGGCGCGCGCCGCGGTGACTTGCGCGGCGACGGAGAGCCGGCTCTCGCGCCAGTGGGCACGCGTTTACGAGGCGTGACGGGCTCATCCTCGCCCTCGAAATCAAGTTTCAGGTCGCCCAACTCCGCATCCTCGTCGTCCTCGTTATCCTCGTACGCAAGATCATCCAATTCGCCGAAATCGATCCGCTTGCGGGTGGATCTCCGTGGCGTTGGGGCCGGCGACTTCTGCGGCGACTCGCCTCTCCGGCGGGGCGTCCGGCCGGGTGTATCCAGCTTCTGTGGGCTCTGCTGCGGGGTTGTGGTTCGCGATTTCCGAGGCGTTTTGGGAGCAATCAGAATCGCTCGGAACTGACCGAGCAGCTTGGCATACTGCGACGGCGGGATCGGCGGCTTGCGTGTGTCCGGCTGCGGCAGATCGAGGCTTTCGCCAAGCTTTTCGACTGCCAAAACACAACATATGTGCATCCGCGCGGGTTCCTGGGCGGGTTTGAGTGGAATAACCGTCGAGCTCTGCAGCTTATAGGAGCCGGCGAGTTTCACCACGCTCGGCGGAATTTCATTGGTATGCAAGATGGACGTCAGAACCTGCTGACTGATATCCATATCGGGCTCGGATTAACAGAATCTAGTCGCGAGGGCCGAGCTCAGGAACCTTCTGCACCTAGCACACGCCGCTGTTTATGGACCGTGACTGCGAAAATGGCGATGCGGCAAGGGTCAGGCACCCCGGCGTCATCGGGCCATTGATATGTGATAGATTGTAGAGAGTGGGTGAAAAATCGGCCATAGTACAATATTCGGGCAGAAACGCAGGAATACCAACACCGCAAAATAATTTCCGGATCCATGTGAGATCTTGTATCTAGTCGATTTGATTTTCGAAATTCATATTCAGGCTGGGCCCTCCTTTCCTTAGACCCTCTGCTTGATAACCTGCCAGTGGTGGGGTGCATACTCGATTCCGATTTTCCAATCGATAACGCACGAGGATGATCGTGGGTAATGCTTTCGCATACAGCTTCTATGAATAGGTATCGCCAAATTCCGAGAATCTGGATCGTGGCTGCAGATCGCCCTTGCCCCGCTAAAACCCTCTAGCGTATTAAGGGATGATCTGACGTTCATGTAGCGATGAGATTTGGCGACGCGGCGGGGCTCTCGTAATGTAAAACAGATCAAGGTTTCATGAAACACAAGATGATGAGATCTCACCACGCTACGTACATCCTGAATGAAACAGAATCATTAACACTTTATAGAGATCTTATGGGTTTCGGCTAAATGACTCCCAGACCACCACCCATTTATTTGACGCTCTCGGTTGATGTTAGCGATCCTGCATCAGAGCCCGTGCGTCTGCATGGGATCTCTTTTTGAGCCCTGTATCACGTGGAAAGAGCGAGTGACAACTGGCTAATGGAGCGGATGTTGGATACCGCGGGGATGAATTGTCCACGTGCGGCAAACTAGGTATTGACGTTATCAACTCGCAGCCATTGAAATCCCGATTTGACAGCCATTACTGCACCTTCGATCCACCTGGGCTAATGGAACTTGTATATGTGCAGCAATGGATTAGGGTGTATCCTTACAGCTGGAGCGGAATCTAAATCGCGCGCTAGCCCCTACCTTGAAACCATTTTTCTTCAACCCTACGCGGTGTCTTCAGCCCGGATCCACATTTTCTAAAGAGCGCGGCTCATGCAACTTGCAGAGACACGTGCAGAAACCTCAAGGTGGTACACCACTCCAAATGTGAGAACAAGATTTTGCGCAGAGTAAAAAATTTTTGATTAAGGTCTTCTGCTTGAGGCAGCTTGACGCGATGCGTTAACGTTATCTATATAATTTTCACCAATTTGGCACCAATATAATAAACTTAAGTCTAGAAATCTATTATCCAAAAGATCCATTGAAGGCCATGACACGCGCCCACCAAAGATGTTTCCTGATCTGGCGCAATGCGCCGCAGGCGGACGTGTATCAGCCGCTGCACCTCCAGTTGTTCAGCAGCCCCTAGCCGAGGAGAATGCATATGTCTCTCTGCTTCACTTAAAGAAAAGAACAAAGAGACCTAGCCCAGGTATTCTCAAAGCAGCCCTTGACCTGCCACTTTGCTTCTGCGCAGAACCCCAGCCATACGTGGCTCGACAGCGTTTAGACTTAAACGCGAGTCTTTCCGCGATCTACCAGCCATTGTCGCTAACCTTCCAGCCATTAGGTGTCCCAAGCCCTAGAGAGCCTCCCCAAAACCAGTTCTCCTAGGTATGGTTCGGGACTTTGGGAAGGTGCAGCAGTTTATTAATAGTCGCGTCATGCACGTCTTGAGACGTGTAAATTTTGTAATCGGCCAGGGGTGGTGGGGAATGGGCTGGAGGCTCATACAAATAAAAGTATATACTACACGTCGATCAAACCTCACCTTGTTTCTACATACATTGTTTCCTTCTTTTTAAATAAACGGATCACAGCATTGATAAGCTTTGATCTATCTTTAAAAAGAAACTACCTTCAACACAACACTTTCCACACACTCATTAATCATGAAAGGTTTGATTCTGGTCGGCGGCTACGGCACTCGTCTGCGTCCCTTGACGCTCACGACCCCCAAGCCTCTTGTTGAATTCGCCAACCGCCCCATGATCCTGCACCAGGTCGAGGCGCTTGCGGCTGCTGGCGTTACCGACATCGTGTTGGCCGTCAACTACCGTCCCGAGGTGATGGTCGAGACCCTTAAGAAGTACGAGGAGGTCTACGGCGTCACTATCTCTTTCAGCATCGAGACTGAGCCCCTGGGCACTGCCGGTCCCCTCAAGCTCGCCGAGAAGATCCTTGCCAAGGACGACAGCCCCTTCTTCGTGTTGAACTCGGACGTCATCTGCAACTACCCCTTCAAGGAGCTCGTGGACTTCCACAAGGCTCACGGCGGTGAGGGCACCATTGTGGCCACCAAGGTCGAGGACCCCAGCAAGTATGGTGTCATTGTGCACAAGCCCGAGAGCTCGCAGATCGACCGCTTCGTGGAGAAGCCCCAGACCTTCGTCGGCAACCGTATCAACGCCGGTATCTACATCCTCAACCCCTCCGTGATTGACCTCATTGAGCTCCGCCCCACCTCCATTGAGAAGGAGACATTCCCCCAGCTCGCCAAGCGTGGCACCCTCCACTCCTTCGACCTCGAGGGCTACTGGATGGATGTTGGCCAGCCCAAGGACTTCCTCAGCGGCACTGCCCTTTACCTCAACTCGCTCTACCAGCGCGCTCCTGAGGAGCTTGCTCAGAACAAGGAGTACGCCGGCCACGTGCTGATCGACCCCTCTGCGAAGGTGAGCCCCTCTGCCAAGCTCGGCCCCTCCGTGGTCGTTGGACCCAACGTCGTGATCGGCGAGGGTGCGCGTATCTCGCGCTCGGTGATCATGAAGGACGCCGTCATTAAGCCTCACGCGCACGTACGCCAGACCATTGTCGGCTGGGGCTCGACCGTCGGCTCGTGGGCCCGCACTGAGAACGTCACCGTCCTGGGTGACGATGTTGAGATCAAGGACGAGATCTACGTCAACGGTGGCCGTGTGTTGCCCCACAAGTCTATTTCGGCCAACGTCGAGAAGCCTGAGATCATCATGTAAACTGAGAAGTTAAGAGAGACACGAGAAAACATTAGCTCGCAGGAGCCTAGCATCTGCTTTTGTAATCCACGAATCTAGCGATTCTATTTAATTCTACATCATAGTGAATACCATTTTTTTGCTTCGTCATTTGCGACTGTCTGGACCATATATTGCCCGGTAATTTAATTGACACATTCATTAACTAGTTCTTCCACGATCTGTATGCACGACGTGCATATTTGCGGGCAACCACCCGCTTAGATAAGGGGCTGGGGTTTGCACCGTACCCCACCAGTTTTGACCGGGCAGATCAGTAGAATCCTAACAAACGACAAAACAACGTGATTGTGATTGGTAAAGTGGTGCGTGGTGCATGTGGCCTCAGTTAAGTACCACAGATGCTCACGTCTCCTATGCCTGTGCCGGATTCGGTCTTATTATCATTGCGTCAATTGCGCTTTTCCTCAAACACCGATATGATTTCAGCGAAGTTATAATTGCCACGATCTTCGGACTGATTGTAGGTCCCCACTGCCTTAAATGGTTCGTTCCGCGAAACTGGACGGACAACGAACACAACCTCACGCTTGAGCTATCGCGAATTGTGATGAATATTCAGATTTTCGCTGCGAGTGCCGAGCTCCCAGCCAAGTATGTGTGGAAACACAAGCTCAGCTTGTTCATGCTCTTGATCCCTGTGATGATCTGTGGGTTTCTCCTGAACAGTTTATTTATTTGGGGGCTGCTACCGAAGCTACGATGGGTCGAGAGTCTGGTGATTGCTGGGTGTGTTACTGCCACTGATCCCGTGCTGGCCTCTGCTGTTTTGAGCGGCCCCGGCTTCGCACAGAGCCTACCGCGGTACCTTGTACATATCTTGAGTGCAGAGTCTGCCAGTAATGATGGTATGGCGCTGCCCTTTGTGCTCCTGCCCGTGTGGATCATCAAGTACCGACCCGACACTGATGAGATCGCCAAGAACTTTATTGTGATCACCGTGCTGTGGCAGGTGATGTTCGCGCTAGTGCTTGGCGCTGCGATCGGGTTCGGTGCGTATCTGCTTTTCAAGCTGGCGTCACGGAACTATGAGTTCAAAGAAGAGCACATGCTAATCTATAATGTGGTGATCGCGCTGTTCTGTGCTGGCGTGGGCTCACTGCTCGGGTGCGATGACTTCCTCGTGAGTTTCGCGGCTGGCGCGGCATTTTCGTGGACGGGCTGGACACACTCGAACATCGAAAACTTCGATATCACCGGCTTCATCGACCTGCTGCTGAACACGGCGTTCTTCATCTACTTCGGCGCGGTCATTCCGTGGGAGCGGTTCGACTCATCTGACATACCTGTTTGGCGTCTCGTTGTAATCATCATTCTCATTCTGGTCGGTCGTCGGCTGCCTGCCATCATCGTGCTCAAGCCGGTGATCCCCGACATCAAGACATGGAAGGACGTGTTTATCGCCGGGCACTTCGGGCCGATCGGTGTGGCCGCGATCTACATGGCGCTCGAGGCTCGCGAGATGTTAGAAGACGGCGGACTCACCGATGGCAACTTCCTAATGCGCAACATGTGGCCCGTGGTGACGTTCATTGTGCTGTGCTCGATCGTTGTGCACGGTGTGTCGGTGGTTATCATGAACATGCTATCTTCCGGCTTTGAACGCGCGTCAACTATTCATTCGCGCCATTTCCGGAGCACGACATCACTTCACAAAGAAGCATCGCCTTAGGAATGTCAAAAACCACACGGAAACCACCGAGCCCAGGGTGGACCTATGCTATGCCCTATATTTATTTCACTCGGGGAGAAAAGCCTTCGAGTGTCACAACTTTTTTTTTATTTGTACGATTTCATTCAAAAATAATTATACAAAACTAATGCAGCACGGGTATTTAGCCGCCCGTGTGTGGATTATTATCTGGCCACGCACGTCTCCTTTGTATATAGGTGTTCGCTGGGGTACGGGCTCCTTATGAAGCTGCAGCTGCTCGACATCTTCAGTAAGACGGCCGAGGAGGCGCGGGTGCGGACCTCCGGCGGCGGCGCAATCTCGCTGGTCGCGTTTGTGCTGCTCGCCTGGCTGCTGCTCGTGCAGGTGCGGTCGTACATGACGCTGACGTGGGACCACAAGCTGATCATCGACAGCTCGCGCGGCGAGCTGATGACGGTGTTTATGGACGTCAGCTTCACCGGCCTGCCGTGCGAGCTGCTCAACGTGGACTCTATCAATGAGAGTGGCGACTTCCAGATGGATCTGGACGACCTGCTCACGAAGACGGACCTGGGCCCGAGCGGCGAGCCGCTGGCTGCCGACTACCGCAAGGAACAGATCGCAGAGCGCGACGAGGCGATTGCGCGACGCGGTGCGGACTATGCCGGACCCTGCTTCGGCGCTGAGAACGGTCTGCGCAAGGTCCGTGGCCTTGGCGAGGACCAGGAGGTGCGCTGCATGACGTGCGAGGACGTGCACGCGGCTTACGCGGCGCTGAACTGGCGCTTCGACGACGGCAGCGGCTTCGAACAGTGCCGTGAGGAGCAGTACCCGGCGCATCTGCGCGCGAACAGCCGGAACGGCTGCCGTGTGCGGGGTAGCGTGCAGGTGCCGAAGGTGGCCGGCCAGCTGCACTTCGCGCCGGGCGAGTCGCACTTCATCAGCGACCGGCACAGCCATGATCTCAGCACGTACGACATCGCGGAAATGCCGTACCACTTCGCGCACAAGGTCCACGAGTTGACGTTCGGCGGCAAGGATCTGGACACGGAGCAGCCCCTGCCGGCCGTGGTCCTCGCGAGCGGCGCCACCAACGCCATCGACCCGTTGCGCAACTTCGTGCAGACCAACACGAACAAGCAGCATCAGTACCGCTACTACGTGAAGATCGTCGGCACGGACTACTACTACGGCAAGCGCGGCGAGTCGCACCACACGAACCAGTACAGCGTCACGCACCACGACCGCCCGCTCGAGGGCGGCCGCGACGCCGACCACCCGAACAGCATGCACAAGTCGGGCGGCATCCCGGGCATCTGGCTGCACTACGACATCTCGCCCATGCGCGTCGTCGAGACGCAGGTGCCCGAACTGAGCTTCGGCATGCTCGTCACCAACGTGCTGGCCATCGTTGGCGCCGTCGTCACCGCGGCGGCCGTCGTAGACAAGGGTGTGTATGCCGTCGACCAGGCGCTGAAGGCGCGCAAGAACCAGTAGCGTCGGGCATTGGGCTGCCCTCGTGTAGAAGCAGCTTGTTTACCTAGCATATATATATAACGTACCGTAAATGCGTACGATAATAACTTACCGTAAAAGTGTATCATATAAGCTCATGTCTTTCCACGGCGGCCAGCACGCAACGGCATATAACCCACTTCCACCACAGTGCTTTTCACCACAGTGCTTTTCAGGCACCGCCCGTGATCTGCCCGACGACAAGTCTCCCCCCACATATGGCCCACCTAGCCTCCACCCGCCGAGGCCCCCAGCGGCTGATCTGCCCGCCGTTCGTCAAGGTGCACTTGGCGGCAGATCCTCCTTCGCCTGCCCCACACTCCTGGCGGCCCCTGGCGGCGCCTGCGCTGCCTCCACGCACCACCGCCTGCAGCTGGGGCAGGGATATGCGCGGAACGCGTTCAACTGGCCGAAGCCTGGTCCGAGGGTGTGAGAATAATTAGGTCAGCCTCCTCCCAGCCGCCCCTGCCCATACGCCCAGGCAGTGAGCTCGAGTACTAATTACACTGTGATTACCTCGATACAGTTAGGCTAATTGCATCCCCACACCAGTATACTCGGCAGTGTGCAGCATTGTTCTGCGCCGCTTTCAGGATTGCACCTTAGTGAGCTTCCGCGCGCCCGAGACTTACACACACACTGGGCCCCATTGACCTTGTGGAGAGAACTTTTCGCGACTTCTCTCCCCGCGTGATCTGTGATCACCTTCTTCTCCCCTACTCACCGGTCTGATCTGCGCTCTGTGCGCCAACTTCAGGCGAGCCAGGCCTGACCGACAAAGTCCACCGCGCTCGGCCTGCTGAACCAGCGGCGCTTCTCACCAAGCGTCGCGTTTTTTCCGTGACGTCTCTCTACCTGAAGACGTCTGCTGCCGCGACTCTGCCGCAGTCCCACCCAGCCCCTAGGATGCAGAGCTCGCGCCGCGCGTCCGGGGCGTCCAGCGCAGGCTCGCTGTCGACGCCGGTGGCCGCGGTGTCCTGGTCGACCAGCCGCGTGAACGTGGAGTCGACCCAGACGCTCTACGCGCGCTGCGAGGCCGTGCTCGACCGCATGCTGCCGCTCCCCGGCATGGCGCCCTATGTCGAGATTGCTGGCACCGAGGACGCCGCGCCGCTGCCAGAACACCTGCGCTACGTGCTCGACGTGACACCTTCCGGCGCGCCGCTCGACGCGCCCAGCCTCGTGCGGCGCCTGTTTGCGCTCGGCGCGCCGTTCTCGATCCTCATGAACGATCTGCTAGCGGAAAGCGGCAGCACGCGGCCCCCGCTCGAGGTCCTGCCCGTCGAGGTGTGCCTCGAGATGCGCGTCGTCAAACACATTCTCTACCGCTTCTGGGAGGCGTGTGCCCACGAGTACAAGCTCGATATGGCCGACAGCTTCAAGATCTCGCAGGTATTCAGCGACCAGATCGTCGAGCTGCACGGCCCGCTGAACACGCTCGACCGCCTGCTTGAGCGCCATGCCGCCAAGATGGCCCGGATCGCGGCGCAGGCGTCGTCCCCCGGCTCCGCGGGCTCCGTCGGCTCCGCGGTCATTGGCGGTACTGCCAAGACCGGCCCCATTTTGCGCGAGGTCCCGTTCCAGGGCTTCGCGTTGCTGCCGACCGCCGGCGCGTCGCAGTCGAGCCTCAGCTCGTCGACGTACGGCTCGACGTACGGCTCCAGCGCGTCGCTCGCGGCGGCAAGTAGCACGTCGCTGGGCTCTGCGATCAGCCCGACCGCGGTGGGCAGCTCGATCGCCGGGCCCAGCGCCAGCGCCAGCGCCGCCGCGCTCGCGGCCGCCAACGGCTCCACCACCGACATCGCGCCCATGGACCAGCGCTCAAAGGTCGTGGACGAGCTGCTGCAGACCGAGCGTAAGTACCTCCTCGATCTCGAGACGCTGCTGCGCTACACAAGAGATATGGTCGACCTCGGCATACCGCACGAGACGGTGGTGCGGATGAGTCCCGGGCTCGTGCGCCTCATCCAGTTTGAGCGGCGCATAGTGGCCGGGATCGAGTACCAGCTCCGGACCGCCGGCGCAGATCACGAGAAGCAGGACTTCGGGTGGCTGTTTTTGCACCTGATCCCCGGATTCGACATCTACAAGTCGTACGTGCTCGGCCACCGCGCGGCGACCGAAACCGCGCTGAGCTTGACCACGCAGCTGAAGCCTCTGAGCCACATTCTCGAGCCACTGTACGAGCTGCCGTCGACGCTGCTCAAGCCGATCCAGCGCATCCTGCGCTACCCCATGCTGCTCAAGGAGCTTCTGAAACACACGCCGCCCGAGTGGCCGCACGTGGACTCGCTGCGCGCCGCGCTGGACGCGATGCAGGCGCTCGCGATCGACGTCAACGAGACGCAGCGCCACGCGGAAAACAAAAACGTGACCGCGGACCTCTACGAGCGCGTGCGCGACTGGAAGAGCATCGACGTCATCTCGCTGGGCGAGCTGCAGCTCAGTGGCGGGTACCCCGTCACGAACCACGGCAGTGAGGGCGAGCAAGACTACCAACTGTTCCTGTTCATGCGTGCGCTGCTCATATTCCGCGACCGCGCGGCCGCCAAGGCCAAACCGAAACCGCGCACGCCCGGCAGCGGGTCGGCCACGCCCGGCGGCCACAGCAGCAGCGGCCTCAGCTCCACGATTGGCGGCAGCCTCAGCAATACGCTTGGCAGCTCGCTCAGCGGCGGCGCGTCCTCGTCGTCCGTGGCGTCAACCGGCGGCGGCTCGCGGCGCTCGGCGCAGCTTGAAATCAAGGGCCGCGTGTACCTCGACTACGTGAATAGCGTCGTGGTGACGAAACTTTCCGGCGGCCTCGGCTACCAGCTCCGCGTGAGCTGGGGCCACCGCAACGACGCCGGCGAGCACGGCATCCTCGACATCCGCCTGCCCAGCGAGGAGTTGGCGCTGCAGTGGGAGACCGCGCTGCTGCGCGCACATAGTGGCCTCCCCAGCGGCGAGCGCCGTGGCAGCGCCAGCGTCAAGCGCCTGAGTGCCGGCTCTGCCGGTCTGGGCGGCGGCCCGAGCCTCACGAACCTCAGCTTGGGCGGGCTCGGCAGCAGCGACCGCCTGACCAACACGCTGGGCCCCAGCGACCGCCGCTTCTCGCTCGAGCGGCTGCGGCCCAGCGCGCGCTCGTCGCGCTCCGGCTCCGTCGCCTCGATCCCACAGCTGCCGTCGCACCAGGGCGCGTTAGGGCCCCAGACGCCGGGGCAGCCGCCGACCAACGCGCGCAGCTCACAGACCAGCTTCGGGCACCTCGGGCGCTGGACGTCGGGCGACGGCGCGGCTGCGGACCTGCGCTCGCGGCACAGCATGGGCAGCGACCCGAACCTGAGCAGCACAACGCCGGCAGGCACGCCGGGCAGCACGCCGAGCGCAGGCACGCCCAGCAGCATAGTGACGAGCACAGGCACGCCCGGTGCGTGGGAGGACGGTCCGGCGGAGACATTCCGCAAGCTGAGCGTGAGCTCGGTGAACTCTGCGCACTCGCAGGGCAGCATGCCGGGCTTCCGGCACCGCTCGAAGCCGTCGGAGTCGTCGGCGTCGCTCAGCGTGCCGGGTCAGCGCAAGGTGCGCTTCTACACCCACGGCACGACGTTCCTGCTGCTAGTCGCGCCGGACGCGAGCTTCGAGAGCCTGGTGGGGCGCGTCGAACGCAAGCTCAAGCTCACGGGCAAGATCGCGCCGACAGCCGCACCCACGCTGCGCTTCGAGTACATCGACGAGGACGAGGACCGCGTGCAGCTTGCGAGCGACGACGACCTCGCCGTCGCGTTCGAGTCCGTCAACGAGCAGGGCGAACTGGCGATCTACGTCAACCTCTGAGCACTAACCTCTGAGCACTAACCTCTGAGCATCATTTTCCAGCCCCCGGCATTGCATACCGCTCGTGCTAACATTTAGAGCGGCCGGCCTGCCGGTCGCTGTTTATTTATTCGGCCTCGGCCTCTATTTAATACCTATTTTTGTGAGCATCAATTGTGTAAATATTTTCTTTTTCTAGGCGAAGCTTGTGAAGCTCGTAAAGCCTGTGAAGCCTTGGACCTTACTGCCGGCCCCACATCCGTACGGGTGTGTATAGGACCTGCATCCTGGACCTGAGTCACGCCGGTATCGCTGCCCCGGTGCAACGGCCCCGGCCCCGCAACCCTATATATACCGCCGACAAACGCATTTCCCTGACGAAAGTGAACCTGGTGAGCGAAAAAGTAGAAATATGCCGGTTACGAAATCCATTGTTGTGCTTCCCGGCGACCACGTCGGTCCCGAAGTCTGTGCTGAGGCCGTGAAGGTTCTGCAGGCCGTGGAGTCGGTTCTGCCCGACGTTGCGTTCGACTTCCAGCGACACCTGATCGGCGGCGCCGCGATCGACGCCACAGGCGAGCCGCTGCCCGAAGAGAGTCTTGCTGCCGCCAAGAAGGCCGACGCCGTGCTGCTGGGTGCGGTCGGTGGCCCGAAGTGGGGCACCGGCAAGGTCCGGCCCGAGCAGGGTCTGCTGAAGATCCGCAAGGAACTCAACCTGTACGCGAATCTGCGTCCGTGCAACATCATCACGCCGAAGTTTGCGCGCCTGAGTCCGCTGAAGGAGGAGATTGTGAACGGTACGGACATCATGATCGTGCGCGAGCTGACCGGCGGCATCTACTTCGGTGAGCGCGAGGAGGCCGAGCTGGCGGCGTCGGCGGCCTTCGACGCGAGCGGCGACGTGGCCGCATGGGACACTGAGAAGTACAGCGTGGCTGAGATCGTGCGGATCGCGCGCATGGCGGGCTTCCTCGCGCTGCAGCAGCAGCCGCCTGCGCCGGTGTGGTCGCTCGATAAGGCGAACGTGCTGGCCAGCAGCCGGCTGTGGCGCTCGGTGGTGACGCGCGTATTTGCGGAGGAGTTTCCGCAGATCAAGCTCGAGCACCAGCTCATTGACTCCGCCGCCATGATCCTAGTGAAGAACCCGCGCCAGCTCAACGGCGTCGTCATCACCACGAACATGTTCGGCGACATCTTCAGCGACGAGGCCAGCGTCATCCCGGGCTCGCTGGGCCTGCTGCCGTCCGCGTCGCTGTCGGGCCTGCCGGACACGAACTCCGCGTTCGGCCTCTACGAGCCGTCGCACGGCTCGGCGCCGGACCTCGCGGCGAACAAGGTGAACCCGATCGGCACCATTCTCAGCGCCGCGATGATGCTGCGGCTGTCGCTTGGCCTTCCCAAAGCCGCGACCGCCGTCGAGGAGGCCGTGCGCCACATCTCGACGAATGTCGCGGCCACCGGCGACGTCGGCGGCTCGGCGTCGACGCGCGAGGTCGGCGATCTGATTGCGGCCGAGGCGGCGCGTCTGCTCGCCAAGAAGTAGAGAGTTTGGTATATAGTTATGTTTATGATTGATTTACGTTACGCTAGGAAAATCCGTGTGTTTACACAGTAGGTAGTTAAGTCGTGGATAGGTAGGTAGTAGGTAGTAGGTAGGAAGGTAGGTAGGTAGTTTATCTGTCTATAGCTTGTGGCCGCCCTGCTCGACCTTGGCCCACGCCTCCGGCGTCAGCTCGACGTACTCGCCGTTGACGAGCCAGTAGATCGTCTCGCCCTTCGGCGCGGGAATCTTCTGGTCGCGGAACAGCTTCTTCTGCACCTTGTTGTTACCGGTGATGTTCACGGACTCAATGAATTTGATGAAGACGGGGACCGCGTAGCCGGGCAGCTGCTTCGACAGGTGGCGGCCCACCTGCTTCATGTCGGGCAGCTGCTTCGGGTCCTTGAGCTTGATCACCGCAAAGCCGGCACGGCCCTCGTGCTGCGGGACCTTGACGCCGACGCACACCGCCAATTCGACGTTCGCGATCTCGGCAATCGCCTCTTCGACCTCGTTGGTGCTCACGTTCTCGGACTTCCAGCGGAACGTGTCGCCCAGACGGTCCACAAAGTAGATGTTGTTGTCCGAGTCGTACTTCAGCAGATCACCACTGCGCACGTAGGCGTCGCCCTTCTTGAACACGTCGAAAATCAGCTTCTCGTCCGACGCCGACTTGTTGCCAGCGTAGCCTTGGAAGTCCGCCGCGATGTTGTCGCGCTCGACCTTGAACAGGAACTCGCCAGGCTCGCCGGGCGACGTCGTCGCACAGAAGCCGGTGATGGGGTCGCGCCACAGCTCCTGCGTGTCCTGATCCACCTTTGCGAAGTTCCACTTCAGGCTCTTCTGCACAAACGTCACAAGGGTGCCGTAGCTGCCACACGCGCCCACACCGTAGCCGCCAGACTGCACGTTGTTGATCGCAGTGGGGAACTCGGTCGCACCGTAGAACTCGCTGATCACGTCGATGCCAAACCGCTCCTTGAACTTCGGCCACACATCGGGGCGCATGCCGTTGCCGTGAGCCACACGCACGGTGTGGTTGCGGTCGTCCTCGCTCGGCGGCGCGTTATACAGGTAACGGCCGGTCTCGCCGACGTACTGGATCGCAGTAGCACCAGTCAGACGCGCCTGCGTCCAGAACGACGATGTGCTGAACTTGTGGCCGATGGCATACGTGCCGCCCTTGTGCACCGTCGCCAGCAGACCCAAAATCGCGGCCGTGGAGTGGTACAGCGGCATCGCAGAGTACAGGACCTGGCTTTTCGTGTAGTTCGAGATGTCCGCATACATACGCGCACCCCAGTTGGCCTTCTTCCAGGAGAAGGTCGCGGCCTTCGGCAGACCGGTCGTGCCCGACGTGAAGATGTAGCAGCCGGCGTCGCTGCCCAGCGCACGGCGCTTCTTGTAGCGCAGCTGGTCGTATGTGCGGTAGATCGTCTCGAAGTGGCTCGCGTCCGCATACAGCGTCTTGACACCGTGCTCCTTCAGCAGCTCGGCCTCAACCTCGCTACCGTTCTGGCTCACCTCATCGTCAACAATAAGCAAACGACTGCGGCTGATCTTCACACAGTGCACCAGGCTCTTTCCCTGCAGGTTGTAGTTGATCATCGCGGGTGCCGCACCAATGTTCCACAGTGCGAACCAGATAATGACGTACTCGGGCTTGTTCACGAAGTCCAGTGCAACAACGTCGCCGGGCTTCACGCCATGCTCCTTCACGAGGTACGACGAGTACTTCTGCACCAGCACCTCCGTCTGCGCATATGTGTAGCTGCGAACACGGAAGCGGTCCTCCAAACGAGTGGCAGAGCCAGTGCTGGCGCTTGTCACAACCGGCTCGGGGTAAACCAGGAACGGCTGGTTCGGCTGCGACTTCACAAGCGCATCGAACACACTGTAAGTGCTGACATCTTGCTTGTTCTCACAATTCTTCCAGTAAAGGGTGCTCTGGATGAACTTTTTCATCGCAACGAGATCGGATACAATGTGGAAACGAGAGTCGAGGTATGCGGCGCCCATGGCGGCAACCGCAGCTACTTCAAGTCCACTCATAGTTTACAATTGAAATATAACAGCGTTTACAATGACTTCAAACTTTCGGTTTTCAACTAAGGTCACGTCCTGCGTGCTGAGATCCCAAAGTTGTGCGTAGTGCTGTGAGGTGGAGAACCGAAGTGGTCTTTCCCTTATATGGTTCGGCCACTCCTCCACCGTAGACCGAGGGAAGGGGCACCCCACACGTGATAAACCAATGTGGGGTAATGCATTTCGGCTCGCCAAGCCCATGCCGAGAAAGCCGATGAGAGGAGCGATATCTGCTTAGCTAATGGATAAGGCAGAACACTGCCTGATCAAACTCGCCCGATAACTTTCGTCGCGGGCGAAGAGTGGTACGAAAGGCATCTGTTTCATACCATATCGTTAACTTACTCTGGTATAACGAATTCATTGCGTTGCGAGTTACAACCGCCCCGCTTGTCAGCCCTTAAACAATTTACTCGTGCGACTAGCAATTAGACGTGTGTCACAGCTGTTAACATATACTCCAGTCACTCTATCTTATAAGACAAATCTAGATCAACCGAGTAACGGAGTTCGATTCTCTCTGAAATTTCCCCATCCAAAATAGGATTCGAATTATCGCAGAGATCGACGGGCGATAGAGGTAAGGGCCGGAAGTAACGAGGACGGTGTTAGATGTGCATGCTCGAACTTCGGCATGCAGAGTACCTCGACCAAAACATCCTAAAGAGCCTTCGGATTAACTATGTTCGGGAAAATACATCAGATTTCTACGGTGTTTTTCAGTGCACTAACTAATCGATTCTAAAATTTCTTACCCCAGGCGCCCAATCGCTTCGAAAGTAAGGACACACAGAACATATCTAAATTCGGCCTGAAAGATTTTGCACGGATAGTGTGTGATAGTGTAATTTTTGTATAGTAAGTGATTCATCCATCCATCTGTATAATAAGGCGTGAGAAGGTAGAGTTCAGCATTAGAATACAGCAGCCTATGGGTTTTTAAACGGTTCACAGACGCGGCATCTGAAGAGTCATCCCAGGTAATTTCCCTGACCGAGATTGCACTCACGGACAGCGATAATGCATTCGCACTCGCTATCACGCGCTGGGTAACACCAAAAGAGTACCGCCAATGATTCTTATTGAATTCGTCCTGATATATATTGTTCTATACACTAGCCTCGCTATACTCAAATCCTTGTCACGAATAGAAACTAGTTCGGCAAACTCTTCCGACTCGTTCGATTGTTGTCACGTGATCAGATATCCATTTACAGGTTTGACAGCGGTAACATTCGAGCAATGATCCACGAGGCTTCAATACGGGTGGAAATTCACTATGTTATAAGACACTATCGCTAAAAATGGCCTGTAAATTCTCAATATTTAAAACCTATTTTCAATATTATTCTCTACTTGCTTTGCCTCCCCTCCAACCCAAGCCACCACAATACTAGGAAATCGATGTGGTTGGTCCCAGCGCCCGATGTTTCGAATCCTTGTGTTGTTCTCTCGATCCACCCTAGGCCCGTAACCGCTGTTTACCAGCACCCTCGCCCCCGACCACAACACAAACAAGGGAGGCTGTGTGACTATGTTTTCGGCAATAACGTCGTGTCTCTGGCTAGCATAAGCTATATATTTCGAATTAGAGAATTTTCATACAAAAATTCAATAATGCCTCGATTTCAGTTGTCCATCCTGGAGGTGGGCGCAGCAGTGGGCCTTGCGCGATGTGTTGGTAATGCTTACTCCCAAGCTGTGCGGTGTTTATTGTTTAGTCCTTACCCCGATACCCACTTCAGCACAATATCAACATAGGGTACCATATATCTCCATCACTTCCCCTGCGGCCGCTAAGCGTTGTTTTTTGCTTAGCTGCATTACAGTATACTTAACTGGGCTTTTTGTTGCTAAGAAGTGTTACATTCTGCTGGACAGAAGTCATTGCGGCAAAACCAGTAAGCCCAACTACATTTTCGGCGCAATTCGTCCATTTCTTCGCAGTTCACTACCAACTGCTCCAATTACCCCAGAATCACGAGTAACATGAACGACATTGAGTTTTTGCGAGACCGGATCTACCTCGGTGCCTACGACTATGTTCCTGAGACTACTTCTACCCGAGTTTATCTCACTGTCGATGACTCGTTGGTCTATAACAACTTCCACCATGACTTTGGCCCGCTGAATATTGCAAATCTTTATCGCTTTGCAGTGATCCTGCATGATGTCCTCGGCCGTGCCGAAAATAAGGGCAAAGCTCTCGTATTCTACAGCTACACTGACTCGCGCTCTCGGGCGAACGCCGTTGCCCTGATGGCCAGCTACATGGTGCTTGTCCAGTCGTGGCAACCTCACCAGGTACTTGCTCCCATTGCTCAAATGGCTCCTGTGATGCCTTTCCGTGATGCAGGATACTCCACGGCCGATTTCACGCTGACAGTGCAAGATATGGTTTATGCATTGTGGAGAGCAAAGAGCCTAGGTTTGCTGGATGTCAGAGCATTCAACCTGGAAGAGTACGAAGCGCACGAATTGGTCGAGAACGGTGATATCAATCCCATTGGCGAGCACTTCGTGGCATTTGCTAGCCCCGTTCGAGGTAACCCCAGCTTCGTGCCGCTCATGCGTTACTTTAAGAAGCATGACGTTCGTCTGGTCGTGCGCCTTAACTCGCACCTGTATGACCGCCGCGACTTTACCAACCAAGGAATCGAGCACTTCGACATGATCTTCGAGGACGGTACCTGCCCTACAATGGCCTTTGTGCAGGGATTCATTGGAGCTGCTGAAGGTGTGATCCAAAAAGGCGGCAGGGTCGCTGTGCACTGCCGCGCCGGCCTGGGCCGCACGGGCTGCCTTATTGGAGCCCATCTGATCTACTCGTACGGCTTTACCGCAAACGAGGCGATCGCTTATATGCGCTTCCTGCGCCCAGGAATGGTTGTTGGACCGCAGCAGCACTGGCTGTACCAGCACCAGCACGAGTTCCGTGATTGGCGCCTCACAATGGCTCTGAGTCCGCTGTCTGACCCCACCCTCGGCGGGTACTCGCCACTTGTGGACGCGAACTATGCGCGCGAGCTTGCCCGAAAGCGCCAGATAGGCACACCTAAGGCCAGCAGCGCATATGCGTCTACCGCCACACCGCTGGGCAACGCCCGCCGCAATAGTAGTCCCCTCACTGGTTCGCCGTCTCGGAACCCGGCACTGGCGGACAGCGTCGGACCGCACACGCCTGAGCGCCGCATTCTTGGTACGCGTACCCCAGCAGCCATCAATGCGTGTCTCCCGGAACCTACACCAGGTCAGCCGCGAAAACCTGCATCTCCGATGCATCTCCGCGAGTCGCTGACTGGGTCGAATCGCCGTGAGAGCCAGGCGGAAACGAACTCGGACGATGAGCACAGCCAAGCTGTCGAGGTCGAAGTCGAGGAGGAAGAAACCAGCAGCCTTTACGGCAGCTCGGCCGCTGAGGAAGAAGAGGATAACGGCACCCAGAACCAACCGCTTGTCATGCGATCAAGAGGACCCGGCTCGCGCTCGGTGTCGCTCGTATCCAAGACCACGTCGCGCTCGGTTTCCGGCCGCTCGAGCCGCTCGTCTAGTCGTCGCGTCTCGCGCAGCGGATCGCACTCCCCGGATATGGAAAACACTGGTGTTATCATGCCCCGCCAGCGCCGTAACATCACGGACTTAGGTACGCCTTCGCAGCAGATGGCCCTCGCGAAACAGCTGCGCGTCGCGTCGAACCCTCAGCCGCACAAGCGTATACCGAAACGCGAGCCCGAGCCTGTCGAGTCGGCTAACTAGACTTGCAATGAACAATTGGGTTGATTCAACATATGACACGTTAGATGGAAGATAGTCGCATTGTGCCACTTGACAGCGCGGATCAGGAACGGGAAAACTATGAACGAAAAACTGAAATTATAAAGACTGCACACCAATGATGCTTCGCCGGGAGAATTGGTCGTAGACGTTACAGTAGATAGATACCATACGATCTTATACATTAGAAATATACTCTTTCTGAAGTCACACATCTTCCAGCCACGAGCAGTGATGCAGCGTTGTGTGGGAAGAGTAAGCACATAGTTCGCCTGATACCATACTTATTTTTTTCTACATTGGGTTATCATTAGCGTCTACCAAACCGCGATTTCCATCGTATTCTCTATTCGCTGTTTTTTTCCGAGCTTTGCACCCCGCCCTACAGGTTGACTGCTGTGCATGTGTGCATGTGATCCTAGTGCGTGACATACGCCCTCGAGTATAGTGGGTCTGTGGGTCTGGTGATATGTGCGTGGGTCTAGACTAGTAGGCGAAGTAGCACTGTGCATGCCTTTAGCAGCTGTGCGGATAAATCGAGTGCCTTCTCAGCTAGACGGCCAACAGGGCTTGCGCGACCTAGCCCTCAACAGGTCGCTTCGGCCTCTCCTCCTCCCGCTCGAGTTGCGTCGGCGGAGTATGTGGGAAATCGATCCAGCCAAGCAATCGCGCAGTAGTTGTATACATTTGCGTTCGGAAATCTGATTCAAAGGTCATGACCTACGCTTCAATCGTAGTTGTTGTTTTCTCTCATAAACAATCGCGCACCTTATTTTGTTTTACCTGCATTGACTGCTTTTTGATGATAAGGTGAGTTTCCCCACTCGGCCCGATTGAGCATGTTTCACTTAATGTGTATATCCCAATGCCCCTGCCCTCCAGCCCGCGACATTTCTTCCTATATTCCGGGTATAGCAAGCCCGGCATCCACCTATTTTAGGCTGGGCATTTGGTGCGTAGGGTCCGCTGTTGAGGGTTCCGCTAGCCAAGTCAAATTTTTCCTGATTTTCCGGTTAAAAGGTTAAAAGAGGTAATGATACCACCCATTCACAAGGTATTAATATGGTCAATGTTTTAGTGCGCTTAGCTACAGCTTTTAATTTTTTAAAATACTTTGCAGCATATCGATGTTTTTTTCTCCAACTAACTATCAGCCGTTGACTGTGCCTCACGGCCGGACACCGGTGGACGCAGATGCGGTGAAGGGCAGAGGGTCGAACCACCTGCTTTGCTTTCGACATATCGAGGATAAAAAGTAATTAGGCGTGTGTGGCCGGGGCTAGCCGGCACAAAGGCGCGGGCCGACAGACCGAGCTGCGTATACTCACCAAGGGTTCTCGATTTTAGTCAGCGAACGTTAAGTAGTAACCTAATCCCACTCGCGAAAAGGATCACGCCCTCAGCCATAGGCTCTGGCATCCCAGCCATTTCGAGCCGCCCCCGCTGCACGAGGAGGCTCTGCAGTAGGGCCAAGGTTTTGAGGGTTGCGTCATAGGTGCTGTACCCTGGTTGTCTGCACCTTGCCCTGCCCTGGCATCCCGCGGATGTTTGTCTGCTAATTGGGTCTTACCGAAAGAGGTATAAAGGGTTCAGGATCCGCCTGGTGACCGTTTTTTGTGGCTACGTTGTGGATCGGTGCTTGTATTAATCTTTTCCCTTTTCCATTAATACCACAATGTTGACCTCGGTGGTAAGCCTCGCGGCACTCGCTGCACTGGCCAGCGCCAAAAACGATACTAACCCCTATGTTCCGCACTCGACTCAGTGTCCTTCGGATCTGCAAATTATTCGTACCGCCGACTCTCTGAGTGACGGTGAGTCGGACTTTTTGAAGAAGCGTGATGATATTACGCGTCCCCTGCTCATTGATTGGCTCAATAAGTCGAACATGAGCGACTTCGATGCAGGCAAGTTCCTCTCGAACGGTACCATCCGTATCGGTCTTGCGTACTCTGGTGGTGGCTACCGTGCTATGCTTGCCGGTGCCGGTCAGCTGGCTGCGCTCGACAACCGTACTGATAATGCTCTTGACAGCGGCCACATGGGTGGTCTGCTTCAGGCGTCGACATACCTTGCCGGTCTCTCCGGTGGCAACTGGCTTGTTGGTTCCGTTGTTGTGAACAACTTCACCAGTGTCCAGGAGCTTCAGAACGACCCCAAGCTGTGGCACCTTGACCACTCTATTCTTAACCCTGGCAAACTTAATATCTTCAAGACCTTCGGTTACTGGGACACCATCATTGACGATGTGGAGGCCAAGCAGGATGCTGGCTGGAACGTCAGTCTGACCGATCTGTGGGGCCGTGGTCTCTCGTACCAGTTCGTCAACGCTACTGAGGGTGGTGAGGGCTACTCTTACACGAACATCCGTGACCACCCCGTCTTCCAGAACGCTGATATGCCCTTCCCCGTTCACGTCACTGACCGCCGTGGCATCGGCGAGACCATTGTTGGTCTGAACTCGTCGGTCTTCGAGTTCAACCCCTTCGAGCTCGGTTCGTGGGACCCTAATATTTACCACTTCACTGATCTGAAATACGTGGGTACTGCCGTGCACGACGGTAAGATCGATGACGATGGAAACTGCACTATTGGCTACGACAACGCTGGTTTCATGATCGGCACCTCGGCCACTCTGTTCAACCAGTTCATTCTGCAGATTAACGGTACTGGTATCAAGGGCGAGATCCGCAAGCTTGCTGAGCACATCCTTGGCGACCTTTCGGAGCGGGGCGACGATATCTCGCTGTTCAGCCCGAACCCCTTCTTGGGTCTTAGCGGTGTTGATGACGCCGATGTCGATCTGCTGACCTTGGTCGATGGTGGTGAGGACAACATGAACATCCCAATCTACCCCCTGTACCAGCCCCAGCGTGACGTCGACGTGATCTTCGCGTTCGACAACTCTGCCGACACTTCTGACTCGTGGCCTGATGGAGGCTCGCTTGTTGAGACCTACAACCGTCAGTTCGGTGACCAGGCCAACGGCACTCACTTCCCCTACGTTCCCGACAAGGACACTTTCCTGAACAAGGGTCTCGTTGGCCAGCCGACCTTCTTCGGCTGCAACCTGACCAACCTGACTAGCCTGTACGGTGAGGGCACGACCAACTCGAGCTTCACCGGCGAGGACCCCGACAACATTCCTCCTGTCATTGTTTACATTGCGAACTCTGAGCACTCGTACTCGTCAAACATCAGCACCTTCCAGCTGAAGTACTCGAACGACGAGCGTGACCAGATGATCGAGAACGGATACAACACGATGACGCAGAACAATGGTACGCTCGACAGCAGCTGGCGTGCCGCCGTGGGCTGCGCCATCGTTTTGCGTGAGCAGCAGCGCCGCTCGCAGAGCCCCACTCAGCAGTGCCAGCAACTTCTGCAGAAGTACTGCTGGAACGGTGAGACCAACAGCACCATCCCCGACGCGCACATGAATGCCTCTGCGCCGATCCGTCGTGACGGCCAGAGCAACATTGTGAGCTCGTCGAAGGCCGACAAGAAGAAGAAGAAGGGTAAGAAGAACGCCGCCGTTTCGACCTATGGCAGCCAGACGCTCGCCCTCGGCGCGGCGCTTGGTGTGGCTGCTCTCTTCCTTTAGATAGGTTAGCATAGGACACTTGACATATTCATACCACTTGGATCATATCACTAGAACCACTAGGACACACCACTAGGATAATACACTACCAGCACCGGACCATGGGCTTCGTACAAGATCAGCGATACTAGCAATATATATATATATACAAAGTGGTTAGCCAGTCAGGGCTGCCATGCTGCTCAGGGCTGGTACGACAGGGCATATGCAGACACAGACGCACAGGTGGAATATCTTTTCGAGTCCCTAAGTTACTGAATGCTATGTACAGAGCGCTGCTCATTTGCGCTGCAGTCGCTTATCGTAGAGAGCGGCGGCCTGCTCGTGCGCAACGCGCAGCACGTCGGCCGGCACGAGGTCCGGCGCGTTCTCGCTCACGCGCATGATGGTCGTCGCGAGCGTGTAGTCGACGACGCCGGGGCCATTGCGCTGCAGATGTGCAGCGAGCACCGCCATCGCGTCACGCACGAGGCGGCGCACGCTCTCGCGCGCCTGCAGGTCGTTCGCCTTCCACGGGGTCAGCACCTCCATCCACGTGTACACGTTCGGCGCGAGGCGGCGGTGCTGGCGGCTCCAGAGGCGGTCCAGCGCTTCGCGCGCTGTGGCGAAGTCGTCGCGCAAGAGCGCGCCGTGCACGACCTGGTTGTGCACCGGCACGGAAGGTTGGAGGCCGAGGCGCGGCCATAGCGTGCGAAGCAGCTCGCCGGCGCGCGCGGGCTCGCCGAACCGCAGCTCGAGCTCGATCACCGAGCCCAGCGTCGACTCCGACACAGGGATGTTCTGCCGCAGCAGCGACGACAGCAGCTGCCTCGCACCGTGCACGTCGCGCTGGTGCTTGCCGAGGTTGTACGCCAGCATCGTCTCGAAGTGCGCGTTCGGCACTATGCCGCCGGCCTTCATCTCCTCGAGCAGCGGGCCCACAGGCAGCCCGCGCTTCAACTGGCGGTCCACGGCGTACGTGAACGTCACGACGTCAGGTGCCACGTCCAGCGCCAGCATGAGCTGGAAATACATCGCCGGACGCTCGCGGGGCGCGTTATTGATCAGGGCGTTGAAGGTGTACGAGTTGAGCGGCAGCAGCGGCGCAGGCGCATCGTCGCTGGCAACCTCCTCACCAACAACCTCGCTAGCCTCGCTAGCTTCGCTAGCAGCCTCGCTAGTGACCTCGCTAGCAGTGGCACCGCTGGCCTTGGCAGCGGGCTTGGCGGCAGCCTGGGCGGCAGCCTGGGCCTTCACGGTGGTGAGGCGTCCCTGCGTGGCCCAGTCGAGTAGCGCGTCGACCTCCTCGTAACGCCGGCGCCGCGCCAGCGCCGCGACTACGATGTTGAAGCCGCGCACGTCGAGCAGCGGCGTCTTCACGGCCGTGACTGCCGCGCCGAGCTCCGCAGGCGGCACGGGTATGAGGCCCGCAAGCGGGTCGGGCGTGCGCGGGAAGTCGTGGTCGCGCAGAGCACGGAAGAGGGCCAGCGCCGGGCCGATCTCCTTCTCCTGCGTGAGGCGCAGCAGCCGCTCGTCGAACAGCTCGGCCGACGGCACTGCACCGCTCGCCTCCATCTTGATCCACAGTGCGTCGAATATCTCCTTCGAGTTCTCGCGCAGCTGCAGCGCCGCCTTCAGCAGCGCCGCCCACGCCGCTCCCGTCGGCGTCACGCCGGTGCGTACGAGCTGGCGCCACAGGTTGAACGCAGCGGTCGTCTGCTTTGTCTGTGCAAAGGAGCGGATAAACGCAACGTACACGGTCTCGGGGATCTGCGCCGCGTCGGGCACCGCCGCGTTCACCTGCGTCCACAGCTCGCTGACCTGGCCAAACGACGCAGTAGCCAACTCTTCCAGGAATTCGGGCGCGCGGAAGTTGTCCGTCATGTGAGCTCGAAGGCGCGCGAGGCCGAGTTCTGTTGCGGCCGCCACCTCAGCAGACACGAACGGGCTGTCCTTTCTGCTTCCGGCGAGGCTGCCTTCGAACGTGGCCACGCTGCGCAGCACCTTGGTGCTCCGCGGCAGGCGCCGGCGGGGCACGAGCTGCTGTGCGACACGCGGATCGGCCTTGTCGCCGGCCGCCGCGAAGTACGCCGCCAGCGCCGCCAAGGCCGTCGGCTCGAACTCGTTCCGAGACAGCAGGTGCGGCAGGCTCGCGGGGCTCGTGCGCGCGCCGAGCGTCTCCAGCACGCGCGTCCACATGTCGAGCGCGCGCGAGTGCTCGCCGGCGTTGATCAGCAGCAGCATTATGCGTGCCACGCTGATCGCGTCGACGCCCTTGCCGAGCGCCACGACCTTGTCGAAGACGCGGACCGCCAGATCGAGGTCCGCGGGCGTCGGCGGCTGCGGCACGCGCTGCAGCAGGGCCTTCTGCTCGCCCAGTAGCGTGGGGGTCGCGGCCTCGAGCTGCAGCAGGCGCTGGGCCTCGGCAGCGAACGGGAGTTTACTTGTGCTACTTTTCTGGGTTTCTGAGGCGCCAGCAGCAGCCGATGACGTCGCAGACGCGGCGGACGCCGCAGAGACCGGCTGGATGGGGTTACCGGGGCCAGTCGCCGCATCGGCCTTGGTGCTGACCAGGCGGGCTCCCTTGAAGCCAGCACCGACTAGCGCCGTGTGGTTGTGCGCCGCACGGACGGCCAGAACGGCTGGTCGCAGCTGGCGCGACTGAGCGCTGACTGCACGCCGTGCCAGAGAACTGAACATACGAGTGAAACCCTTGGCCCACAGCGGTCTCTTGGCGATCGCAGGCTGAGGGACCAGCTGTCACCCGGCCGGCTGTACCATCTTAATCGTCCCCGTAAATACGCTAAGACTTTTAATTTTGAGTATAAAATATCTTAGACAAGTATTTAAAGACGGTGGGTGGTAACGCCGTAGTTGGGTGGTCTAGTATGTCTGACCTAATATGGTGGTTAATCAGGGTGTTCACGGCATGCACTATCAATAATCTCCATATTCTGTGTCATGAACAATGTCGATCACTTTCCGAGATATTGATATAATTAGGATTCAACGTTAATAAATTATAGCTAATATTAGTTGGCGTGGGTGCGCGCACGGATGCCCTGGACGTACGCCTGCTCGAAGACAAACAGCTTGTCGCTCTTGCCCTTCTTCTCCACGTGCTGCGCGGTGCGTGCCGCCTTGAGCGCGGCAATGCGGCCCGCACGGCTGCCCTGGAAGCGCGCGAACTGCTCGGCGTCGGCCCAACCCTGCTGGAAGCCGGCCTCGAAGCGCCAGTCCTCCCAGTCCTGCTTCGAGTCCTGGCCCTTCCAGTAATCGGAGTGCTGCTTCAGCGCCGACTGCAGGCTGGACTTGAGGTCACCGCGGCCGGGCTCGATGCGGTTGAGGTACACGCCCTGCGAGCTCATGGTGCGCCAGTCCCACGAGCCGCCGTTGCCCTGGCCGAACTTCAGCGTCCAGAAGTAGTTGCCAGCGAGGTTCTGGAAGTTCATGAGCTGGCGGCGGCCGAACTCCGCCTCGCCTTTGCCGCGGTCGCCCTTGCACTTCTGCCACGACTTCTCGTCCAGCGTGCAGGACCACTCGCCCACAATGACGTCCACCTCCGGGTTCTCCTCCACAGAATGGTCGGCGGCCTGGATGTGCTCGTCCGCAGACTTCGCGCGGTCCTCGTCGCTGAACGTGCGGTAGACGTGCGTGTCGATGATGAATCCGGTCGTGCGGCCCTTCTTGTCGTACAGCTTCTTGTCCCACTTCTCGACGTTCTTGCTCAGCGTGCCGAGGTCCCAGCCGTCGCTGATCACAATCGGGCGCTGGAAGCCGTCGTCGCGCAGCTTCTTGGCCGAGTCCAGGTAGAAGCCTTCGCACTTGCTCTCGCCGTACGGCGCCTCGTTCACCAGCTGCAGGCCAATGACGTGTGGCGTGTCCTGCACCAGCTTGGCGGCAGCCTTGTAGCTGTCCATCGCCAGATCGCGGTACTTCGCGTGCTCCCACAGACCGGCCTGGCCGTCGGAGGTGCCGCTGTGCTCGTCACCGTTCGCTCCGCCGGGCAGGGCGTGCAGATCCAGCAGAGTCGAGATGCCGTGGTCATTCAGGCGGTTGATCAGGCCGAACACGAACTGCCAAGAGTCCGCGTAAACCTCGCCGTACTTCTCGAACTCGGTGTGTTTCAGCAGGCGCGGGTCACCGAGGTTGAAGAACCCGACAGGAATGCGTGCCGCGGTGATGCCGTGGTGCTGCATCGCCTTCAGGTCGTCGTCGGTAACGAACTCCTTCCAGTGCTTCTCCCAGCGCTGCTTCATCTCCTTCAGATCGGGCTTGTCGCCCCACGAGCGCAGCGCAGCCAGCTCAGATCCGCCGGTATCGGTGCCCTCCTTGAAAAGCGAGCTGTCGATCCACTTCTCCTGCACGAACAGAGCGCCAATGTTCACACCGCTCTGGTAGCGCATGGCCAGCAGCTCCTCCTTGGTGAGCTCGTCGCCGGTCACAGCAGGAGCCGTGGGCTCGGGATCCTTGGTCGAAAGACCGTGTAGAAGCGTAGAAATTCCCATGATGCTGGTTTAGTTTAAATTCCGGTTCACGGTTGGGATCCAGCGGCTGCTCGGGGTTGCTATATATGGTCCTCGTTAGGGCAGGGGGCGGTACGACACCTGCTTGCCCCACACAAGGGTAGGGACTCGCCAGGGCACACGCTGAACGCAGCGAGCAACGTTCCATATGCATGCACGTGAGACACCCTAAGGGGAAAGAAGGTACCGCGATGAGAAAAGAGAACGAAGCTGAACTGCTTGGATGGGTTCTATTGTCATTCGTGGTGGCATAAATAACTTTACGTGGCGTGTTAATGTCAAATTCACAGGTTCACAGCTGTCCTATACCCCACTCGGTAAAGCAGGCGTGTTGTCGCAGCACAGCCCCTTGGGTTGCGGTAACTCCGCAACCGCCTTGGCGATCCGGGTGGTCTCACCTGACTGCGCCTGACACGCACGAGGGGCATTATCGCGAGCGTGGGGACTCGCGTCCGGGAAGTGGCTCGCGCGCCACCTGGCAGCAACATTACCTTACTAGGCGAGACTGGAGCCAATAATGCGGGATAAGCCCTAGCCTCTATCATTTCGCATTCCTGGTCGCAGGCAGTTGCTAGAGGTCATAACACGAATTTGAACCAGATTATTTCCGTGTCTGTGTATTTAACTAGCCCACAACATAGCATCTCATCTACTTAGTATAGTTAGCGCACCTTGGCAGTCAAACGCTCGCTTAGGTTCCATATATTTCATACTCTACAATACATAAAAAGTGACTTAGCTGGCGGTTCTACTTCGTCTGCATTCCGGCGATGATTTCGCTGGCCTGCTGCAGCGCGTCGATCATCTTCCTGCACTCGGCGCGGCGCTGGACGACAAAGTCGCTCTCCTTCATGAGCTCCTTGTAGGCCTCGTTCGCAAACAGACGCTTGAGCAGCTCGTTCTGCAGGCCGGACGTGGACTTCTCGACGAGGTTGAGCATCACCGCCTTGGGCACCATGTCTGCCGCGGTGCGCTTGACGATGTTGAAGTACGACTGGATGAGCAGCTTGATCACGTCTGTCTCCATGAGCTCGCGCTCGCTCAGCGTGCCACTGGCCTTGAGCACCGTCGGCGGCGCCTCCATGGCGGCCATCTTCTTCTTGTTGGCCTTGCTGTTCGTGCCGCCGAAAAAGCTGCCGAAGAAGCCGTCCTTGTTGCTGCCCGAGCCGCTGCCCAGGCCGGGGATCGGCGATGGCGTCGGGGCCGGCGCCGCCTTCGGGTCCGTGTGGCGGTACTTCTGGTTCACAATGCTCATGGCCTCGTGGCCGTCGACCATGTCCGGGTGGCCGGTGTTGACGTACGCGGCCTCCATCTTGACCATGTCGGTGACGAGCTTGCGCGTGGGCAGCAGCAGGTCCTGCAGGTACTGCACGGCCTCGTGGCTGAGCTGCGTTGCGAGCTGCGGGTAGCGCCGGAACTCCTGGCGCGAGAGGATGTGGCTCAGGATGCGCACGAGCTCCTCGTACACGAGCGTGATGCAGCGCAGACTGGGGTCCACGAACCGCTCAATCTGCTGCTTCACAATCACCTCGAAGCCCTGCGTCGCCACAAACAGCGACGGCGTCGAGCCGCTGGAGTTGTACAAAATCGTGCGGATGTCGACGTCTTTGATGTGCTCGAAGGGGTCGATCGCGCGGATGCCGTTGGTGTAGAGCTCATGGAACACGAACGACACGCGCGCGCCGCCGCTCAGCTCGCTCGTGCTCAGGTCTTCCGCCGAGCCCGTCAGCGCCGCGGTGTACTCGCGCGTGAGCAGCGCTATTATATTCAACAAGACGTTACTCGGGTCGCCCAGCATCGAGGGGTCGCCGAGCTTCTCCAGCTCCGAGCGCCACTTCAGCAGCCCGTTCTCGATCTTCGCTGCTGTGTCCGGCAGGAAGCGCTCGATGTGTTTCATCAGCAGCGTGCTCAGCTTGCGCGCCAGGAACGGCGTGCCGCAGAACGCCGCGTTGTTGCGGTACGCCGGGTGCGTCTCGAAGAACTGGCGCTCGGCCTCCAGCGCGCGGTCGATCGACTTGTGCTGGTTGATGTCGGCCTGGCTGCGGTTCACGACGGGGTAGAACCCGAGCCGCAGCCGCACGACCTTGTTGCCGAGAATGTCGACGACATCGGTGCCCTGATCCATCAGATCCAGCTTCGTGAGCACGCCGATCGTGCGCAGGCCCTGCGGGTCGACCTCGCGCGCCAGCTTGAGGCCGTCCGAGTTCGCGATATCCGTGTTGGCAGCAGTCACCGCCAGGATGATGCACCGCGGCTTCGAGATATACTGCAGCAGCATCTCGCGGATCTGGCGCTCGATGTCGGCGGGCTGGTCGCCCACGGGGACCTTCGTGAGGCCCGGCAGATCGACCAGCGTCAGCGTGAGCACCTTCGGGCTGAAGATGCGCAGGTTGATGGGCGCGGCGGAAATGCCGACGTTTTTGCCGGTCTTTGCCTCGGTCTCGCGCACGATCTCGTCGCGGATCTTGCTGAAGTCGTGGAACTTCTGTCCGGGCAGGTGGGTGAACTCGCCCCACTCGTAGTCGTTCGTGGCATTGTCGGGCACCTCGGCCAGCGACACGCCGTCAGGAAGGCGGCGGTTCTCCAGCATCAGCACGAGCGGCCGCCGCGTCACGATTCCGGAGCCGCGCGGCAGGAAGTCGCGGCCACACAGGTTCTCGAGCACGGACGACTTGCCGGAGCTCTGCGAGCCGACAACGGCGATCTGCGGCATGTCGAAGTTCAGGCTGCCTTTGCCGAGCGACGAGAAGACGTCCTGCAGGCGATTCGTCGTCTCAATCAGATTCTGGTCCATTGGTTGGGCGGTGCTATATGGGGTGGGATGAAGGGTGCGTAGGCGGGGATTCCTAAGTGTTGGTCCTCTGCTGGTCTAGTGGTGGTGCTGATCTGCGTTCCGCTCTGTGCGATTCTCTCGCTGCGTGGCTTCTCCCGGGTGTATATGGCCGCTTGCCCGCTGGGTATGTGGTTTCTGGGGTGTTGTTTACGAAGGCGTGTGGTTTGGCGATCTCGAGCTGGGCACGGGCCTGCCATAGTGCCGGGCCAGCGGGAACGGCTGGGCCCACCCCCAACCGGTACTTACCAACGAAATTTAGATCAACAAAGTAAAATATATTTAATGTGCTAAAATACATCGATAAACTACCTTTTTGGCTGCGTTTCCTCAGCCGTAGATGCTACGTGGAGGTTGCTCTCCTAACCTCCGCCATCCGCTTATCTTCCTCTCACCACCTCTCTCCCACTTAATATTACCCGCCCCGCCTCAGCACCGCACCCGCCTATTTCCTCAGCCTTTGCCAGGGCAGCCACAACGGCGGGCCATCAGGGCAGGCTTAATGCGCGCCCAAACCACCCGGCACCAGCCCCAGCTATCACACAGACACCAGCCCCGAACCACACACAGCAGCCGACGATCTCGACAATACCGGCCTTTCCGCGATGCTCAGCCATTCGCTGCTCTCGTCGAGCGTGCTGAAGGATGCCGACGACAAGAAGATCCGGCGCGTCATTCCCAAGGCGTCGAACCGCATCATAGATCAGACGGTCGCCCGGCTCTACATCGCCTACCCCGATCCCCGGAAGTGGCAGTACGCCGGCCTGTCCGGCGCCCTGGTGCTTGTAGACGATCTTGTGGGCAAGAGTTTCTTTCTCAAGCTCGTGGACATTGAAGGCCAGCGAGGCGTGCTGTGGGATCAGGAGTTGTATGTGGACTTCAAGTACTACCAAGACCGTACGTTCTTCCACAGCTTCGAGCTCGAGGAGTGCCTTGCCGGCCTGCTGTTTGAGGACAAGAATGAGGCGGCGCACTTCTTCAAGCGCGTGACGCAGCGCCAGAAGCATGGATCCAAAGACACCGTCAACAACAAGGCCGCCGTGCCTCGCAAAATAGGCGCTGCCGGCGGCGCGGGCCCACCGCCACCGCCGCCACCGCCAACCGCTGGCCCCTCTGCGCCGGGAGGCTTCGGCCCCGGCGGTGCGAACGCCGGCCCGCGCGGCTACGAGTCCGGCGCACACCGTCGCCGCGTGCAGATGAGCAAGCAGATATACTACGACGACGAGCCGCCCGTCGAGTGGCGCGCGCTCTACGCGAACCTCGCGGGCATGGGCATCACCGAGGACATGATTGCGGCGCACTCGCAGTTCATCAAGGATTTCATCCAGAAGCAGGGCGGTCCGCTCGTCGGCCTCGAGCCGCCGCTCCCGCGCAAGTTCGCCCCGAAGGACGCATACGCCGGCGCGGGCGGCAGTGCGAGCGGAGCCACCGGACGTGCACCGCCACCGCCTCCGCCGCCTCCTGCCGGCGGCAGCCACGCCGCACCGCCGCCTCCGCCGCCATCGCGCGGCTACGAGGCCGACGGTCCCGTCGACAGCGGCGTCGAGGACGAGGGCGAGCGCCCGCATTTCAAGCTCGGCGGGTTCATCAAAAACATCGGCCGCCACGCGCGCGGCACGTACTCGAGCGAGGTCTCCGACATGTCTGCCGAGTCGAGTCCTGCGCCGCCCGACAT
>JAKUAQ010000033.1:0-85856 GCA_030562965.1 Starmerella ratchasimensis
GCCTAGCAGAAAGGATCCGAGGATCCTGCGAGCTTCACGGACTCGCCACCGTCACCATGACGCAGCTTCTGGAGAAGCTAGCGATTGCTGGATTCCACTGAGGGGGATCTAAGCCATGGAATAAAGGATTCGAGCTGGCCTCGAATGGGCATAGGAACCCGAGCGTGACGTGCTGAAAGATCCTTAGCCTGGTGTCGTCTCTCCCCGCCCTCAGCGAGGGATCGAGCAACCGGGTGCCTAAAACATTTCTTCTATTTATTTATTCATTATTATTTTTTCATTTTTCATTTGTTATTTCCCTTAGATTAGACTGCTATTAGCGCCATTGGCTTACCAGCCATTAGGGCCAGCCATTAGGGCCAGCCATTAGCGTCAGCCATTAGCGTCAGCCATTAGTATTAGTCAATAGCGCCATTGGTCTACCAGCCATTAGTGTCAGCCATTAGCGTCAGCCATTAGCGCAGGCAATTAGTGTCAGCCATAAGCGCCTCAGCCATCAGCCATTATCCATCAACCAAAAGGGCCATTCCAGCCCATATGGTTCCACATAAGTAGGGGACCGTGACAAATTACGACAGCTAGATCACAGTTCTCAAAGGTGGTTCGTGCAGGCGAACGAAAGAGATATTCTCTCGTAAATGGCGCGTAAGGTGAGAAGAAGATCGCAGGGGAGCAGCGATCGTAACCACCTCATACACTTCGGAAAGGTCTCGCTTACTTCCTTCTGATAGGACGCGTAAGCTTAGCACAGAGAAGAATGCCTTGATCCATCAAAGGCGTGCAGCATAGCTACCACGTTCATATGCTTGCGCAGTGCTTCTCTCAGGTCAAATCATACGCTAAGCGAACGCCCATAGCTTGCTTCGCTCAGAGATCGTCCCAAGCCTGCGCTCATACTTCACTCGCTTAGCTCTATCTACGACGTAGCTCGCAACGGCCTGTCCAGTGTTCCGCCTCACCAGCGTGCCGATCTTCCTGATCAGCGTCTTATCCACACGCTGACAGTACGTAGCCTAGCTTTCTCTACACTCGGGCCTCTACGATACATACTCAGTACGCAAGCTGCGAAGCCTAGCTCTATGATGAATGATTAAGCTTATAAAGGATGTATTCTATACTGACACCACGAGTGTATACTCTTGTATATTAGAACCCCTGGAACGGGTCCTTGGGCTTGAACTCCTGGGCGATGTGTCCCGGGGCCTGCTGCGCCTGCTGGCTGAACTGTTGCGCAGGTTTGGTGAGCTGCTGGGCAGAATTCTCGGCAGAAGACTGCGCCTGCTGGCCAAGGTGCGCGGGCTCCTGGCTGAACTGCTGGCCGATGTGCTTAGGCTCCTGAGAGAACTGCTGGCCGATGTGCTTAGGCTCCTGAGAGAACTGCTGGCCGATGTGCTTGGGCTCCTGAGAAAACTGCTGGCCGAGGTGCTGAGGCTCCTGAGAGAACTGCTGGCCGATGTGCTTGGGCTCCTGAGTGAACTGCTGCGCATGCTGGGCCTGGCTGGTGCCCGGGAACGGCGGGCCCTGAGACGACTGGGCCGAGTGGACGCCCTGCTGCGGCTGCGAGATGGAAGTGCTCGCGAACTGCTGCGTGGGCGGCTCCACGGGCGACTGAGGCTGGGAACGCACCGACTGCTGAACAGGAACGCCTTGGGAAGAAGCAGTCTGCTGCACAGGAATCGTGTGCTGAGCCTGAGTAGGAACGCCCTGAGTAGGAACGCCCTGAGTAGAAACGCCCTGGGCGGGAACAGCCTGAGCAGGAACCGTCTGAGCAGGAACAGCCTGAGCAGGAACAGCTTGAGCAGGGACCGCTTGAGCAGGAACAGCCTGCACAGGCTCCACCGGCGACTGAGGCTCATCGGAATCCTCCTCAACTCCCGCGGTTCCCGTGATCCGGCTGATGGCCGCGAACCACGCGTCCAGCTCCCGGGCGGAGTTCGCGCGGAAAGTGTACTTGTGGCGCGTCGCAATGGTCTTCGCAGCGTCCTTGCCAACGACCTTGAACGTGAAGTCCGTGGTGTTGCGCGAGACCTGGCATTCCGGCAGGAACAGCGACAGCTCCGGCGTGACGTCCTCGGCGTTCTTGAACTGGTACATGTACCCTGCCGGCGAGATCACGTAGAACGACTGCGAGTAGTTCTTGAGCACGGTTCCCTTGCGGTTCAGCAGGCCCTGGATCACGGGCTGAGTGCTCACATGGTGTTTGTTCATGAACGTGACGCGGTTCGGGTCACGCTGGAAGCCCTGGTCGGGGACCAGCTGGTCGCGGTTCGCGCGCGTGAACAGCTTCCACTCCGCATCCAGATTGATGCTGTTGAACAGGCTGCTGACGGCCGTGTTCGTCTCCAGTTCGCTGTTATCGTAGCCCTCGTTCAGGCTGGCCAGCTGGCCCAGGGCCTGGCGCATCGTCTGCACGACTTGGGTTTCGAGCTGTGCAAAGCTTTTTTGCACGCTCAACGCAGCCTCGGCCTGCGTGTTCTCGCGGCCGACCTGCTCGCTCACGGCCGAGCCGGTTTTGCGGTGGATGATGTACGGGTCCTCGTGGGCCGTCAGGGACCGCGAGCCGTAGCTCGACGTGACCTGGCCGAGGTGCTCCACGAGCTTCTGGGTCTCGCCGCGCGACTTCTCGACCTCTTTCGCGCCTTTCGCGCCTTGGTGCTTCAGAGTCTTGTAGTGCTTCTCGATCTCCGTGCTCAGCGATTCAAGCGGGGGCAGGACGCCAGACTTGATCGCGGCCGCCGTCGAGGCGCTGCGCTGCTGCAGCTGCGCGGCGTGCTGCTGCAGGCCGTGGAAAACGTTGCTCAGCTGCGTTTCCGAGGCCGCTTCGGTCCCGGCACCGCCCGTGAACGTAGGCACGTCAGTGAGGTTCTTCAAGGTTTTCTCAAGCTGATGCGTCGTCGCCTGGTGCACGGAAAGGTACCCGGACGCGTAGTGGTGCACGACGTGCACGCCTTGGCGCCACTGGTCGAGACGCGCGATCAGGATGGACGTCGAGTCCGTGTGCTCCTGCAGAATGTCGGTTTCGTGACTTTGAACAGACATGCTCTGAGAGGTAGTGGTAGAATTGAGAGATGTCGGAGTGATGGGACGAGTGATGGGGTGTTGGGTGATGGGAGGGTTGACAGGCGGTCTGATCTGGTGATCGTTGCTACTTGCGGTGGCTGGGCAGGGTAGGGCAGGGGGGCCCTGCGTGCGGCTCACCGTTCGGATCTGATTAGGGTACGTACTGCTTATTCTACTACCTACCTTTTTAGGTGCTCGGCGCTCTCTCCTGCACGCTCTAAATAGTGCGTTGTTGGCTGCTCGCGTAGGCGGGCAGCTGCTAGTTCCGGCGTGATGTCGCGCTGCGGCATGCCGAGGAGCTCGAATCCCACGAGGAATTTGCGCACCGTTGCGGAGCGTAGCAGTGGCGGGTAGAAGTGGAAAAGGAGATGCTCGACATCCGGCTCGCCGTCGTTGCGCACAAACGCCTGATGTATGCCCATGGAGTACGGGAACGGCGTTTGGAACAGGTTGTCGTAGCGCACAGTGAGGGACTGCAAGATGGCCGCCAGGTCCGTACGCTGGGCTGAAGTGAGTTCTGCGAGCGATCTCACGCGTTTCTTGGCCACTAGCAGCGTCTCAAACGGCCACGTCGCCCAGAACGGGACCACCACCACGAAAGTGTCATTCTCATCTACCACGCGCTCTTTAGCGCGCAATTCCTGCGCAACGTAGTCCTCGAGCAAGTGGGTGCCCTTTTTCGCAAAATACTTCGCCAAAGCATTGTGCTCGAGCTGCGGCTCGTCGGGAACTACCGTCGTCAGCCAGCACTGGCCGTGGGGGTGCGGGTTCGAGCAGCCCATGGCACTGCCCTTGTTCTCGAAGATCTGACAATACTTGACGTCGCCCCGCCGCGTTGCATCGACGTAGATCTGCGTCCACGTGTCCACGACCGCGCCGATCTGCGCCACACTCATTTCCGCCAGTGTTAGGCCATGGTTCGGGCTGAAACACACGACCAAACACTCGCCGTTCACGCGTTCTGCCACCAGCAAACCATCGTCCAGTTTCTGCTCGGGGCTATCGGCACCCACGTCGTTGACAGCGGCAAAATCGTTGCGGAAAACGTACGTCGACGCGTACGGCGGGTTCGACATGCCCCCGGAGCGCTGGTTCCCGGGACACAGGTAGCACTGCGCGTCGTGCGCGGGCTTGCGGCCGCCCTCCACGGCCTCTTCCTGGCCTTGCCACGGGCGCTGCGTGCGGTGCGGCGACACGAGGACCCACGAGTCGCGCAGGGGATTGTAGCGCCGGTGTACTTCGCGAAGCATAGGTTCCCCGCATGCCTTGCCCCGCAAAGAGGTGAAATTCCTTGCCCCCGCCCCACAGAACACACACAGCACCCCACAGAACACAGAGCACAAACACAGAGTAAATACCAATACCAGTACAAATAGAAATACCATTAATGCTACTAAGTACAAAAACGGCACGTAGTCTATGAACCAACCTCTAACAAGCACTAGGTACTATACCAGCTACTGTGCTATGCTAATGTACTACTAGCCAGTACTGTCCTAGCTACAAGTACTGTCCTAGACAAGTTCTGTGCTACCACGGTAGGAACAAATACAATGACAATACTATTCAAGTACTATTTAACTTATTCAAGCAGCTCGGCCTTGACGAGCGTGGCCAGCCGCAGCAGCGTCTTGTTGCTCAGCATGCTGTCCTGGTCGCGCGACGCCTCGATCTGCCTGGTCAGCTCACCGCCCGGCGCCAGCAGCGAGTTCGGGCACAGGAACGCAAAGTCGCTCACTTGGAGGCAGTGGAGCGCGCACGGCTTGCCCGCAACCTCGACTGGCGCGTCGTAGAGCCAGACGTGCGGCTGACCCCAGTCTTCCCAGTCAAGCACATCCCGCGCGCTCACGTCCCCGCGGCTGTCCATCACGGACACCGAGTTAGTTTCCTCAAGGACGTAGTCGTTGATCTCGCTCCACGGCATGGTGGGCGTCGCGGTGACGAAGAAGAGCGAGTTTTTCGGGTGCTCGTCAATGCTCGCTTGCAGGTCTTCCCAAGCTAGACCCGTGACGTCCATGCGGTGCACTTTGGCATTGGCTTCGAGCGCAGCAGGGAGTTCGAGCGTAGGGTGCGGCTCCTCTTAGGCAGGCAGGCAGGCAGTAGGCAGGCGTGTTTGGTAGGCGTGTTTGGTAGGCATCCCACAGATATGGTAGCCACCTGTAGGCAGCAAACGCATAATTTAGCGCACTTGCGTCCGACGAGCTAAAGGCAGAGAGCTATGCACTGAGACTAGGCACAGATCTGTAGACTCCTACTGGTTGAATTCGTTACCAACTACTAATTACAAGTATTATTTACTTATTACCAATTACTTTAGTCAATTACGTATTCAACTGCTGTATTCAACTGCTTTATTCAACTGATTCAATTACTTCATTTGATCTGGATTCCCTACCCTGCCCAATCACATGGCCGGCGAGCAGCGCGCACAGACGCTGGTGGACCAGGTGGACGACGCGACCGGGCGGCTGCTCGCGAACCAGCTCAAGCTCGTGCAGAAAGCGTCGAACAAGGACAAGAGCCTGGCGACGCTTGCCGCCGAGACGACGTCGATCGAGGCGTATACCGCGGGCATGGTGCGAGCCGTGGAGGATATGCTCGTGATCACGCGCCATTTGAAGGAGTGCTGGGTGCTGGGACAGCGTTTTGAGCCGGGCGAGTCGAAGATCAGCGAGCAGGAGCGCGTGGAGGTGGAGGAGCGGCTGAGGGCGACTTTAGGGGATTTCGCGAAGGCGTTGCCTGAGTAGCGCACCAGCCGTGGGAGTGGCGTTTGAGTACTCACAGTGTGTTTACAGAGTGTTCGCAGCGGCCCAGAGTGTCTATAGTGGCCCAGCATTGGCCAGCATTGGCTCGACGTCAAAAGCCCACGCGACCAGCCTAGGCAGATCGGCTAACCAACAATTCATTTACATACTTATTTATCGCAATGGTGCAGTTTGAGCCGCTTTGGTACGTTTTTCATTGAGATACACCCGTCTGTCTCAGCCCCCCTATACTGCTACCCAGCCATACCTCCTATGCCATTACCACCTGCTATTGATCACCAGCCTTTAAACATACGAGCCATAAGCACTTTCTACTAGCATATAATGAAAAGGTGCAGATCTATTCCCAGTATGGTGAGTGTTAGCATATAATTAAATCATTTCTTCGTCTTTAGCATGTTATCTGTTCTTACCGCTGAGTACTTTTATCAGAGGATCTATAGGGAATTCCTCAGAAGAATCTGCCTTGGCTGGCGCCTCAGATTTGACTTCCTGGCTGGGCTGGCTTGGTTGGCTTGGTGGAGGCACTTCATGGCCTATTTGGATTTGTTGGCCTGGTTGGTCCTGGCCTGGTTGGTCCTGGCTTGGTTGGTCCTGGCCTTGTTCCCAGCCTTGTTGAGCCACTTCCTCGGCTGGCGCCTCAGAAGTGGTGTCGGTCAGTATAGGCTTATAGTAATGCAAGGCGTTGTCCTCCGCGACGCTCACCAGAACCCCCGCATCCAAAGGACTCCACGCCACATCCGTCACTGGCGCCGTGTGTCCGCCATGCACGAACAGCGGCGTGTCGCCCAGCCTCCCCGCATTCCACACCTTCACGTGCGTGTCCTCGGAAGCCGTGGCCAGCAGCGTGGGGTGCCACGTGTTCCACACGACGCGCGTCACGTAGCTGGCATGGGCCTGCCACCTGTGCAGTTGCATGGCCGGCTTGCGGCGCACATCCCACAGCTCGCAGCGGCCGCACGCGAACCCCACGGCCAGCAGACTCTCGTTCACCGGGTTCCACGCCACGGCGCTCGGCTGGCCGCCCAGGAACGCGCTCACGAGGGGCGGCGAGTCGCCCACAAAGAGGTGGACGTGCAGCCAGCCGTTATCGCCGACCGAGGCCAGCACGTGCGGCGTGCGGGGGTGCCAGTGGATATCGTTGACTGCCAAAGCACTGGCGTCGTCCTCCGCCTCGGGTGGGCCGCGGCTTGGCTTACGGGGTTCGGGGACCTCACCTGTGTAATGCAGTCTCTGTAGCGTCGGCCCCAGCTTGCCGTCGGACACCGAGAAGTTTTTGCCGAGGTCCCACATCCACACGTGGCCTTCTGAATCGCATGTGGCCAGCACGCCTTCGTTCGTGGGCGACCAATCAACGCCTAGCACTTCGCTGGAGTGGCCCACGAGTTTGGCCGTGGGCAGGTAGTGTTCCACGGGTTTGTACGGGAACTTCGTGATGTCCCAGATCGCCGCGGCCTCGGCGCTGCCGCCGGCCACCAGATTCGGGTTCTGCGGCATGTACCGCAGCCGGTTCTGCGCGCCTTTGGCGGGAATGCGCTGCACCAGGCGCAGATCGGCGGTCTGGGCGGCATGGTGGCCACCTACCGCACCCGTATCCGCGTCGTACTCCTCGAGCGTGCGCAATTCGCCCAAATCCGGCAGGCTGAGCTCGCCAATGCGCACCATTTCGGAGCTGTCGGCGGTATGCGTCCCGAGGAGCAGACGCGCACGCGCGGCGGGCGTGAAGTTCTTGCCGCGTTTTCGAAACGCCACGATCTCGGGGAAGACCTGCACAGTCAGCGACGGCCACGGCAGCTCGAACACGAGCAGCGTGTCGTACAAATGCCGCGCGTTCTTCTTCCACGCGAGATGGTCCATGCCCTAGCCCGCCAGGGACGCGATCGCTATAAGAAGTCGGAAAGTGAAGTAAGTAGAGAAGTTAGTGGGAAGTAAGTGAGCTTAGTGCTGTTTTGATCAATTGATTGGCTAAGTGTAGTGCGATAGTGAGGTGTGGTGTACTACTGTGGTTTACTTTGTTAGTGTGGTGTAGTATTTCGTAGTGTATTAGTAGTGTGTTACTGTGGTGATTAGTGTGGTATACTACTGTGTCTCTTCGCGACTGGCCTTGAGAGTCACCCCTCCGCTCCATTTACTTCCAGGCTCCAGACTCTCAAAACTAGCCACCGCACCATTCTCCACACAGATCATATGCTGGTACCCGTCTTTGGGACTAAAATCGGTCATGGCTTCCGCTCCTCGCTGCCACGGGTTCCACACCACCGTGTCTTTGAGACTCGGCGTGGACTCGATTGTGTAGAGCCGCTGACCACCTAAATCGATGCTGGCCTCGTTGGGCGTGGATTCGTAGATCCGATCTACTTCCCCATCCACGCGGATCTGGGCCGCCTGCTCCTCGCTGTGGCTATCCAGGACCTTGTTGTAGTACTGGAGGCCGCTAAATCCATTAATGGAGACTTTGGATATATCGGGAACGCGGTAGTAGGTGTGGAAAAGCACCGTGAAGTCAAAGGGCTTGGTGTCGGTGTTCTCCACATCAAACACCAATCGAAGCTGGCCGTCACCCAGTAACTCAACTGTCAGCAAAGCCGTGAAATCGTGGGGCCACTGCTTGCGGTATTTATCGCCGATCTGCTCGGGACCCAACCCGAACTGAACGCCAGTGTCACTTACTTGCCCCAAGAACTCCCAGTCAACACTTCCGGCGAACCCATGCAGCGGCAGCTGGTCCGTGGCCGGGTGGTTGCCTTTGACTGCTCCAAAGCGCGGGAACGCGAGGGGAATGCCGCCCATAACGATAGGCTGGGAGCCGTCGTACTGAGCCGCTTGGCTCAGCCACAGCTTCTCCTGGCCGGCGACTTGCCAAGAAACGGTGGTCGCGCCATAGTTGAGGATTTTCACGGATGTGCTGGGATCAGAGCTCAGGCTGATCGTCACGGACCTGGAGTCAGATGTAACTACCATTAGCGTAAAAGGAAACTTGGCAGCGAGGATCTCAAGGTGGGGAGGGGCTGAGACCTGCGTTATCAATGTAGGGTTATTGATAAGCCCTCAAAGTCCTCGAAAACATACCCCAGAAACGCATATCCGGGAAAGTATTGACACGCATATACTGAAAAATATCAAAGATCCTCTATAATCGATGAATCTAAATTAGATATGTGCATTAACTATTCAACAAGTAGTGCTAATTTAATTCTCAGTAGCCTACTTTTCGGTTCCCTTGCGTTACTTTTTCATGCTTGCTTTACTTTTTCATGCTTACGCTGCTTTTCAACCACAGGCGCTACTTTTCCAGCCTTTTAACTGCTCTTTCCTTCGGCTCCCACATCTTCTCATCCAAATACATCTCAGGCGGGTCGGTATGCTGCCTCAACAACTGCTGATCGATCGGCCGCAGATCGAGCTTATCTGCCTTGCTGCGAGCCCCTCCACTAAGTCTCACCTTCGTACGCACGAAACGGATCATTAACTCCCGCGCCTCGTCGCTCGTTGGGACTTTAAACGCCACCACCACGTAGACCCCGTCAATGGGCTCGTTTTCCCAAACCTCCCATAACGCCGCGCGGAAGCGTCTTGCCGTCTTCTGGCGCCACGTGGCGCTATCCAGAGGATTTAACGGCTTCCGGGCCAAATTGAGTGGCGATGGAGGCACGGGGTTGCCGTTAAATGGGGGTCCCGGGCCACGCAAAACCACCAGGGCAGGGCGCGATTTACGGTACTGCGCGATAGGGTGCGACGGCGGAAAATACGCTAAGTTAGCGACGTTCGGGACGTGTATTTTCGTGGTGGCGCGCAGGAGGACGCGCTGCGCGAACAGCTGGGTTACAGCAGCAGCCGAGAGGCCCTTGATCTCGTGAAGCGAGGCCGCGAGCGGCGTGCTGGGCGACGCAAATGATGAAGGGAGGTTATCGTTGTCGTATATTCCCGCATCGTCGAAAATTGACTCTAAAATAGGCACCGGTGGGGCCACGGGATTAGCGGGATCAAGCGCGATGCCTTGAGTCGACTGTTTGATAGCTTCACGGGAGTAGCGGAGACTGGAGTTAAGCCGCTTTGGTTCGTTGGTGTTGTTTGAGCGGGAATTCGCGCCGGTTTGCGCTGAGTTGGCCGAGTCGGCCGAGTCGGCCGGGCTTTTAGAAGGTCGGCCTAGGGTGGCCCGTTTCGCCCCGTTCGCAGACGGATCACGAGCTAGCGGCCTGCTCTTTGCCGCAGAGCTCATGGCCCGGCGCGCACCTCCCCCCAGCACGAGCGATCTGAGCATCCCGAAACTGGCACTAAGGCCTGGTAACGGAAGTGAAACTTGAGCAGCTAGTAGGGCAGCGAAACTAAGGGCAGATGTATTGTCCCAACGATCTAAGATATCCAGCCCACGTTCCAAGCATCGTGAGGGTAAGCGCCGAGGTCTGATCTGATCCGCTGACCCTGCTGATCCGCTGACTTCGCTGATCCGATCCATTTGCTAAGTCTGGTATGAACCCAGTGGACAGCGTGAAGGCGTACGCGCGGCGCGGCCTGGCGATGTTTGACGCGCTGGAGCGCCGCGAGCGCAACGTCGCGCTGGCAGGCCTCGGGTTCCTGCTCACGATGATGACGCTGCTGAGCATTTTCCACACGGCCGTGCTCAACTGGCTCGTGGATGCTTCGGTAAAATTCCGCGGTGTTTCCCTCAACTGGCTAATCCTCATTTTGCTATATTTCGTGGTCTCGTTCCCGCCCATGATTGGCTACTCGGTTCTAGCCCTGTTTACTGGTATGGTGTTTGGGTTCCCCGGTGGCTGGCCAGTGATTGCGGCAGGCACGCAGTTCGGCTCGTTCCTGTCGTATATCACTTTTAGGTATCTGCTGAAACAGCGGGCCGAGGATCTGGCGCGACGCAACGTGAAGTTCACTGCCTTTGTAGAAACCCTGAGGCAAGACTCTTTTCTGTTGTTGTGGATGATCAGGCTGTGCCCCTTGCCGTACAGCCTGTCTAACGCGGCAATGAGCACCGTGCCGAGCGTCGAGCCGTGGAAGTTCTTTGTGGCAACGCTGTGCTGCACGCCGAAACTGTTTCTGCACATCTTCATTGGCTCGCAGCTCGTGAAGCTCAGCGACACGGCCGACAACGCTAAGTGGTGGGCGAACCTGGCGAGCGTGGTGCTGGCCATTACGGTCGGCGTGGTCACGTCGGTGCTGATTTACCAGCGGACGAAGGCTATGGCCGAGAGACTGCAGAAGGACATGGAGGTTGAGGCTGACGATTTTGAGATTGATGAGGATGTTGATGAGGCTGAGCCGTAGCGAGCGAACCTGAGCCTAAGTGAGCGAAGCGAGCAAGGCTCAGTGAGGCGTCGATCTGAACACGTAGGTCACCTAGAGTTACCTTCTGCACTCCCAGAGATAGTTACACTCACCTCCTGGCACCCACAAAGTCACCTCCACTTTGCACATTCACATGCAGCACCCAGCATAAATAGCATCTAAATATACTCGATTCTTCTGTAGTGCTGCCTAGTTTAGATTGTACCACTGTACTGCACTGAACTATGTAATCTATTGTGTGCTACTATATTTATTCCATTGTGCACCGCACTATTTACTGTGATGTACTTTATTTTCTTAATCTATCCAGTCGGAGCTGGCGGTGCTCGTGAGTGAATGCTCGTGAGTGTTTTACTAACTTCGCTTTGCTCAGTTAGTGTGCATTAGTCCGTTGTGGCCAGAGTAATCGGGGAGCAGCCGGCCGGGGCCTCATCGTACACACCCACGCCATAGGTGCCCTCCTTCGTGGTGTAGCCGTACGGGTCCCACGCCAGAGGCTGGCACGCGTAGAACAGCGAATCGCTGCCGTTGATGGTGAGTTTGCCGTTGTCCACGACCACCGAACCGTCAGGACCCATCTGAGTAATCAGATCGTGGCCCAGATCGGTGAACGTCATAGGCAGCGTTAAGTCGCCGCCATTGATCGTCACGTTGTGGTACAGAGTGTTGGAAGTGGCATTGAGCTCGTAGTTGGCGGGCTGCGAGCCGAGCAAGACGCCGTTAAGGCCGGCGCCGAAGTGCAGGTCGCTGACGTACTGGCCTTTGAAGTCGCCAGAGTCAACCACAATCGAGAGGGCCGAGGCAGCCGAGAGCAGAGCAAGCGAGAACATTGTGTGGTGCTGTGAGAGGTCGTGGAAGCGGTGTTTATATATTCTGGAGCCAGCCGGGGTGCGCTATTTTTAGGGCCGGAAGCGATCTGCCTGCGGGGTATGCAGGATGACGTCACGCCGAGGCGCAATCAGAAAAAAATAGAACACTGAAGATAGTCTCAAGTGCTGGTAGTGCTAAATAATAATCGTGGATAACAGAAAATAACCAACAAATAAATAGAATAAAAAAAGAACAAAATAGAGAGGTGCGCAGGGCATGTGTCTGAAAGTAACTCATGGACAGCTTATAGGCTACAATACTCAGGCTGACACAATGAATGTAAAAGCTATCAAATGTGAAAGCTATCAAATACCTGAACAAATCGTGAATAACAGAAAACCAAATAAATAAATAGAAATAAAAAGAATAAAGTAGAGTGGCGCGCAGGGCATGTGAAAAGTAACCTATGGACAGCTTATAAGCTACAAATATGAGGCGAACTAACAATGTAAAAGCTGCAAACCATCGACCTAACTGAACACAGATGAAACATAGGATTGACTCAAGCATTTAAGCAGAAAAGTCCCACCGAGGCCAAATTTTGATCGCTCTAGAAATGAGTGGTGAGGGTTGGGAGAAAAAATTACCTAACTGAAATTTCACTCCTCACCTCACCCCTCACAAAACCACTTCACCTCTAACCACACTCAATTCAATGGAGGAGTACATGTCGCGCCTCGAGGCGGTGCTCTCGAAGGTGCTGAGCGCGCGCGACTCGGCCACCGTCAAGAGCGCGACCGACGAGCTGCACAAAGTGTGGTACAAGCAGGCCGACACGGTCCCCGCCCTTGTCAAGATCCTCCAAGTCCACCCCGAGGCCCAGATGCGCCAGCTGGCCGGCGTCGAGGTGCGCAAGCTGCTGCCGCGGTTCTGGTACGGCAGCGACCAAGCTCTGGCGCCCGAAATGATGGAGCAGATCAAGGCCTCGCTGCTCCAGGACTCGCTCGTGGAGAACAGCGACTTGGTGCGCCACACCGTCGCGCGCATCATCAGCGCGATCGCGCGCATCGATCTCGACGACAACCGCTGGCCGCAGCTCCTGCCCGAGCTCATGCGCGCGGCGGTGGCGCCGGATATGCGCCAGAGGGAGATCGCCACGTATGTGCTCTACGCTTTGCTGGACTCGGCCGACTACGCCGCCGCGGCGTCCGAGGACCCCGAGACGCTGCTGCAGCTGTTCAGCCAGACGATCAAGGACCCCGAGTCGCTGACGACGCGCGTGAACACGGTGCTGGCCCTGGTCGGCCTGAGCGCGACGCTGGACGGCCCCAAAGCCGAGCTGTTCCCGCCGCTGGTGACGTCGATCGTCGAGGTTCTGCGCCAGTGCGTCGACGCGAGCGACGATAAAAGCAGCACGCAGATTTTTGAGGCGCTCGGCGAGCTCATTGACGCCGACGCCGCGCTGCTCGGCCCGGCGTTCGCGGACCTGCTGCGCCACATGATCGCGGACTACGCGCTGGACGCGCGCGTCGACCCCGAGACGCGCGTGGCCGCGCTGCGCGTCGTCGCGACGGCGGCGTCGTTCCGCGCGACGCGCATCAAGAAAATGAAGCTCGGGCCGGAACTCACCGAGAAGCTCGTGGAGGTCGTGGCGCGCGAGGCCGTGGAGGACGACGACGACGACGAGGACGACGAGGTCACGGCGCCGCAGCTCGCGCTCCAAGCCTTGGAGACGCTGGCGGTCCACCTCCCGCCGTCCCAGGTCATTGCGCCGCTGCTGCGCCTGCTGCCGACGCTCGTGCGCACCGGCCAGGCCGCGTACCTCCGCGCGGCGTACCTGGCGTTCAGCGCGACGGCCGAGGGCGCGCCGGAGTTCGTCGCGAGCTCGACGGAGACGCTGTTGCCGTGGATCGTCGACGGCCTGCAGAACGAGAACCAGGGCGTCAGGGTCGCGGCGCTCTACGCTTTGTGCCAGCTCGGCGAGAGCGTCGGCGACAAGCTCGGCAGCGAGCACGCGACGCTTATTCCGTTGGTGTACTCGATTCTCGACTCCGCAGGCAGCATCAAGGTGTGCCGCTCGGCGTGCTACGCATTGGCGACGATCCTGCGCACTCTGAAGAACGAGGTCCTCACTACTGAGTACCTCCCTGGCCTGGTGCCCCGTTTGTTGGAGGTCGTGAACACGGCCGACAATCTGGAGCTCAAGGGCTTCGTTATCTCGACGTTAGGCACTGCTGCCGAGGTCGCGGGACGTAACTACCTCCCGTACTTCCCCCAGACCATCCAGGTGCTCGAGCCGTTTGTCGTTGTCCCCCAACCCGACCCGAACACGAACGAAATCGTGCCGGAGCAGGCCAAGCTCGTGAGCGAGGCTCTTGGCACTTTGTCGCGGCTGTGCTGCGCGATCGGCGCCGAGGCGTTCGCGCCCTATTTGGAGGCGTGGATGAAGACGGCGCTGCTGTGTTTGAGCAGCAAAGACGCCACGCTGCGCGAGGTCGCGCCGCTGTACATCTCCGAGCTCGCGGAGGTCTACAAGGACGCGTTCGGCGTGTACATCCCGCACATCGTGCCGCACCTGTTTGAGGTCCTCGGCCAGGAGGAGATCACGTTCGACGACGTGGACGACGACGAGGAGGTGAACCTGAACGACGGGCTGCACGTGAACTCCGCGCTGTGCATCGAGAAAGAATTCAGCCTTGATTGCCTCGGCGCGCTGTGGAAGTTCGTGCCGCAGCAGAGCATGCCGTACCTCGCCGACAGCCTGGAGCAGTTCACGGCCGGCGTCGAGCATTTCTACGACGAGGTGCGTCTTTCCGCGCTCACCGGCTTCTGGAACGTGTTTGGTGCGGCGCCCAGCAACGCGGAGGTGCGCACCGGCGTGTGGAGCGCCACGACGGACATTCTGGAGTCGGAGAGCGACTTGGGCGTGCTGAGCGCGACGTTCGACCTGATTAACCAAGCCACGCGGACGCACGGCGCTGCGCTGTTCCCCGACGAGGCGACCGTCCAGCTCGTGCTGTCGAACGTGTTCGAGGTCGTCAAGAAGACGCACCGCGTGTTTGACGAGTTTGAGGAGGAGCCCGAGGAGGACGCGGGCGGCGAGTCGAGCGAGGCGTCGGCGCAGCTCGTGCAAACGAGCTTAGAACTGCTCAGCACGCTGGCCAAAGCGCTCGGCGAGCAGTTCGCGCCGCTGTTCGAGCGCGTGGCCGAGGCGCTGCAGCCGTACGCCACGTCGCAGATCGACAGCGAGCGCGAGACGGGCGTGGGCGCGTTTGCCGATTTGGTTGGCGCGATGGAAGGCAGCGTGACGCCGTGGACTTCGGCTCTGTTGAGCGCGTTCGGCCAGGCTCTCAACGACTCGTCGGTGGGCGTGCGGTCCGTTGCGGCGTACGGCGTGGGTCTGCTGGCCGCGCATTCGGCCGATCCGGCGATCACGGGCAGCTACGCCCAGCTCCTCGAGCAGATGGCGCCGCTGCTGCGCGTCGACGGCAACGACCGCGCCGTGGCGAACGCGGCGGGCGCGATGGCGCGGCTGGCGCTGAAACACCCCGAGGCCGTGCCGCTCGAGGCCCTAATTGGTCAGCTGCTCGGCGCGCTGCCCTTGAAGGACGCCTACGAGGAGTACCCGCCGCTGCTGCAGCTCTTCAGCACGACGGCGCTGCCGCAGGAGGCCAAGGCGGTCGTCGAGACGCTGTGGAGCCAGCATCTGGAGGCGCAGCAGAAGGACGCCGTGAAGTCGGTGAGCAGTCTGCCGGCCGACGACCCGCTCGGGGATGAGGTCGCGATGCAGGCGTGGCGCCATGTCGCTGCTCAGATGGGCATCGAGCACTGAGCGAGCGAGCACTGAGCGAGCAGAGCGAGCGAAGTGTGAGAAACACCACTTCTGAGGCATCACTCCTGAGCTTCACCTCTGAGGCAGCCACCTCTGAGCTTCACCACCTCTGAGTTTTACCACCTCTCAATGCTTGCACCTCCACTGCCTGCCCCTACTGCCACTTCTCTTCCCCTGCGTAGCGCCCCATTCACTGCCTAGCAGTGTGCAGTTACTGCCACTCGGCTAGCTATATTTATAAATTTATCAATCAATCTACGGTCATAGCATATAAGCTCACGAGCGTAGGCTTAGCAGAGAATATCTTTTACTCAGGAGGTCAAGCATAGCCACTGACTCGTGAGCTTTCCACGCTCGTGAGCTTATCACAGAGCAAATATCTTTGGTTCACTCCGAGGGACTTATTTCTCTCCGTGATAGCATCATAAGCGTGCTTCGCGCATAAGCGATTCGGAGCGTAAACCGTTCTACCTAGGAGCATATAAGCTTACTCGACTCATACACAGAGCAAAATATCTTCCGTTTACCCCAGAAGAGCAAGTGCATACGCTTTCGACTCATCCGCTGTACACAAAAATCGTAAACATCTGAGACCTCCAGCCTTACAAGCTTCTGGCGACATACACGCTTGCTCGCTCGTAAGCATAGCTCAGAGCAGAATACATCTCGTTCGTTTTCGGTAGACCTATACACAAGTTTACTACGCTCAAAAGCTCAGCACAGAGAGAGTAGCTTCTGTTTGTCTAGGAGCTCACGCTCGTGAGCTTGCACGCTCGTAAGCTAAGTGAACACTAAGGGATCTAGTATCGTATCGTACCGCATTCATGTACTTCATACGCTTCGTGTGTCCGTAAGCTTACTGTCGACTCATAAGCTTAACACAGAGCAGAATATCTTTGTTGTATCTAGGAGGTCCAGTGCATACACTACTATCGACTTATGAGCTTGCTCGACTTATAAGCTTATCACAGAGCAAACACCTTTTCTTGTGTCTTGTAGTTCACGCATCATAAGCTTATACTCGATTATAAGCTTACTCGGCTCCTTAGCTTAGCACAGAGCAAAACAGCTTGTGTTGTGTCCTAGAGATCTATCCTTATATGCTTTCTCGACTCATAGGTGTAGCACATAGATCCAAGTATGTATCTCAGTGCTTAAGCCTACTGCGCTCGTAAGCTTAGCACCTTACATTAATACGTCAGGAGATTCGCTTACTCCTCTAACATACGCTTACCATCTCACACGCTTACCTGGTCATGATTGGTCGCGCTTGCTACAATTGCATACTGCTAAACCTCAGCTAGCACATACTCAACTAATTGCGTCACTTGTTCTGCCATAATGTGACAGCCACAGCCTTGCTAAGCTAGAAGGCCGATCAGAACTGGTAGGCTCTAGCCACAGGCTTTCCCTCATGGCTCTATGCATGTTTAGTGATCAACAAACTAAGCAGGATGCATTCTGGTGGTTCAATGCTGCCAAAATTTACCACTAAAGCCGTGATGCTCTGAGATCAACTGCGAGAAGGTAGTGCGTTGAGCGAATTGCTGTCACACGCCTTAGATCAGCTCGTGAACGCCTTGATAAGGAACGATGTCAGCTTCGTTGATGTTTTTGCCTGTTTTTAAGCCCTGCCTTAGCACATCAATAATTGCTGCATGGGATCATTTAATGGTTTGAGGTGAGCGAAGTGTAGAAACCGCCAAACGAACCTGCAGCCACTCCACAGCCACTGCATAGCACTGATCTACTTTGCCAGTGCACTCAGCTTGAGATGCTAGTAGTCAGGCACTCAAAACGGTCACCCTGCGAGACGATAAGCAACTGAAGTACTCACAGTAATATTTGTTTCTGCTGTTTATTGATCCTCTGAGTTAGGTGCCTTAGAGGCCCCAGGTGGGCCAGGGTATAACAGCCGGCAGTGTTGTGCTACGGCTGTGCCGGGCTGTGCTTCGGCTGTGTTTTGGCTGTATTTCGGCTATTCCCGAGAGACCACCGACTAATACCGCCCTGTTTTTGGCTTAGTTCACCAGAATGTTTCTGTAAGTAAGTAGTTGCTTGAAATCGTTGGAAATAGCAGCGGGGGTGCAGCCAGCTGCCTGATCCTGTGATCCCTCTGCTGTGGTCTCTACTAGGTAAATTATGCCCCAATTATACTCGAAACAGCGAAGCATATCCCGAATTTGGTGCAAGATTTCAAGAGGCTTTTCACTGGCCTAGGCTGCGTCTTGCCTCTTCCTCGATCCAAGGGGGTCACTAGATCTGGCGTCCTCACTCACAGGCTCTGGATTTGATTATCACCAGCTTCGCATTGACAGTCTGTCTATTGCCTTTCCAAGCCATTGAGATGATCTAGTGGTGCACGAAGGTGTTGTGGTTTCTTTCCGTGTCAGCGGCCTAAACCGCGCTTTCTGTGTTCCACATTTGTGACTGATCCTTTGTAAAACATTACCTCAAATTGACCGCAAGGAAAAAGGAACACAGCAAATATCGAAATACTGTGACAAGGGGTGGTGGTGGATAGGGTGTGCATGTAAATTATGACCCATATGGAACATCACGACCCAGGTTTAAAAGATCATGTTTCAAATCAAATACACAGCTACGTAGTCTGAGTAGCTACTTAGGCTATTTGCGTTAAGAACATGAGGCTCTTCAGCTCAGGTGTACTTCGGCTCCACACGAAGCTATACTCACTAAAAAAGTCAAGCCTGTAAGCTGTATACTTGCTCTACTTCAAGCATCGTAGTGAGTTTTATAAAAGAACAAAAGCTAAAGTACTGCTTAACTTGTTATGTACGACGTTCAGTCAGAAGCGGTGCGCTCTTCCTGGCGTGGTGACCACTTTCGATTGATGAATTCATTCTTCGATAAAGAGAGCAGGCACAGTTACTCAAGCCGCACGTTAGCCCGAGAAGAAAATGTTGTGACATCCGCGTAGCCTTCAATTCTTCTTTGTTGTGCACTGAATAGAGGCTTTGTATCGAGACTGCGAAGACGCACTGATTAGCGCATCGGCCTAAGCTTTTAAAAGTATGCAGACTAGGAGGCTTACGATAAAACCTCTCCATCACAGCCCAAGTAAGGCATGGCACGACGTGATCTTGCCTCCGAAAGTACCTAGTTAATATAATTTTACGCCAAAATCGTGGCATCACTGAAATATCGAAGTTGGCACAGCTGAAGAACGCTCTGTTTTATGCGTTCCAAGGGCCAGAGAGCTGACTATCACTTGATGTTGTCTCAATTTTGAAAGCTCGCAGAAGCCCAAGTTACAGATCAGAGTGTGCAACTGGTCTTTGACATTCAAGTCACGAGAAGCTAGCTGGTACTTCGACTAGATCTTTTCTGGCAGAACCTAGGCGGTCTAGCGCCTCGTAAAGGAGTCTCAGGCTCTTAAAACACTCCAGGTAAAAGCTTTGTTTGCCGAAAGTGGCTTGAAATCAACAAGCAGAGTATTTCGATCGGATGCTCGTAAAAGTCTCGGCTCACGCATGGGCTATCGCAAGGGAACGCCGAGAGTTTTCTTCAGACAAGCCCATCACGGAGGAAATGTGGGAACTGCTAGGTCGCCTACCGCAGCCTAGCGGAAAGCACGACTTGAGCAGTTATTATACACTTGATCAAAAAAGCGAGACAGGACCGGCGCAACGAACATGTAAAGAAGGTGGTACACACTTATTTCTGATGCTGGGCTGAAATTTCGGCCTGGAGAAAGTGGGCGCCGCTATAGTTGTGTCGTAGAGAAACCAGACTTGTATAATATGCAGCTAAACCCCACAAAAATCAATATTCTCCAAAGAAAACAGTAATCAGCGTATACTTATAACACAACAATGAGCCAGTCTGTACTGTTACCCGGTGTAGCGGCCTTTTCGGCCGCTTCCGCTTTGCAGCAAGTGGAGCCGATCTGGCGGCAGCACCCTAGTTCCCTCGATATCGCGGCATGTTTTGCACCGCACAGACCCACCACACGTTAGGGTTTACTAGCTATATCGATAGTGCATGTCGTCGGTGCATCGCTCGGGTGGATACGGGTTTTCGGTGTAATACCCTACGCCTGAGCGGGCAGCATGAGACGGGCGGATAGGGTGGGTAAATTGGTTCTACCTAGCCTCGTGCTCTAGGCTTAGAGATACGCAAAATCCCCGCGATTGAAATCGGCCGGTATGATCAGCACCGTATCGGGGTCGAGCCCATTAATTTCCGATTTGTATAAAAAGAGAGGAAGCCAGGAGCTCTAGCTCAGGGGTGTAGCAAAACGGGCGTGCCGGCGCTGGGCGGCAACTCTTGCAGCTCTGGACGTGCAGCTCTGGACGACAGCTCCTGCAGCTGAGTTAATTGGGTGCCCTATCGATGCTCTGTCGATGCTCAGCCTCATGCGGCTTTCTCCACTTGCCCTGCCCTCTTCACTATCGATCGCAAAATCTAGAAAACGCTCAGGCCGGCAAGATACGATTTCGCCATTCCATCGAGTCGATGGATAGTTCACGTGCTTTTCTGGTTCGTTTCTTTCAGGCCTTGTTGTTATTGCACACCTATCTAGCCTCAAAATTTTGACGTGCAGTGGCCTCGCTCGCTGCCCTTCACCCAAATATCGCGCAATTTTGACGGGGCAAGGGCCCGTTATCAATGCCTCCTCGCTCAGTTCATCCCGGGACCCATCGACGCACTGAACTGGGGTTATGCCCAGACTAAGAGTCATTGACCCGCCGATTTTGAGCACAGACAATTAGGGTCGAGCCCTATAGATCTTAGGGTAGAGATAGAGGGTGCGACCGGATCGGTGCTTCCATTGGCCCGCTGCTGTAGAGAGCTGGAGAAGAGCCGGAAGAGCTGAATTAAAATACTCTAGCTAAGTCACCACAGCTGAGGCGCTACGGCTAAGTTGCTGAGCAAAACCATGACACCAATATTTTTGGGATCGGTTTGCGGCGGTTCGCAGCAGAAATGGCGGCTCACCCAGTCGCACACGGGTTTGCGAGCATGCAAGCCCACTCAGCGATGTCCCTAACTTGTCGTGCGCAACGTAGAGTACGAGAAGGGCGTCATACTTCTGCGTGCAGGACAGCGTACGTAACAGGTACTACCTGAAGGCACTGCGTACGCACTGCGTACGTAAGAATCTCCGCATTCGATCCATTAAAACTTAGTTAGCTCGCCCATGCGCAAGCGTATGCACCGGATCTGAGGCGTCAGGGATGCATAGCATGCGTCGAACCCTGCATTCGCATGCCAATTAAACGGAATGTCATCAAACAAATGTCATTGTAGCATAACACGTATATATACGCAGCCTCTCCGCTTCCATTGACACCCAAAAAAAGATGAATTTCGCACTGCTGCTAGCCGTGCTGCCCGTCGAGGCCGGCATTGCCCCGCCGCAGCCTCACGAGCTGCACAACGAGCAGTCGTTCGAGCTATCGGTGGATATTGACTGGTTCCACAAGCCGTGGCACAAGCCGTGGCACAAGCCGTGGACTCTGCCGCCGCTGTCGCTGCCGTCGCTGTCGCTTCCCACCGAGTGTCTCCTCAATCCCCTCACCTTTGCGCCCGCAACGATTGCTCCTTGCGTGCTGACCACCGACGGCCCGTTCACGCTGCCGGCCGTGACGCTGCCGCCGCCCATTGGCATCAACTCCGCGTGCCCGCAGTTCACGTTCACGCTGCCAGGCATCACTCTACCGCCGCTGTCGCTGCCGGAGGAGTGCCTGACGTTCCCGTTCACGCTGCCCACGATCACGCTGCCGGCGTGGACAGTGCCCACGAACCTCGCGGACTGGACGCTGCCCGCCTTGACTTTGCCTGACTTCAACCTCCCGACAGCGTGCCAAGTGTCGACTACGAACATGCCCAGCACGGGTATGGCCGGCGCCACCAGCCCTTCGCTGACCGGCCCTGTGCCGACCACCACGCCTCCCCTCACAGGATCATCGGCACCCGCTACGACCGCCACAACTCTTGATACCTCGGCGGCTAGCAGTTCAGTTGTGGGCAGTTCAGTGGCTAGCAGTTCAGTGGCTAGCAGTTCGGTGACTAGCAGCGCGGTGGCTAGCAATGCTGGACCTAGCTCTGCCTCTTCTGGTTCGTTGTCTAGTGCGGCTGGGTCTAGTGCGGCTGGGTCTAGCTCCGCCTCCTCTGGTGCGGCTGGGTCTAGCTCTGCCTCCACTAACGCTGCTGGGTCTACTGGATCTGCACCTACTAAGCCTAGTCCTAATGGGTCTGGTACTTCTTCGTCTGGCCCTTCAGACATTGGTGCTTCCTCGTCGGGTCCTGCAGGGTCCACCCCTGGGTCTTATCCCTCGGGTTCTGGTCCTTCGAGCCCCAGCTCTCCCGGTTCTTCGGTCTCCAGTGTTTTGGTTTCTAGTGCTTCCTCGTCGAATCCTTCTAACCCTTCGGGCTCGAGTCCTTCCGGATCTAGTCCTTCGGGTTCTAGTCCTTCGGGTTCTAGTCCTTCTGGGTCTAAGCCCTCCGGACCTTCTGGACCTAGTCCCTCGAGCTCCTCTTCTTCGGGGTCTGCTTCCCTCGCCTCCGACTCTGCTTCCGCCTCATCCGGTTTTTCTGGATCTACCTCGTCGGCTCCAACAACGCCAACGGACTCAGGTTCGAACCCGATCAAGTCGCTTCTGTCCAGCAAGCTCAGCGTCATCTCGTCCATCAAAGCCAGCATCGCCTCGGCCAAGGACAGCGCTCCGCCCACTGCTTCGCCTGCTCCCAGCACGCCGGGCTCCAGCGTTCAGAGTATCGCTTCAGCTTCAAGCCTTGCTACCGTTTCAAGCCCCGCTTCAGCTTCTAGCCCTGCTTCAGCCTCTTCTGCGGCTGCTTCCACCGCTTCTGGTGCGCCCAGCTCAATCAGTGTTGGCACATCCACGGGCGGCGCCTCAACGGCTGGCAGCTCTACAGCCCGCACTGCGTCTGGTCTAAGCAGCGCCTCTGGTGTTAGCTCTGCCTCTGGTGTTAGCACTGCCTCTGGTCTTAGCAGCGTCAGCAGCGGCAGCTCGGCCGCAAGCACCGGCAGCACCGGCAGCTCAGCTTCGACCGCTTCGAATACGGTCAACTCAGGTAGCTCTACTTACAACCTAGGCAGCACTGCCAGCACGGCTAGCACTGCTTCGAATTCAGGCAGCACTGCTTCCACCTCCGCAGGCAGTTCCGCAGGCAGCTCCACCACCACCGGCGCTTCGAGCAGCGGCGCAGCGACGACGCAGAGCTCTGCGGCCTCTAACATGACGCCGCTGTCTACTCTGTCGACGTCTCTTCTGTCGACGTCCTCGGCGCCGTTCTTCCCGAACGGCACCACTGCGGGCGTGACCACCGGCAAAACGCCGGCCAGCTCGGCCGCCTCAGGAAGCGGCACGCCAGCCTCTGGAAGCGGCACGCCCGCTGCCTCAGTAAGTGGTCAGCCGACCGGCTCTGCTGGCACATCTGCTGGAACCGGCACATCTACTGGAACTGGCACATCTGCTGGAAGTGGCACATCTGCTGGAACCGGCACATCTACTGGATCTGGCGTCTCTGCGGGGTCTACTTCGGGCTCTTCTACGACGCCAGGCTCTACGGCATCAGGCTCTAAAACGTCCTCTGGCGCTTCGGCAGGTACTTCGGTCGGCACTACGCCTGGTTATTCCACCGGTTCTGTCACCCCTGGCACCTCTGCTGGGTCTAACACGGCTTCTGGCTCTAATACGGCGACTAGCCCACCCACAAGCTCTGGCGCCACTGGCTCTGGCGCCACCCGCTCCGGTGCCACCGGCTCCGGTGCTTCCAGCTCTGGCTCCAGCACCGCCCCCGCATCGGGCACTTCAGCTGGCACGGGCAAACCCTCTACTTCGGCTGCCTCCAGCGTCTCTAACACGGCGTCCTCGGCGGGTCTTTCCAACACTGCCTCGGAAAGCACTGCCTTGAGTAGCTCGGCTACGGGCAGCTCGGCCTCGGGTAGCCCAGTCAGCTCAGCTTCCGGCACTGGTCCTGGCACGGCTTCAGGTGCTACTTCGGTCCCAGTCTCAGGCACTGCCTCGGCCTCTGGCACTGCTTCGGTCCCAGCCTCAGGCAACGCATCTGGCAACACTTCAGGCAACGCGTCAGGCACTACTTCCAGCGCTTCAGGCACTGTTCCAGGCAACACTTCAGGTACTACTTCCGGCAACCCTGCGAGCACTACCTCAAACGCTGCGTCCGGTGCTGCTTCTGGCACTTCCTCCGGCAATCCGTCGGGCAACGCGCCTGGCACTGCCTCTGGCACTGCCTCTGGCACTGCATCGAGTAACGAGTCCGGCACCGCATCGAATACTGCTTCTAGTACTGCGCCTAGCACTGCCTCAGGTAATGCCCCCGGTACTGCCTCAAGCGCCGCTACTGGCACTGCTACCAATCCTTCGTCAAACACCGGCACGGCTGCTTCCGAGTCCACCACTCCTAATACTTCTACCTCGAGCTCTGCATCGGGTGCCGGTACTACCTCAAACGCTGCTTCCAGCGCGTCCTCTAGTGACACTGTGTCCGGCACTAATTCGGCTACTAATTCGGGCACTGCCACCAACAATGGCGCCTCAGGTACTGCTTCCGGCGCCAGCACTGCTTCCGAAACTGCTTCAAACCCAGACTTGGGCACTAGCACTGGCTCAGGCACTGCTTCCGGCGCCAGCACTGCCTCGGGCGCCAGCACTGCTCCAGGCACTGCCACCGGCACAGCCTCTGGCACAGCCTCTGGCACTGCCACCGCTTCAAACAGCGGCGCTTCTGGTAGCACCGGTTCTGGTACCAACACCGCTGGTGCTTCTGATACCGCTTCTGCCTCCGGCGCTGCCTCTGACACTGCCTCGGCCTCGACCGGTTCTTCCATCGGTGCTGCCTCTAACACTGCTTCCAACACAGCGTCCAACATTGCGTCCAACACAGCGTCTAACACAGCGTCCAACACAGCGTCCAGCGCTATCTCAGGCACTGCCGGCGCTTCCAACGGTGGTGGCTCCAACACTGGCTCCCACACTGCCCCTGGCACTGCTTCTGGCACTGTCCCTAGCACTGCTTCTGGCACAGCCCCTGGCGCAGCCCCTGGCAGCAACACCGCCTCAGGAAGCAACACCGCCGGCACTGTCGCTTCAGGCACCGCTTCTGGCACCAACACCGGCGGCGCTTCTAACAGCGCCGCTTCTGCCTCTGGCACTGCCTCTGGCGCTGCCAACGGTGTAGGATCCACGGTTACGCATTCTGGAGCCACTGGCAGCGCTCCCGCAGAAACTGCTCCGGCTGGAGCTGGTCCAACGGGAACGGCTAATTTTGGAGCCTCGGGAGCTGCTTCCACGGCTGCTGGCACCGAAGGCACTGCCGCGACGGCCTCATCGGCTTCGAACACTGGCTCGGGTCCAGGCACTGGCTCGGGTCCAGGCACCGGCTCGGGTCCAGGCACTGGCTCGACTTCGGAGGTGTCCGCCTCTAGCACTCAGAGCACGTCTGGCCACCCTGAAAGCACTAGTTTGGGCACTAAATCAGGCCCCGCTTCAGGCACAGCTTCGGACGCTTCCGGCACTGCTTCTGGCACTGCACCCACGGCTTCCTCGACTGGTGGCGCTGGACAAACCGGCGCTACACCTGCGACTTCTCTGGGCAGTGCCTCGGCGAGTTCTCTGAGCGCCTCGGCTGCTTCGGAGACCTCAGTGGAGTCAGCCAGCGGCCACGCCAGCGTCAGCGGTACGGTTGGTGGTAGCGGCACAGCCTCAGGCGGCTCGGTGGCTTCAGCTTCAGCTTCAGCTTCTGCTGCTTCTGAATCGCCTGCTTCTGGCTCTGCGTCTGCTGCTTCTGGTCCTGGTGCTTCTGGCTATGCTACCTCTGGCTCTGGCCCTGCTGGCTCTGGCTCTGCACCTGCAGGCTCTGCGCCTGCAGGCTCTGCTGGCTCATCTGCAGTCTCGGCGAGCTCCGTGGCTTCCTCCAGCACCTCGCACTCTGTCGGCGTGGCCAACTCGGCCATTTCCAGGGGCGCGTCGCTGGCCTGGGTGCTGCCCCTCGCTGCTATGCTTCTTTAGTCCACTTAATTCGTAGGCACTCTTATACCTCTCAATGATCTGCGTTAGCACTGCCTTCCGATAGTAAACAAGGCGTACCATATAAATGAGATTGGCTATCGATGCATACACCCGCAGCATACTCAGAGCAACATTGCTCCACAAGAAGAGGTAGCTTCGGGGAGTGACCGCAACTTTCGCAGCGCTGCTAACCTTGTGCACAACTCTGCTAGATCTGATCCGTGCGCAGTTCTCTAGGAGAGTCCAGTCTCTAAGTCTTAGGTCTAGAGGTCTCTGTGGGCTGCGGCTGTGTTCATCTTCACGTTGATCTCAGTCTTCGTAGCTGTATTGGTCACAATCAGCTTCACGAAGAGCTTCACGAAGAGCTGCTTTTTGATTGTCTCGATTCGGGTGTAAGGGAGCTTGAATGGCTAACTACGCAGGTTTTTCAGTGAATTTACGCTTTTTACACGGTCAAACAATACGGACAGTTATTTATTAGACTGAATTCTATACTACTGGGCCCTTGCTACTGGGCCCCTGGGAAGCAGGCTGGCGTGTATCTCTCAGCCGTTGTCACAACTACCAATCGGGCGTAGGCATGTACGCTCGATCTGGATATGTATGATGGAGCACTTCGGGGGTAGGGGCAGGCCAGTTCCAGTTTGAAAAACCGTATCTATCAAGACGTATGCGGTGCAAATGAGGAGAAAATATGCGGCTTCAGTAGGCCAAGTTCAACATCTTGGCTGAAAAAAACCGAGGTAAGCCCCTCTACGGTAACGCGCGTGGGTATCACGTGGTGCCAGCATTATCACAGATGACGTGATCATGCGCCTAGGACATACCCGTACCCGCATAAGTTCAATTTTTTCATGAAGTACGTTTCCGCCGATGCGGGGCAAAAATGCTGGATCCGCCGATACGATCCAGCGGTCCAAGATCGCCGAGACAGCAAGCCTTAAGGCCCAAAATTCAGCAATGAAAGCTTTGCTAGGAGTGTGTCAATCCCATGAAGGAGAGTCAACGGTTTCGATCTGCTCGCGATCGCCCTCAAATGGACAACGCCCCGTTCCTGCTTATTAGATGCATCAGATCTCGGATGCTTACTCGGTGCAGCAGATCGCTGCGGCTGCTAAACGATAATAAGGCTGGTGGTGAGCGGGGAACGGGGTTAAGGGGAAAACAAGGCTGCCGTGAGAGGTGGGTGGAGGGTTGGGCAAAACCCACCTCTTCGCGTTCAGCGGATCACGGAGAAAATCAAGGCTATTGGTGAGTGGGGTGCGGGGTAGGGTAGCACCCACCGCCTCGCATCCAGTCATAAGTTAGACCGCAGCAAGTGTGTACTCGAGACAGATCTACTCATGCTGCGATCATCGCAATAACATGACTAGCTTACGAGATTGACTAGATTTCGGGTAAACTTCGGGTGGAGCAGGGCGCTAAGGCTGCCAGCGGATCAAGATGGCGGCGAGCGGAGAGTCGAGGGCTGGGGTAGTAAGCACTTATTCAATCATAAGTCAGACACAACAGGGGTGAATCAATCCAGATCTGTACATACCTGAGTAAACATTCATGTTGATTTATGGTGTTTATATGAAATTTCAAAGACTTTGCGAACATATATACTTGGGAAGGCGAAGCTCTCAGGGTGGAGGTGGAAGGCCCTGAAAGGAGCACTTCAGAATGCAAGAAGATCAAACACTGACTAGATCCACATCAAACATCGACTAAAATCAAGCGACTACGAAAAATTAACAGCGACTACAGAGGATTTTAAACACAGATCCTGGCATAGTTAGAAGCTAGCTATCTCGCTCGATTTAGAGGACACGGATCTGGAGCCGTAAACAGCAGTAGAATAGTTTCTCCAGACATGCACACCTGAGCCACCTGTCAAAGAGTCTTAGACTTATCTGGGACATATACGAGAGTTTTTTTATTGGAGTAATTTCTCTCCGTGATCGTAGGAGCTTTAGACTGTTTGTAATGAAACAAATACTAGTTTAACGAGTATATAAATGGAAGATATAGGCTGTTGAAGACTCAAAAGTTGAATAGCGAAGAAGACTCAACTGTCTGGCGAGTGCCACCACTCAGTCAAAAGAAAAGCCACTAGTGCAGTATGCATTTGATCCTGACGAGGATGCTTGGGAACGACTGTAAAGGTGGCGAGATGCCCTGTAAAAAAATGGGCCCACCATCACGTAGCAACTAAAAATAGTGGGGATTAATGTAGACCGACTGGTCAGACGAAATGGCTCATGAGCGCGACGAGATCGATGCAACGAGCAGGTCATTACTGCAACCGTTCCAACTACTACAACAGAGCAAAAGCGCTGCTTGAGCTCGTACATTTAATAAATCGAGCTGGATGTTATTGAGCACGGCTTCGTCTGCTCACTGGTCTGTAAAGAAGGTGGGCACCGCCATGTTTACGCTGTGGGAGCTCATGCAGCATCAGGCTATATTAATACCAGACCACATCAAAAGACCTGCAAAAAAAAAGCAGAATTGCGTCTGACCATCCTTTAGATGTTCATCCCAATTTCCTGCACAAGAAAGACTGCTGCGCGAATTTCCTGCCATGCCAGTCCCTCTCGGCTACTCTTCCTGATCTACTTTGACCGCAGCCAGTGGTGAGCCAATCAAAGTACCCTAAGCTGCGGAGTTATCGCGGCATGCTTTTCCAGGCGGACTCGGCGTTGAATTAGGGTCCACTTTACCGTATCGATAGTGCACGTCAGGTATGCACCACTGGGGTAGGGGCACGTGTTCTCCGCGGGGTGCTCAGTGCTCACCCTAAGCCTTATGAGCTGCATGTGATGGTAGATAATCCAGTTGACCTAGCCTCAGGCCCTGTGCCCAAGTCTTTTAATCGAAAACACCAGATCAACCACTAAAATCGGTGCCGCACCGAATTCTCTCCTAGTCACTCAAAAATCTATAGTGCTGGCCGCTCTGAATGTATTTTGCTGAAGGAGCTATAAGTCTCACTGAGCGCGGGGCGGCCAGGCAGGGCAGAGCTGGTCGGGACGCCCTGTTGCCCTGCGCATGCGTCTAGATCTGCGATCTTGACCTCTGGCCCTGACCCCTTATGTCGATCGCGAATCTGATCTGCCTTGACTGACGCCCAGAAACTGAGGGTGCGTGAAAAATGACACATTGACTCTGCAATTCACTCAGTGCTCGACATTCATTTGTGGCTCACCAGACCCAGCATATTGAGAGCTTCCTAATTAGTCCTGCCAGTACCCAACATGTATATAGCGGTGCTGCCCACTCGCGAATTGAGCAAGTAGTCCCCAGGACTGCTGTTTTCGTCTCCTTTTTTTGTCACGCGGTTAGAGGTAGGCGCCCAAATTGGTGATGCCCAGCCGAAGAGCGCACTTTTCTGCGCGCATATGTCGCCGACTGTCCGGCCCGGCGATGTTAGGGTCCCGATTGAACACCGATCGAAAGCCAGACAGGGAAGAAGCACCGTCCTGTGCAGAAATGTGCTGCCAAGCTGAGACTTGAGCGCTGGCGTTTGATTATATGAAAAAGCCAACGCTCTGAGTTTGGCGGTGTGCCGCAGCTGGTTCGCTTTATTGCCGCTCTGATGGAAGCAGCTTTGGTCACCCACCTATGCAGACCCTAGAAATCGCATGCAATGCAGAGCACGAGCACCTCTGCATACCCGGCGCTGCATATCCGGCACTTCATATCCGGCACTGCATATCGGCACTGCACTTCCGGCACTGCATATCCGGCAATGCGTGACCAGCACTGCGTACGTAAGGAGTCCGCATTCAGTCACCTGCACCTCACCTGCGCGCCAATATCTGAACGAATCTGCAAGAACGCGCTCACCATGTCACCAGCGTTCAACGCTTAACCAACGTTCAGCCTTCCAACATCGACATCATTTAAAAATCGACAACATTCAAACGTCACTGAATCAACGCGGCAAATACGCGCTCTGATTTCAAATCGAATCCCGATCAGCCGAACGCACGTGTGACCCTCCCTGATCCGATTGAAACAAAACACGACCCTAGCGCATGCAGCTGATGCCGATCCTGGCATGCCCCACATTCCCGTGAATTGTCAACACGGAATGCCACCAAACACTGGGCATAAATAGGGGACCCTGCCGCCTTCCTACTCAACAACCATGAAGTCAGTGAATTTCGCATTAGTGCTGGCCCTCGCCGCTGCCAGTGAACCGGTCGAAAATGCCGTTGCCACGCCGTTGGTGACTCCAGCGCCCCACCCCACGCTGCACGAGGACTTCTGGTGGTGGCCCAAGCTGCCGTCGATTCCTGCCGAGTGTCTCCTCGAGCCCCTCACGTTCGGGCACTACACGTTCCCGCCCATCGTGCTCACGACCAACGGCCCGATCACGCTGCCCCCGGTGACGCTGCCGCCGCCCATTGGCATCAACTCCGCGTGCCCGCAGTTCACGTTCACGCTGCCGGGGACCACGCTGCCCACGCTGACGGTGCCGGACCTGTGTCTGACGTTCCCGTTCACGCTGCCCACGATCACGCTGCCCGCCTGGACGATCCCCACGGACATCCACTCGCTGACGCCGCCGCCCTTCACGTTCCCCGACCTCCTGCCCACGGCGTGCCATGCCTCAGGCAGCAGCGCCAGTAGCCTGTCGCGCCCGTCCTCGGCTGCCGCGAGCAGCAGCCGCCCGAGCGCGTCGCCGCCCCTCACGGGCTCCTCTGCTTCCACCCCCACTAGCTCGACTTCATCAGTTGACACGGCCAGCAGCGCCCCGGTGAACTCGTTCAGTTCAATTGTGTCGAGCAAGGCTAGCGTCTTGTCGTCGGCTGCGGCGGGTGTTACCTCCACTGAGACCTCCTCTACTACTAATTCCGATACCACCACGGGAAACCGGTTCAGTTCGATTGTGTCGAGCAAGCTCAGCGTGATCTCGTCAGCCGCAACGGGCGTCTCGCAGCCTGCTAAGCCCAGCACTAATTCCGAGACGACCACGGGGAACCGTTTCAGTTCGATTGTGTCCAGTAAACTGAGCGTGATCTCGTCTGCTGCTACCGGCGTCTCTCAGCCTGCTACGGCCAGCACCAGCTCGAGTGCTCCTAGCTCGAGTGCTTCTAACTCCACTGCTCCCAGCTCCAGTGCTCCCAGCTCCTCCACTACCTCTAATTCTTCGGGTGCCTCCAGCTCATCTAGCGCTCCCGGCTCTTCTAGCGCCTCCAGCTCTTCTGGCACACCCGGCTCTTCTGGTGCCTCTAGCTCCAGTCCTACGAGTGCCGGCACCGGCGGCTCTGCCTCGAGCGGAACGACTCTGACGTCCACGGTGCCGCTCTTCCCGAACGGCACCACCACCGTGACACAAAGCGGCTCTACGCCGGCCACCTCAACCCCGGGCGCTTCGGCTGGCTCGTCCTCGGGCACCTCTGCCGGCACTAATACAACTCCTGGCGCTTCCGCCTCTGGCTCTAACACCTCTCCTGGCTCTAATACCTCTCCTGGCTCTAATACTACCCCCGGCAGCCCTGGCTCTGGGGCTTCAGCCTCTGGTTCAGGCACTAGCACTAGCACTGTCACTGAGACCGGCACTGTGCCTACTTCCGGCACTTCCGGCACGAACTCGGGCGCTTCGGGTGTACCTACTGCCCCCAACGAGTCGGCTTCGGGTGCTGGCACAGCATCAGGCGCTAGCATCACCACGGTAACTGCTTCGGTCCCTGCGTCTGGCACTGCCTCTGAGACCGGCGTGCCTGCTTCTGGCTCGGGTGTGCCTGCTTCTGGAAGCGGCGCTCCTGCTTCTGGAAGCGGCGCTCCTGCTTCTAAATCCGGCGCTCCTGCTTCTGAGACCACCACCACCGCCTCCGGCTCTGGCGGTTCTGGTGCTTCCGGCGCTCCAGGCACTGGCGGTGTACCTTCTGGTACAGAAACTGGCACAGCCGGTTCGGGCGCTTCAGGCACTGCTCCTGGAGGCACTTCAGGCACTGCTCCCGGAGGCGCTCCCGGTGTTGGCCCCGGTGGCGCTTCGGGCACCGCTGCTGGCACAGCCTCAGGTACCGGCGCCACCGGTGCCGGAAGCGGAGGCAACGCTCCTGGCGGAACGGCTTCTGGCGCTTCTAACGCAGGGGCTTCACCGGCTACGGGCACTGAGGGCGCGGCCGCAACGGCCTCATCTCAGGTCTCTGCTCCGGCTGCCACGGGCGGCTCTGGCGCTCAGGGAACGCCTGGCGCTCAAGGAACGCCTGGCGCTCAAGGCACGCTGGGTTCCGCATCTGGTCATCCCGTGGGCACTGCCTCTGGCCACCCTGAAGGTACTGCCGGCGGAATTGCCGCCACGGCGTCCCCGGCTGCCCCTGCTTCGGCCACTTCCGGCAATGCCCCGGCAGGTGCAGGCTCCCCTGGCGCCTCGGCTGCTTCGGGAACTCCCTCTGAGTCGGTATCGGCCGCTAGTGTTCCCGAGGCTTCAGGCAGCGCCCACGGCACGACCAGTGGTAGCGGCTCGGCTGGATCGCCTGCCTCGGCTCCTGCTGGATCGCCTGGCTCGCCTGCCTCTGCCTCTGCTGCCTCTGCTTCTGCTCCTTCTGTCTCAATCGCTCCCGTAGTCTCGGGCTCTGCTGCTGGCTCTGCTGCTGGATCTGCTGCTGGATCTGCTGGCTCTGGCGCCTCCGGCACCTCCACGCAGTCGATCGGCGTGGCCAACTCGGCCATTGCCAAACGCTTGCCGCTGGCTCTGGCGGCACTGCCTCTCGCCGCCATGCTCTTCTAACCGTAAATAGCTCATTCGTATGTAATACCCTCCTCCTCCTTAATTTCCGACACGTTAACTCGCGCCTAATAGCTTACAGCGCCAGAAAAGTTTGAAGGCACTGAGCTCTCGCTGGTGGCGCCAGCTTAGCACTGGCCGGTAACAGTTCCGTTGGCTGCTGCTCTGCAAACTCTGCAGTGACCGGCCGCCGCGGATACTACGGCATGCCTGGTTGTTTCCGAACGGTGGTCGCGTTAATGGCGCGTTTAGGGTCTCCCGATCTATGGTCCGAACCCACGCTGACAAAAACCACCGATGTCCCGCCACCCAAAAAAAAACTCGCCCAAGCCAGGCTTCGAACTCCAGCCTGGCTGCATCGGCCGCTCGAGGGCCCCCGCCGGGCTCAAGCTTGCGCGAGGTGCAGGAGTGCTTAGAAGTTCACAGTATAGAAGATCTGACTGCTTCACTAAAGAAATACATAAATAGTTTAGACCAAGAGCTCTTGAGAGTGATCGCTTGATATTAACGGCTCGCTGAGCTAGACAAACGGCACTGCTAATGGCCGGGCAACGGCTGGGTTAGTGGCGGGAGCAGGCCAATGGTCGGAGAATGGCTGGGTAATGGCTGGGGCCGTCTGGACAACTTCAGACGGGACTCCAGGCTGGGTTTTAGAACTGTGTAGTACAGTACTCAGAAACTCATTGTGTTTAAGCAACTCAATGAAGCGCCGCTTGGGTTTCTTCACCATAAACTTTTTGGTGTACAACTTGGATGCCACCTTCAGGCCAACCAAAGGAAACATTCCTTCCTCGTGCAATGGCGTATCAACTACGAGCACAACGGGGTGCGAACGGATCTTGAGCAACTGACGACTTAAGCTTTTCTCGAGGTGGGTGGCTGTCCAGTAGGACCGCGGGTTCACCACGACTAAACGGAGCCAGGTTAGGTCGGTGACGAACGTGAACGTACTGAAACGGTGGGTCGGGTTAGTTTTGAAGTCGCGCTCGACCTCGATCATGCATTCAGTGAGCGATTCAGTGACCTCGTGGGCCTCTAACGGCACTGAAAGGTCCAGCGAGGGGCTTGGGTCCAGCGAGTGGCTTGGGTCCAGCGAGTGGCAGTGGCGCAGCGAGTGGCTCACATGGGTATGCAGCTTCACCTGATTGGTATGTTCCTCAAGTGCATTCAGCACTGCATTAAACATCGGCTGGAGGTCCATCGCCACTGAGGCAAGGCACACAACGGTCGTGGGCTCACCATTAAGCGCTGCCATAACTGCTTCGTCCAGAAGTTGGGAACGCTGGCCAGCATTCGCCAGCACCTCGTGGCACTGGGCCACCACGCCTTTCTTGGCACTGACTAGGCGTTTGCGAGCGAGGTCGCAGAAAATTTCCGCGGAACGTTTGGTTTCGGTCGATTTGCGAATCAGTGCTAAGGTGCGAATGTGGCTTTCTTCAGCAGAAGCATCGTGGTAGGACTTGGAACCCTCGCTATATTGAGAAACCTCGCTATCTTGAGTAAAAGTACTGCCTGGAGAGGAGATGCTATCTTGAGAAGAGCCATTTTTAGAGAAGACGCTACTTCTAGGGGAGATGCTACTTTCAGAGGAGACAATGTTCTGATAAAAAGACGCGATATTCATTAGCACTTAATGAAATGATATCTCCTGCTTATATACCCACTGAGTTCAGGCAGAGAGGCCAACTTACTGCATAGCCAAACTTAGGTGAGGTGATGAGAGGCATAACCTAATGAGTTGAGGTGGTTTCAATCATTGGCGATCAGCGCGGGTGGCTTGATCTGGTGATCCCAGCCGGGAAGTTTAGGGGACGATTCTCTTTTCCCGATAGGCCGCATAGTAAGGAGCTAATTGTCCATGTCGGACAGCTTACCCTGGGACAGGGTGCCGGAGTTGCTCAAAGGTCCGATACCTCCGACGAGCGTTATGTCGTATGCCAAGACGACACCTGAACGATTCCAAATGATTCACGATGAAGGCATCCGGCCTTCTGCTGAATATAATAATCAAATGTAATTACCTAGCTCCGTTACTCGACTGAAATAGTAAAGAATGTAAATACATACATGTCTATATATATAAATAGAAGGGGACAGTATTCGTATACCAACGCACACTTGTGATATAGCCGATCTTTAACTACACAATATGCATGCTGCGTAGGTGACCGCACACGAAAGACCTGCGCGTTTGGCGTCATTCGGGCGCGTCGGGTGCAGAGCAGTAATGAATGCAGGGTTCCCGTATCTAAGTGGGGCTGGTAGCGAGCCATTATATCCGAATTTTAAAGCAGCCCCCTCTATATTTATCATACAAACTATCTTTCTAGCATCTCGACTAGAATTTGGGAAAGTGTGGGAAAATCTCATCCGAGACCGCGCTGGTTCCACATAGATGTACCCACCGTACGAAAAGGGGAATGACAATCAATCTGCGTTACCCACGCCCACACACTACACTCAATTTAAAGACGTTCCGAGCGAGATAGGACCATTATTCTTTCGCAAACTCTGTATATACTAGTCCAGTGCAGGCAAGAGTGCGTTATTACTACCCCGTCTCGCATCCTACGGAGTTATTGTGAAAAAGCCACATAAAGAGCGCCAACCTTCCAACCCAGCCCACGTCAGCCTCCTTTCCACCCACTGAGGCGTCTGCCCTCTTTATCGCCTGCCCTCACTATAAATAGCCCCCCGTCCCCAAGGTCCCAACCGGAACCGCCAATGACTCCGGCTCATCGACCAAGGTCTCGAAGAACCAACTTCATCGGAGTACTTATCGGAGTTTTGCAACGAGAACCGCAGGCTCACGAAAGTCTTCTTTCCGCGACAGGGCGTGGCCCTGAAAATTCGAGAAGCCGGGCGCGAAATATTCCAATGACTTCGCCCATGCTTGCATGTTCAACGTATGCGACTAGCACGAGCTCACCACTGCCTGTGCAATGTGCGGCCGTATTTTTCGCGGCTGGCCTCAATACTTGGATGAAGGATGGCGACGTCACGGTGAAGCAAGCCATTATGCTGCGCCATGCCGAGTTCCCTGGCTGTATAGTGGCCGAGTTTGCCGAGGCACTGGCCGTTTACCTTTCTGATGCTGACCTACAAACCACGGCACAGGCTCTCATTACCGTTTCGCTAGAAAGTTTACGCAACACGGCCGAACACTTCAACGCACCTTACTGGGCGGCTCAAGGATACATCAATGTCTCGACCGACCCTAGAGTGCCCGAGCCGGGATGCTTGGGATGTAAGGCATTTCGAAGACCGGGACATCACTTTAGGTGCCCGCTTTACGAGTTGATGCGGGACGCCAGGGACAACCATTGCAAGGTGCAAATCCAAACAGAGTTCCTGTCAAGCCCCGCAGAGTTCCTGGAGCCGACTGGTAACGAACTACCAGCTACGTCCCCGGAAAAGCTGGTGGAAAACGGAGTCTGCTAGTCTCTACCTTCACTCATGTGATTGGCTGGTCCAATGGCTGAGTACTTTATGGCTGGGACAGGCGGCTAGGATTAATGGCTGGACGAATGGCTGGGATGAATGGAGGAATGGCTGGACCAGACTCCTACTCGTTGTAGTACATAAACGCAATAGCGTATATATGAACAATATATCATAAATTTTATCTCTTAAAATTGGAGCAATACTCTTACGTGTCACCGTCGCTGGGATCAGTCTCTAACACATGATCTGTGTTTCACTTTACCTTGCCCCTTCATATACCACCCTATACTAATAGTCACAAGGAAGAGTAAGTGGCCCAGGAGCCCAGTCCTTAAGGGTCTTGTGTTCGAACCAGAGTGTTACCAGCAAAGATACCTAGCCGATAGTTGCCAACGCAGCGAGGCATTTGAATGGGGAATACGTAATGGTAAATTCGGAACCTCAGATATATAAAAGGACCACGCCGAGAGTTGCCGACGCAGCGAGGCGATAGAGATGTAAGGCGAAAGTCCTGAACTCATCTTTTTGCTCTGCCTTTGTCTTTTTTTTAGCTTCGCTTTTGTCCCTTTTTTTTTTCTGCGTCGCCAGATCTACCTCACGTACCACCTTTTGCTAACTTGTCGCACAGTATTACGCCAGATTGGGTTAGATCTGCACCTAACCTGGTTCAAAATTGATTACTGCGCGCCAGCTGAGCTTATTGGGAGTTTATTCGGATCTGCGCATTATTTATTTATTTCATAAAGTTGGTGTCCGGGAGGTGGTGCACTGAGAGTGGTCAGTGCGGTCAGAGTGCGCCTGTTTTGGGATGGCCTTCATGGTGCTGACCTTCTAGTCGCAGTGCTGAGTGCACAGTGTTGAGTGCACAGTGCTGACCTTATCAGTGTAGTGCTGACTCCACGGTGTAGTGCTGGCTTCACAGTGCAGTGCTCGCTTTGCTCGCACTACATTGCTATGCTCGCACTGCACGGCTACACTGCTTCGTTCCTCAGCTCCTCACCCAACCTCGCGCGATCCCTGCCGAACTTTACCAAACTCAAGTGAGACGGCGCGAACTCAAAGATCTCGTCAATCGTCTCCAGTTCCAGGCCCTTCGTCTCCACAAACAAGAAGTAAACGACCGCGAACGTGAACGCGTTTGTGGCCAGGTACACAATGTAGTACCGCGAGCCCACTGATGCAAAGGCCAGTGGCGTGATCAGCGTCACCAAAAAGTCGAACAGGAAGTGTAGGCAGCCCGTGAACGCACACACCTGGTGTCTCACATTGCCAGGACTCACCTCGGCCACGTACATGGAAGGCACGAGGTGGTAGCCGACTGGGTAGCCGCACATCGTGAGGAAGTAGAAGAGCAGCGCGGCCTTGAGCATTGGCTCAGTGGCGTGGGGGTTTGTCAATCCGAACAAACAGCCCATAGCCACGGCCATAGCGGCGGCACAGAACAGCAGCAAAGGCCGGCGGCCCATCGAGTCGACCACAAAGATCGACAAGGTCGAGAACAGCCATTGGCACGCCTGGAGGCCCATCGTCAGTATCCGCGACACGAGCGGCGAGAAGTGCAGCTGCATCTCGAACGTTTGCGTAGAAAAGAACGACACGACGTCTATGCCGCTCATCGAGCTCATGATCTGGATGAATACCGCCAAAGACACGCGATACCACAGTCGGGCCGGCGGTTTAGCGCCCTTCTCAGCATAGGCTCCGGCCTCATGCAGCGCCCCTTGTAGACTCTTGACTTCTTCAATGACCTCGGGACTATCGGCCGGCAACCCGCTCAGCACGCCCTGTACTTTGTAAGTCTCGGCCACCAAACCTTTCCGCAGGAGGTAGCGCGGCGATTCGGGGCACCAGAAAGGGAGCACGGCACTCAGTACGGCCCAGATAAGCTCTAGTCCAATAGGCACACGCCACTGCGTGCTGTGCGGTACGAAGTAGAACGCGATCTCGATCACGGCGCCGAAGAAGTGGCCGAAGTTGCCGCCCACGGCGCACGCAATAATGGCGCGGCCTCTGATCCGCGACGCGACGCATTCTGCAAGGTACAGCGGGAACGTCGCGTGGCCCGCTCCCACGCCTAAACCCAGCACAACGCGGCCTATAATGAGGTGAGGCAGCGTGAACGCCGTTACTTGCAGCACAATGCCAATACAGCTCACAATCCCCAGCAAATGAATGACTTTTTTGCGTCCGATGCGGTCCGTCAAAAAATAGCACGCCAGCGCGCCCAGAGCACAGCCCACCTGGTACAGCCCCACGGCCACGCCCTGGATCGTCGAGTTGTGCGCCTTCGTTGCGCCCGTGGTGTCCACGTCGTCCGTTTGGGGGAACTGGTGTCTAAAGGTGCTGTCGGTGATGATGCCGTTCGTCACCGAGTTCGATACGCCGTGCAAAGTATAAGTCAGGGCGGCCGTGAGCACGATGATCCACACCGTCACAGGCGTCTTGCGGCCGGCCGTGGCCTCCTCGAGCCTCACGTTCGCGATACTCTGCTTGCCGAACACGCTGTTGTTGCGCGATATCGGCACGCGCGGCACGTGGCCGCCTAAACCGCCGCTCAATGTGGTATCAGTCGATAGGCCGCGACTATGGTTGCGCAGAAGCGTGCGCATCGGCACAACGGCACCGGGCGTCCGTGCCTCGCTCGACACGCGGTGTGCACTGCTCCGCGAGTGCCAGTGCGGGAGGTGCGGCCGGAAATGGTGGTGGTGTCCGGCCTCGGCCTCAGTTTCCTCGACCCGGCCATTGTGTTTCTCCGGAAGGTAGCCGAAATAGTCGTCGCACTCACCTTTCCCGGCGTTTTTCAAGGTGCTCGGCGTGCTGCTGAGTGAACGGCTCGAGTCGTCAGACTCCGGGATTGGATCCAGCGCCTGCTTGTCCATTTATCAGAAGCAAGCGAAACTCCCACGAAACGGGAGGGCGGTTCGTTATATATGGGGTGACTAACCGTTAATCTAACGTGTCACGCGGCAAAACGGCGGATGCCAAGGTTAAGCTCGCGGGGCACGAGCGAAGTGACGTCATTCCGGCCGGCATTATTGTGAAACACTCTTATTCGAAGACCGATCTGTTGGGGCATCCACTACTGATCTGAATTCCCAGCACCCCCTGCCAAGCAACTGCGCCGCGATCGCTCTCAAACGTGACAGAAATCAATTCTTTTTCCCCATATTCTCGTCTCCACGCGGTTCCAAGGTTACCCTCAAATAACGTCGGTTTCTAGAGTTACCCTACCAAGCTCCACACCTACGTGCAGACGACACTACCACACAAGGTCAAGGGCACACTGCTGAAAAACTAGGGTTGCCGGTGTTTTGCGTGGGTGGCCCCTGTCCGCATATGCAGCAGATTCCCGGCTACGAGTGGGACGCCGCGCGCCGGCGCTACTTCAAGATCCTCAAAACCGGCGAGATGCCGCAGGGGAAGTACACCGTTGCGGCATTGGCGCACCAGGCGCGTCAGACGGAGCGCCGGCGGATCGGCCAACGAGAAGACGAAAAAAGGGCCGAAGCGGCCATTTTCGGAGCCCCGAGCCACGTGAAACGCACCGTGGTGGGCACTAAGGCCCAGAATGCCGCTGTTGCGCGATCAGAAACGCCCGTGGCGGCGTTCGACGTCTACGATCGCAGGGTCGTGGTTGGCCACCGCGACGGCATTATTTCGGACTCCACCAAATCGCCAACGGGTCGGTCGATTGTGGCTATTGAGTTTAGTCCCAAGGGCGAGCTCGCAGCGGCCGGCGTCGACTCGGTGGGGTCGGTAGTGGCCACCCCAACAACATCCACCCATATCCCCGGATTCGTGGCCGCGCTGGCGTGGCACGGCGGATCGGCGGTGGCAGGACATACTACTGGCCTCACATTCTGTCAAAATGAGCCGGAATTTGTGCCGCTGGGCGCCGTGAGCGCGCTAAGCACGGCCTATGCGGTTCTGGCTGGATGCAGGAACGGTACGATCTTACGCTACGACCCTGAGTCTAACGACGCCACCGAGGTGTTTCGGTACCCCAACGACCGCGCCGTGACCAATTTAGTGGCTGTAGATCCTCATGTATTTGTGTCTACAGGGCTAGAAGACCAGATGTATATCCACGACTTGAGGGCTCAAGACTCCACGCGTATCGCGTACTCTAACTGGTCGAACCCGCATTTCGGTGCGGCACTGAGTCCTGACGGCTACCATTTCGCCGTTGCTCAGGACCCAGGCATCCGGATCCACGACCTGCGTTCTCCACACACGGAACTACGCGAAGTGTCTTCAGCCTCGGCTATCCGCTGGACACGCGACGGGTTATTCTTCGCAACGAAAAACCGCGTCAAAGTATTGAGCAAACGGCGATTCGTCAGTAATAGCGGCGACTCTACTAGTCTAAGTCAGCAAATAAATCAACTATCTACCTAGGTTTCTTAATAGTTTGTGTTTTTGGTTTAGTGCTCCTCGTGCTCGTGTCTGAGGTGGAAGAAGTAGTCGAGCGAGTAGCCGAGCGTGAGGAAGAACAGAATGCCATGGAGCAGCGGCTTGCCGGAGTTCGTGGCGATGTACTTCGCGTAGTACTTCTGGGAGAAGGTCTTGGCCTCGAGCTTCGGGGCGGCGCCGGTAGGCAGGCCCTTGTAGAAGTTGACGACGCGAGTCATCTGCTTGGCTTTGGGGTTGCCGCCCAGGTTGGCGGGCGCCGCGATCTTGGGCGGGATCAGCGTGGACAGGCCTCTCTTAGCAATGAACGACATGGTTTTTGGCAGAGATCGTGATGGGGTGAAGGGCCAATGAGGTGAGGGTGGGTTAGTCAGCGGGGTCGAGGCGATTGGTCAGCCGAGTAAATACACTGAGTAGAAGTGAAAAATGCCGAAATTTGAAATTATTGGAGTATGTAGTTGTTATATTCAGTGATCAAGGTGATAGAAAGCAGAGCAGATAGGTCGTGGATAGCGAACAGATCATAGACACAGTTCATGGATAGATCATGGATCATAGATCATAGACTTAACTTACAACGCAGTCATGTAATCGCGGATCTATGAATCAAGTTCTATGATCACGCATTCAATTCAGTCACTCTATACGCAATCACTCTACGCAGTCACACCGAAGTATTTAAACCCAACGACTTGGTCCCTTCCCTGATATCACCAACTTCTCGCTGAGTCCCAACCGTGTACCCTATGGATCTGATCCAGGAGCTGGAGGAGCGCACGACGCGCAAAGGCAGTGGCCGCGTGAACAAAGCCGAGTACGATGTGTGGGATATCCCCGGCCTCATGATCACGCGGTGGAAGTTCCAGGAGTTCGACTACTACAACCAGCGCCGCGCCCAGATGCCGATCCCTGCGCGCGGCCTGTTCACCCTAGACGACCGGATTCTGCTGCGCGGGTACAACAAATTCTTCAATCTCGGCGAGGTGGCCGAACTCAAGCCGGACCAGCTCAAACCCGGGGCAAACGACATGCAAGGCCCGTTCTATGCCACAGTGAAGGAAAACGGCTACCTCACGCTGATTGGCGGGTACGGCCACAAACTCGTCGTGACGTCGAAAAACGCGGCGGGCCCGAAATCGACGCACGAAGGACGCAACTACTCGAAAGTCGCGCGCGATTGGGTGCTGCGACACCTCGAAAGTGCGGGGCGAACTGAGGCCGAGCTCGCCGATTATTTGGAGACACACAACTTGACGGCCGTAGGCGAAGTATGCGACGACTCGTTCGAAGAACACGTGCTGCCGTATCCGCCGTCTGAGGCCGGGATTTATCTGAACGGCCTCAACCACAACACGCGGGAGTTCCGGACGGAAAGTCCTGCGGTTGTGAACGAGATCGGGGCGAAGTTCGGGTTCCGCAAGACGGATTTCGTGGAGTTTGCGACCTACGCCGAGCTCATGGAGTTTCTCGAGCAGGGCCAGGCCAGCGGGAAGTGGGGGAGCCGGGATGTGGAGGGCTGGGTCGTGAGGTGTAAGCGTCCCAATTTAGTAGCAGCAGCAGCAGCAGAGGCACCAGAGGGTAGCCAAACTGAGAGTAGCCAGGCAGCAAAGGCAGTTAGCCAGGCAGCAAAGGCAGTCAGCCAGGCAGCTGAGGCGATGACCTTAGGAGAGCCCCCCAGTGCCAACATAGGCGACTACTTCTTCAAATTCAAGTTCGAGGAGCCGTACCTGATGTACCGCGCCTGGCGCGAGGTCGTCAAAACCTCTCTTCGAGAAGGCCAAGTGGCCGGGTTCCGAAGGGCCCGACGCTCAAAACACCGCGAATCAGCGAGCCGGTTCCTGCAGTTCGCGTGGACGTACCTGGCGTCGCGCCCTGAGCTGCGCGAGCGCATCGAGCACCACAACCTGGGGATTATCGAGCTGCGGGAGCAGTTTTTTGCGTCAGAGCACACGGACGAGGCTGCGCTCCTCAGCCTCGCGTCCAGCATCCCTAAGTACTTGCTGGTGACCGTTGCGACGCTGGGCTGCGGCAAAAGCACCGTCGGCGACGCGCTGCACCGCCTCGTCGGCTGGGGCCACCGCCAGAACGACGACGGGCACGGCAAGGGCCGCAAGTTCGCGCGGCTGAGCGAGGCCGTGCTCGACGACTTTGTGGGCCTGGACGTCGTCATGCTGGACCGCAACAACGTCGCGAAGAGCGAGCGCGACGAGATCGTGGCGCACTTCGACTCAGTGGGGGACGAGGTGGGCTATGACGTGACTTACATCGGCCTAAACTTCCTGCCGAACGGCCCAACCCTCCAGAGTTCACAGCTGACTCGCGCGCGAGTGAAAGAACGCGGCGACGGGCACAGCACCGTGCGCGTGTCAGAGCTCGGCGAGCGCAAGATCGAAGGCATCATGAGCCAGTTTGAGAAACGGTTCCAGCCACTCACGGAGTTCGAGCATGTGGTGGAGCTGGAGCCCGGCGAGAGCGAGGCCAATGTGGCGAAGGTGCTGGCGTATATGAGACAGTTTGTGGAAGTTCCGGAGTTCAGCCCAGCGCAGATCGCCGAGGCAGTAAAGCAAACGCGGGAAGCGGAGCGAACGGCAGTGCGGCCGCCTCTCAAGCTTAGCCAAGCTAAGGCCTCAGGCAAGGCACAAGTTAAGGCCTCAGGCAAAGACCAAGGCAAGGCTCCCCGATGGAACTACTTCGGCGTGCAAATTCCGAAAGAACAGCGCGCGCAGCTCATGAAACTCATCGACCAAAAGGTGCCTGCGGAGTTCCGCGCGAACAAGGAATGGCGGCCCTTCCACGTGACGCTGGCGCACCGCCGCAGCCACGCCGCCGAGTTCGCGCAGCTCACGACGCAGCACGCCGCGAAACTCGGCGCTGACGGCGCGGTGCCGCGGTTTGTGGGCGCGAAGAAGGACGTCGCAGTGGTCGAACTCGCGTGGTCCGCCGAGGCCGTGGCGTTCCGCGTGGAAGTCGAGGGAGGCGCCAATAAGGAAGTGTCGCATATCACGGCGGGTCTGGCGAAGAACGTGGCTGCTAAGGACGCGCGAAAGGTGCTGGAAGGCGCGGGGCAGCGCGTCAAAATCGAACGTGTGGAGTTGCGGGGGCTGGAGGTGTACGCCGCTTTGTAGTGTATTCTAGTGATACTGTAACTATAGCTAAATGAATAGGGACTAGTCTGGTGCGGGAGCTGTATGAGTCTGAGCTGTATGAGTCAAGCAGACCCAGTTAGTGGTGTCATTTGCGCTGTACAATATTGAATATACCTAAATAGTATACTGAGCTTGCCTACCTTTACTAGCCTCGTAGTTAGTCGTCGTTAACTAACTTACTGGAACTTCTCAATATCGATAATGTAGCGGTTCGCGCCAGTTCCATCGTCCATGGCCTTCCACGCCTCGTTCACCTTGTCGATGGTGATCATATCGTAGTCAGAGATGACCTTGTGCTCGGCACACAGGTCCAGCAGCTCCTGCGTTTCCTTGATGCCGCCGATGGCCGAGCCCGAGATCTTCTTGTTGCCGAACACCAAGCCCACGGTGTTGAGCGGCTTCGCCTGCAAGGGGCCGAGGTGGCCGACCATGACGAGCGTTTTGAAAGGTTTCAGCAGGGGCATGTAGAGGTTCACGTCGTGGTCGAAGGGGATCGTGTCCACAATCAGATCGAAGTAGTTCGCACCCGACTTAAGCTCCTCCTCGCTGCTGGAGGCCAGCACTTTAGCGGCGCCAAGCTTTTTAGCCTGGGGGTCCTTAGAGTGCGAGCGCGAGATGACCGTGACCTCGGCACCCAAAGCGGCTGCGATCTTGACACCCATGTGGCCGAGACCACCAAGGCCCACCACTGCCACCTTCGAGCCTTTGCCGACGCCGTACTGGTGCATGGGGGAGTAGGTCGTGATGCCCGCACACAGGATCGGGGCCACACCGGGCAGCAGGTCGGGCGTCTGCAGGCCTTGGGGAACCGTGAGCACGAACTCTTGGCGGACCACGATCTTCTGGGAGTAGCCGCCGCCCGTGCTGTGGCCAGGGAAGCGGGCCTCGGGCTGGCCGTAGGTCTGCGTCATGCCTTCGTAGCAGAAGGTCTCCACGTCCTGCTTGCACATGTCGCACTTCTGGCACGAGTCAACCATGCAGCCAACGGCCACACAGTCGCCGACCTTGTACTTCTGCACGTCCTTGCCGACCTTCTCGACCTCGCCTACAATCTCGTGGCCAGGGACGACGGGGTAGGCCGTTGGGCCCCAGTCACTGTGCGCGACGTGGATGTCCGAGTGGCAAATTCCGGCGTACTTGATCTTGATGAGGACATCGTCGTCAAGCAGGTCGCGGCGCTCAAGCTCGTACGGCTTAGCGGGCGTGTCTTTGGAGAAGGCGGCGTAAGATTTAACGGTGAAGGTCATTTTCTACGTTTACTGGAAAATGATCTTACCAATCTAAAAGGAACTTAGCAATTGAAGATGAGCAGGTCCAGGTTGATCCGCCTTTCATTATATAGCGTAAGCTATCACTACCCTCGTTCCCCCAAGAGCAACTCTTGTCTCCTTATTTAGTCATTGCATGCATACACCTTGCATGCTTAGTGGTCTGGGCAAGGCGCCATGAGAGGAGGTGAGAGACTCAGGAACCGTCCAGACTGATTCTGCCTAGTTCTCTAATTTATGAAAACCCAATTTGAGCCGCTGGTGCTCAGCCTATATTGCAATCGAGTAGAGTGACTGCTCCCTGCCTACCCCGCTTATCAGGTCTTTCAGCTCATAACGGTGTGAATGAGCCTCAGCTCAACCCTACTGAAGGGCAAGCAAAGGGTTCGAGGTACATCGGAACGGATATATCCTGATCCGAGATCACAAGCCACAGAATCTAAGTAGCGTCGCCTCTGGAGCTTACAGATACGAGCAGCGATGCATTGTTGAACTGCAAAATAATATATGGCACGAGGCTTGCATGGACGCTGATAGAATTCTCTCGATCCGAGAAGGTCCAGGGCTGCCGCATGCGAGACCACCCTGTTTTCAAATTCTGTATCTGACCGCTTCCTTGACTCGCTTCCACCATATTTTCGATAAACAAATTTTAGCTATTCGGTTTTTAAACAAATTGGCTGCGACTTTGCTGCGCTGTTATAATAATTATGGCGTCGGTTCTGCTGCATGTCGCTCAACTACCCCTGAAAAGGGTACGGAAAAGTGCTCATGAGTCTCATAGATCCGATTAAGGGTACCTGCGTGGTCTCTAATAGATGCAACCAAGGCGGCTAAGGTCAGACCGCTTCTCAAGCCTAGGCGGACAGGGCCCTAAGCAAGTCTCAAAGCAAGGCTTAAAGTAGGCAGCCGCAAGGTAGAAGAAGGTAGAGCTGAACCCGAACAAAATATTTCAGGCAGGTCCCCACAGCTGAGTGCGGGTGCTGAAAGGCGCTAGAAGCGGTCAAGATTGAGCGTAGTTGAAGGGTTCGGAGGTGTCTATTTAGTGTATTGTAAGTAGGATGGAAGTAGTAAGTTTTCTTTTAAAGATTGGCCGACTGGAACTTCTCAATATCAATGATATAGCGGTTAGCGCCCGTTCCGTCCTCCATGGCTTTCCACGCCTCGTTCACCTTATCAATTTTAATCATCTCGTAGTCTGAGATCACACGATGCTCGGCACACAGATCTAGCAGCTCCTGCGTTTCCTTGATTCCGCCAATAAGCGACCCCGAGATCTTTTTACCCCCGAACACTAGACCCACAGTGTTAAGTGGAGTGGTTTGTAAAGGGCCGAGGTGGCCTACTAATACCAACGTACTGAAGGGCTTGAGCAATGAAAGGTACATGTTCACGTCGTGGTCAAATGGGATGGTGTCTAGTACCAGATCAAAGTAACCGGACCCTGATGTGAGCTCGTCCTCGCTGCTAGACGCCAGCACTTTGTGCGCTCCGAGTTTGTAGGCATGGGAGTCTTTAGCATGCGACCGCGAGATCACCGTGACCTCAGCACCCAAAGCCCCCGCAATCTTGACGCCCATGTGGCCAAGACCACCTAGTCCGACGACCGCTACCTTCGAGTTTTGGCCTATGCCGTATTGGCGTAAGGGCGAATAAGTCGTGATGCCCGCACACAAAATTGGAGCCACGCCCGGCAGCAAGTCAGGCGTCTGCAAGGCTTGAGGAACGGTAAGCACGAATTTCTGTTGAACCACGATCTTCTGGGAGTAGCCGCCAGCGGTAGTATGGCCCGGAAACCGCGGATCGGCCTGGCCGTAGGTCGAGGTCATGCCCTTAGCACAGAACGACTCCACGTCCCTTAAACACATATCGCACTCCCCACACGAATCTATCATGCAGCCAACGGCCACACAATCGCCAGCGCGGAAGTTTTGCACGTCTTTACCCACTTTCTCGACGTCTCCAACGATCTCATGGCCAGGCACCAGAGGGTAGCTGGTAGGACCCCAGTCGCTGTGTGCGACGTGGATATCCGAATGGCAGATCCCAGCGTATCTGATTCTTATCAGGACATCATCATCGCGCAGGGGGCGGCGCTCTAGTTCGTAGGGCTGGACGGGTGTATCTTTAGAGAAGGCGGCATATGACTTGACGATCATTACGTTTGCTATGATCGAGATATTCTCTTATTTTACCTACCTATCGAGTGTGAATATCGCGACTCTTATACCCCATGTTCGTATCAGAGGATACGTTGAAGCACCTTTTAGTCATTACATGCATCCAGATCGGGTGGGACTGGGAACGTTAAGCGAACCCCGATCTGCGTTGTAGGTCACTGATGCCAACGCGCTTGGTACTGGGGCCAGTATCGGCTTTCATTCCAGCTATCAGCTCGGTTCGGGTTCTGATCGGATCGGCTATCGGCTGTGTTTGGCCCTATACGCAACCCTCGTTCTTATCTCGTCGTAGATAATCGGAAGGGGTATCTTTATCCGAGATGGCAGGTTGCAGCGATCGTCGGTGCTCGTCAAGCCTCTGGTGACGTGATTGGTTTGAGAATGGTGTGAGCCCAAATAGACCGAGCGCTCTTCTAGAGATTAATCACCGATCAAAAGAGTTGATGCGATCATATCTGGAGTGCTTAGATGAGGGCGTAAGCGCCTGACCAAAGGCGCTCGCGTTTCACCCTGACAGGGTGCTCGTGAATTCGTAATTTCACTGTATAACTATTAAATATCTGAGCACTCAGTGTTTGACTAGACATATAGCTCGCAGGCACCCTTCATCACGAACTCCCAACCACTCATGCCTCCTAATTAGGCAGCACACGGATGACTGATAGAGTATGCAGTGTACGAGCCAGCATGTCTGTATGTTCAATCTAATTAAAATATATATACTAAGTGCTATGGAGGAAAGTTGTCACAGAGCTGGCGCTAGATGATGCGCTGCTTGTATCACAGCTGCCTTACAACTCGCATTGCTCGCTGTGAGTCAGAACTCACCCTTCTGCAGAACGAATGCCTCAATCACGGCAATTGCTGCGTACAGCCGGTTCTCAGCCTCCTCGAACACCAGCGATCGCGGCCCATAGAACACCTCGTCACTGACCTCCTCCGGCTTGCGCGGCAGGCAGTGCATGAACTTCCAGTCCTTGCTCGCGCCTTTACCCAGCGCCTTAGTGATTTGAAAACCCGCGAACTGCTGCAGACGCCGCTGCTTCTCCTCCTCCTGGCCCATAGACACCCACGTATCGGTGACGAGGACATTGGCATCGGCCACTGCCTCTTGAGGCGACGTGGTGGTCTCAAACTTCGCACCCTTCACGGCATGGTCACGCACAAGGTCTACAATGTCCGGGAGCACAGGATACTCTTTGGGAATGGCCGCACTCACGCTGACGCCGACTTTGACGGCTGCCAGCGCTAGATCGTGCAGCACGTTGTTAGCGTCGCCAACCCACGCGACTTTGAGCCCCTCGAAAGTCCCAAACGATTCTTTGATAGTGATCAAGTCGGCAACGGCCTGCATGGGGTGGAAACGATCGCTAAGGGCGTTGATCACGGGGACCCGTGAGTAGCGCGCCAGCTCGTCGATTTCGCTGTGTTTGCCCACGCGTGCGATTATAGCCGCTGCCATCGACGACACGACCGTCGCCGTATCGCGTGCGCTCTCGTTCACGCCAAGCTGGATGTCGTCTTTGCCCAAGAACAAGGGCGATCCACCGAGGTAGGCCACGGCGCCTTCCGACGACAGACGCGTGCGAGTGCTGCGTTTCGAGAACAGGAGAGGCACCTGCTGGCCGTGGAGCGTGCCTGCGGGCGCCAGTTTGGTGTAGTCCCACTGATTGCTGCGGATGGCCTGCTTGAACTTCAGGCCGCGCTCCACGAGGTGCTGCAGCTCGCGCGGGCTCAGCTCGGCGATGGAGGCGAAGTGGCGCATATTTGAGAAGTGGGGGTGGGAAGTAAGTAGCGAGAAGCGCTTGATCTACTGACTGATCTGCTGCTTGATCTACTGACTTGATCTGGTGATGCTAGTCTGGTCTGGCTAGTGCGGTTTGGCTAGTCTGCGATTTTAATGGAGTGTTCGCTAACTGCTGCTTCAGTACTGATTTGCCGACCTCAAGGTGATCTCAATCTACTCGATGCTGATCTTTTTGCTGATCGTGACTGATCTGGTCCTGGTGGTTGGGTCTGGGCAGGGCAGCCACCTCCGGTGTTTCGAGCTGCAGGTCCTGCTCCAACAAGGCGATGGCGCCGTCGAGGCGCTCTCGGACCTGCGAAATTACGATCTCCGGAGCGGGCGGCGCGGTGATGCCCGTCCGGCGGAGCTGCGTGCGCTCCCACTCCTCGTCGATGTTGAGGTAGTCGTCGGGCCGGGGAAAGGGCACCTCGCGGATCTCCACGACCTCCACCGGCGGCGCGGGCTCAGCCGGCGCGGGCGTGGCCCGCTCGCGCGGCACGGCCGTGCTAGAGCTCGCTTTAGCGCGGCGGCGGAACATTATAAGATTGCGGGCGATCTATTCCGTTAAAGGCGCCTAACCCACGGCGAGCGGGCTAACCCCTGCCGCAAACCGCTAGCCAAGCGTAAGCACGAAAGTACAATAGTACGCAGAAGTACGCAAAAGTACGCAAAAGTACGCAAACAAAGCATAAAATTCAAAGTACGCAAAACAAATGAGACGGACTATACCAGTCACTACGAACACGCCCGGCGCCGCCCCCACCAGATTAGCACAAGATTAGGTTGATCGCGCTTAATGCAGAGCTAGCTCTAATGCTAACACCACGCCCAACGGGTGGCTCCGTCAAGTATATAAGGCGCTGGAATAGGAGTGTTTCGGTATGAAGAACTTCGCCAGCGTTGTGGGCCTCTCCTCTCTTGCCTCGGCCAGCCTAGCCACCTCGGCTAGTGCCTCGGCCTCTGCAGCTTCTGCTTCTGCCTCTGCTTCTGTCGCCTCTGTCAGCTCAGCTGCCGCCTCTGCCGCCTCGGCGAGCTCAGTGGTGGACAGCCAGCTCTGGCACGAGCGCGAGTTCAGCTTCAAGTACGGCAGCACAGACGCCGAGGACCTCGAAGTGGACGTCAGCATCTCCGGCAATGCACCGGGCATGGACGGCTTCTTCAACGCGCCGATCCCGGAGGCCGGCGTCGGCCCCGTGGTGTCCACCGCGCCCGGCGCCATGACCTTCAGCGTCGACATTCTCACGACGCTGTCGCTCGAGCCCACGTCGGCGTTCTCCGCGGTGCCGACTATGCCGGCCCTGACCTCGGCGGTCAACGTTACTGACGTTTATGCCACCGACGACAACCTGCTGGCGGTCCAGAGCGACGCTACTACGTCTAAGGCGCTGAAGACGACGCCCAAGACGACGTCCAAGGCGAAGACGACGTCCAAGGCGAAGACTTCATCAAAGGAGACCTCGATGGAGACCTTTTCTATGGAGAGCTCCTCGTTCCCTACCTCCTCGTTCTCTACCTCCTCGTTCCCTACCTCCAGCGAGACCGCGATCTCGCTGCCTACTGCCTCGATTGAGACGCCTCTCTTTACGCACTCGATTGACTCTCCCCTCACGCATTCTCTCCTCTCTGAGTCTCCGCTCGCTACGCTGGCCACGCCTCTCCCCACGAAACGCAACTCCACGCACTGCGGCTGCCCCCCCAAGCCGACGCAGGCACCGGTGGCCCTGGCCAACCGCACGACGGCCTGCACTTCGCGTGCTATGGGCGCCGAGGCGTTCTTTGCCGGGGTCTACGCTGGTCCGGGCGCGCCTGGCGTTCCCGGCGTGCCGGCTGGCGTGCCGGCCGTGCCGGCTGCCCCTGTGACGGTTGATGCTGAGGCCGGCGAGCTCACTTCTGCGTACGAGCAGGGCGAGAGGTACGGCTACAGCACCGGCTACGTCGACGGCCTCGTCACGCGGGCCTTCAAGACGGCGTACACCGACGCTCCGAACTTCCAGACGGCCGTACCCGCCTTTGAGCCTACGCCCGTGCCTGCTAGTGACGACGGAAGTGATGATGGCGACAGCACGGAGAGCGACCCGTACGGCTACCCGTACTACGATCCGTATGTGAACCAGCCGGTGCAGGCGGTAGCTGTGCCCCAGCAGATGCAGCCTCAGCCGATGCAGCCTCAGCCTATGCAAGCCATGTACCCCCAGTACCAGCAGTTCTCCCACTTCCCTCAGCAAATCCAGCAGTCCCAACAGCAGTTCCAGCCGCAATACACGTACCAGGAGCCTGCTGTGGACATCCGCATTGCCAAGCGTAGCCTCGACTCTTTCGCTTCTGACTCTGACTCTGACTCTGACGCTTCTGACGACTCTACCCTCCACAAACGCGCAATGGGCTTCTCGTTCATGCCCAACGGCCCTCAAGGCCCTGGCCAGTACCCCGGCTTCCTGTGCAACGGCAACGGCATCTCGAGCATCCTTTCGAAGCTGTGCCCGTCGATGTTCGGCAGCGGCGGCTGCGGCGGCTGCGGCGGCAACTCGGAGCCTGAGCCGCAGTACCCGCAGAACGGTCCGATGTATGGTGGCATGTACGGCATGAACGGCCAGTACGGCATGAACCAACCTATGTATGGTCCTCAGCCGATATACCAGCAGCCGCAGCCGATGTACCAGCCCCAGCAGCCGATGTACGTCCAGCCCCAGGCACAGCAGCCGATGTACGTCCAGCCGCAGCCTCAGTACTACTACTACCAGCCTGCTTACGAGCCTGTTTATGAGCCTGCTTACGAGCCGTACCAGCCTAGCTACGAGCCTGGCTACGAGCCTGGCTACGAGCCCACAACCGCTGCAGCGCCGGCGACGACGCTGCCTGCGCCTACGCCCGTATACCCCGTCTATCCCGTCCAGTCGAGCGATACTAGCACGAACTACGCGACGTACGTGCCCACCACGGACAACTACTCGTACAACCCCACGAGCAGCACCTCCAGCAGCAGCACCACAACCAGCAGCAGCACCACTACGAGCAGCGACACGTTCGATCCGTCGTACCCCACAACGACGGCTGCCCCGGCGCCTTCGTACTCGTACATCGGCAACAACGCTGCTCCCACTGCGACTACCGATAGTGCCAGCTCTACGGCCAGCTCTACTGACTCTTCCTCTGCCACCTCTGCTACCTCTGCTAGTGCTGCCACCAGCACCGCCACCACCACGACAGCCACCGACAACAGCTCGGAGACGCTCACGCAGACGGTCGACGGCAGCGTCACGACGATCTACACGTCGGCCCCCACGTCCACCGGCTCGCTCGACACGGGCGACCTCATCAACCCTGCGTTCGCGCCGGTGCAGCTCCTGCCGCAGTACGCGCCGCAGTACGCGCCGTACATCGTGCAGCCCGTGCCGGTGGCCGTGCAGCCCGTGCAGCAGCTCGAGCAGCAGCCGCAGGCCGTTTCAGAGCAGCGCGGCGCCCCGGCGTTGGTTCCCGTCGCACAGGGCGGCGCCATCGACGCCAAGGGCCAGCTCGTGCGTCTCAACCCGTACGTCGCCGACGGCAGCCAGCCGCGCCTCAACATTTTTGAGCCGCACGTGAGGCTCCCGAAGGACTAGTTTGTAGGCATGCCGTTTTGTAAGGCATTGGCCGTGTGGCATGCCGTTTTGTATTTATATACTATACATTCGTTTTTACTGTGAAGCAATGCATTCAGCATTAATGTAACTAGTAGTTGGTGCTGTGCTAACTGGTGGTTATGTTATGGTAATGGCTGGTAATGGCTGGGCTAATGGCTGGTGCTAATGGCTGGTGCTAATGGCTGGGCTAATGGCTGGTGCTAATGGCTGGTGCTATTGGCTGGGCTAATGGCTGGGCTAATGGCTCACGCTATGGCTGGGTTAATGGCTGGGCTATGGCTTACACTATGGCTTACACTATGTCTCACGCTATGTTTGCACTGGCTCGCTATTTCTCACGCTACGACTCACGCTGGCTCATGCTATGTCTCCCGCTGGCTCGCGCGCTGTCTACTCAGTTCTATCTGTATTCACCTGCTATGTTCTCCTACCAGGCCGTTCGCCCCTGCCTCGGGCCCTGGGGGATAGGGTCGTGCCTTGCGCTATCTTATCGCCAGGACCTGACCTCTGACGGACTTCACGTAGACCTGGCACACCGCCCCAAGCACAGCCGGCACACCCCTCGCACCGCACGCACGACCAAGGATGTCCTCCGACTTCCTCGCGAAAGGCATCGACAGCGCGCAGCGCGCCGTGGAGGCCGACAACGGCAACCGCTACGAAGAGGCGTGGTCGCTCTACATGACGACGCTCGAGTACTTCCTGGCCGCCGTGAAGTACGAGAAGAACCCGAAAATCGCTGCGCAGATCAAAGAGAAGACCGCCGAGTACATGACCAGGGCAGAAGAGCTCAAGGCGCACCTCGACTCGCTCTCGCGCTCTAAGAGCGAGCAGAGCGGCGGAGGCGGTGGATCCACGAAGGCGAAGAAGCCGGGGAGTGGTGACGACGAAGACAAAGACGCCAAGCGTCTGCGATCCGCCATTCAAGGCGCCGTAGTCACCGAGAACCCGAACGTCCAGTGGAGCGACATTGCCGGTCTGGACGGCGCCAAGGACGCGCTCAAGGAGGCCGTGATATTGCCAGTGAAGTTCCCGCAGCTGTTTGTGGGCAACCGAAAACCCGTGAGTGGCATTCTGCTGTATGGCCCGCCCGGCACAGGTAAGTCGTATCTCGCGAAAGCGGTCGCGACCGAGTCCAATGCGACATTTTTCTCGATCTCGTCGAGCGACCTGGTGAGCAAATGGATGGGCGAGTCCGAGCGTCTCGTAAAACAGCTGTTTACACTGGCGCGCGAGGCCAAGCCATCGGTGATCTTTATCGACGAGGTCGATGCCCTATGCGGCTCACGTGACGAATCCGCCAGCGAGGCGAGCCGTCGCATTATCACGGAGCTGCTGGTGCAGATGAACGGGGTAGGGCAGGACCAGGCCGGGGTGCTGGTGCTGGGCGCGACGAACATCCCGTGGCAGCTGGATGCGGCGGTTCGGCGGCGGTTCGAGCGGCGCATTTATATCGCGCTGCCCGACGCGGCGAGCCGGGCGCGGATGTTCGAAATAAATCTGGACGAAACGCCCACGACGCTGAGCTCGGCCGATTTCCGGGAGCTCGCAACCCTAACCGAGGGCTACTCGGGACACGACATTGCCGTGGTCGTGAAAGACGCGCTCATGCAGCCCGTGCGGAGGCTGCAGCAGGCGACGCACTTCCGAGACGTCACGCCTGAAGGTGAGGCGCAGCGCAAGCTCATGCCGTGCAGCCCGGGCGAGCCGGACGCCATGGAGATGAGCTGGATGGACGTGGAGACGGACGAGCTCGTGCTGCCGGAACTCGGCCTCAAGGATTTCGTGGCGAGCATTGCGACGTCCCGGCCAACGGTGAACGCGTCGGACCTCGCGAGGCAGATCGAGTTCACGAACGATTTCGGGCAGGAGGGGAACTAGCCTGCCGAGGAGCCAACCACCAAAAGCAGAGTATCACCAAAAGCAGAGTACCAAAAGCAGAGTACCTAGAGCACCACCAATCAAACATAAGTGTAATATAGCCTACATACTTCATAGCTCTAAACATCCCCTTAGTCTTGCTCAGCTGAGCACCTGGAAACGCTTGAACGCCCCAAGAGGAGCTGAAGGAGCTCTCCAAGCGTTTCTACCAGCTCCAGCAAACGGAGCCGACTCCAGTGAAAGTGTCTCGAGTTAGAGTCTGCTGCACTACGGCACACACCACAACACCAACGTCTTCCTCCCCGACCACCTCTCCCACCATGGCCATCGAATTTCTAGGAGGTTCTGAGGAAATCAGAAGCCACGCGTAGGGTCTACTTTAATTCACTGCTTACGGAACCACTGACGAGTTTCGCTCCCATTATGAGGAAATCAGTAGCTCTACCATCATTGACACCGGAAGCTTGCTCACTGTTGCGGACCTGTGCATCGCTATCGAACCCAGGTATGCATTCATGATGCTTGTTCTTGAAAAGAAACGGGGATCACACAAAGGTCGTGGTTGTCCCCGAATACCCATGATCCGGTCTTTCAAGGAAGGCTAAAAGCGACACCTCACCTCGCAGCTTCGAAAGCTGGCTGAAAGGGAGGACACCCTGGTGGTGCTCGACCCCTTGGCTAAGCCCGAGGTCCGACTGGAACTAAGGCAACTGCGACACATGGTTCTATTTATCTGGACGAACGGTCACACAGATGAGGCTGACCGCTGTTAGCCAGTGAAACGAGCGAGGTGTCAAAGCACCTCGAAATCCAACTAGAAACACCATTAATCGAGTCTATAAAAGTAATTCAACCTACTAAATCATACGCCGGCAGACCACGGGAACTCATCAAACAACCGTCTGGCTCCACGTACTGCTTGAGCTTGAGACTGTATAGCTTCTTGTAGTTTTTGATCATTTGGCATACGTTGCAACAATCACTCAAAAGTTCGAACCTGGAACCCTCTCCTTCGCGTAGCATCGCGTAAGCTCTCCCCACACTGCTCTCACATTTCTCTCACCATTTTCGCGATTTGAGAGCGCCCGCGTCTCGCGGAATGTAGCCAGCCGCGTTGCTGAAAAAGTCTCCTATAGCCGCGCCATTTTATCACATTGAGTGAAACTCTTGCTGCCTCCGGACCATGATTTATTTCTCTCCTTGAATAATCTAATCTCAACATACGTGGCACATTCTTGATGATATTACATGAGACCACCCAACAATGTACTAGCTTGGCCAGGCGCTTAAGTGGCGGCAACAGAGATTAGTTTACTCGGTTTTACCTCTCCCGAAGGCCGAATGCTAGCTTTTGAATAGTATTCATCGTACGCTTTGGAGCTTATTTCATAATATAGAAGATTAGAGAATCCTGCTAGCACCCACAGATCAAATACCACTATCATGATACTATAAAAGGATACCAAATCTTTGGTCTTGATCAAAAATGGCCACAATACCTTGCATTAGTCTTTCTGACCTGGCCCACTGTTGTAGACTGGAAATCCTCGACGTTCGATCGTCCGAAAACCTTCATGAGGAGCTGAAGGATTTATGCAAGCGCTTCTACACCGGGCGTTCCAGCTCAATGTCGTTTGACCAGGAGAAAGGCACGCGTCAGTTAGAAGCTGCTGCACAGTCGGCGAACACCGCTGGCCGCACCACCAACGTCTTTCTCGGCACCAACTTCCACCACCTCGCCAAACTCTTCACGTCCATGGCCATCGAATTTCTAGGAGGTCCTGAGGAATTCAAGGAGCAGAAGCCACGCGTTCGGGTCTACTTGTTTAATTCACTCGCTAATGGAACCACGAATGATTTCTACTCGCAGTGTAGGGAACTGAGCAGCTTTGCCGCCGTTGACCACGTGAAATTGAGCGCAGCCACGAAAGATTACATCGATGGCTTTCTCCACTTAAACGGCACACAGTTCATGACGCTCGTGCTGGAAAAGAAAAACGGGGATCACATGAAGGTCGTGATCGCCAACCTGAACTACTCTCACCCTTCGATTCGGCCTTTCAAGGGAGGCTACAAGCGGCACCTCACGTCGCAGCTCGAAATGCTGGCTAAAAAGGAGGACACTCTAGTGGTGTTTGACCCCTGGCCCAATTCGAATGCGCCCTCCCTGACGAATTTAGATGACCTCCTAACTATGCACGAACAACTATATGATCAACCTCTTCTGGTGCGGGACTTTACTGGAAAGGTGATCCCAATGACGAGGTCACCCGCGGTAAGAGAGAACGAGCAAGGTCAGTAGGAGTAGTTTCATAAATTTGAAATCATCTAAAGACAATGTACTCATAAACAGTTTAATGAAGTCAGAGTCAGAATTGAACTTGCGCCCCTCGCGGCGCTCAAATTCGGGCACCTTCCGGAATAACGACGCCTCTAGCAAGCAGTCGAACTCGACCTCGGCGTCTTCCGGCTTGGCAAACGTGAACTCTCCACGTCACTTGGATACGTCTGAACTGTGGGTGCGCACAGGAGCCGTCAGCTCGTAGAACGGGAACGAGACTTCTGCCAGTTAGGGGACGACAGAAGGCCGAGTCCAGAGCTGGCTGAGTCGCTTGCTTTCGCGTATGGCGTTGACGAGCGCCCTTACTACAGATACAAAGGAACTTTTACCAGACGTGGCCCTCCACAGAACAGGACAGCCGTATAAACAGGCGTACACTACACTACGCGAAAACCAGCGAGGCGTTGAGTCTGGCACTTGGTTTATGCTTGTACTCCAGGCGGTAAGGCGGGCCAGATTTCAGGTAGTGGCACAGCTTCTACAGCCCAATGTATTCGGAGGGTGCCTCGGCCACTGCGCCAACACACTGCAGAGATATCCTACGTAACTGAGGCACCGGAGTAGCATTTGGAATGCCATAAGCAACTCCCAACCAACGCTTCGTCAGTGTAGCATAGCATAAAGTAGTGTATTCAAGCTAGATAAACAGATTCCAAATATTGAGTAACGCACCCCTCAGTCCAATAGATCTCTCGTTCTTGCTGACAACTGGAACCCGGTCGCTTTTCGCTTGGTTCTGCTCTAAGGTGCGCTTTACGTCAAGCTCGGCGTCTTCAGCTTTGGCAAACGTAAAAGGCTCGCCGCGACGTGTCATCGGAACAATACTGGCCTCGCTCCTCAGAAAAGACAGCTCGCTCACGGATCTGTGAGACCGGACCACCAAGTCGTAGAGCGGCGTGGCCACCTCTGGCTTCTCGTCCTTGGTGTGGAGCAGGCCGAGTTCCCGCCAGACATCAATGAAGTCCTGGCCTGCGTCCCAGGCGCTCCGCAGAGCTGAGACGCCGAACAACTCAGACTCCGTCGCTGGTGGTGCGTACACTGAGTGCCACATGATGGGGCAATCACCGTAGAACCACGCGTACGTGCCAATAGGCAGAGGAAACCACCGCGTGGCTGTACACATGTTGAGTTTAGCATTCGGCTGGTACTCGTACTTAAGGCGGTAAGGCGGACCAGCAACCACGTAGTGGCATACGTGCCGCAGCATCTCCCAATGCACTCTACGCACCTTCACCGTCGACTCAAGGTAGACGCGGACGGCAGAAACATCCATGCGGCCGTAAGCCTCAAGGAGCTTGAGGCTCTTTACAAACCCCCGGAACATGCTAGTGTCATTTTTGTCGAGCGGCTCGCTGAGTATGCCGATCTTCTCGCTGAGTTCGTCGGGCTTCTCGCTGAGTTCGTCGGGCTTCTCGCTGAGTTCGTCGGGCTTCTCGCTGAGTATCTTGGGCTTCTCTCCTGGCTCAGCGTTTATTTCGGCGTCCTCAATTTGCAGTGCCATCTCCACGAGTTCGCGCTTCAAGAGGTAGTCCACCGTCTCGGGTATGATTCTGGGAGAGGTCTCCAGGAACGCGTAGAATGCCCCCCTTCTCGAGAAGTCAGTTACGCTATCACAGTCAATACTCACGCTGTGCCCGTCGTTGAACTCAGAAATTCTTACGTACATGCCTTGGTACGTAAACAAGTTTGACAACTCACTGATATCAAAATTCTTGGCCAGCTCTGCTTTGATGCTAGCTATGGCATCGTCGGGGCCGGCAGTCAGCGCATATTTATAGTAAATCAGCACATACACTTTGTCTTTCTTACGGTAAAATATGCCGGTGTTTTTCAAGACCTTTAAGTCCAATTTTTCGAGGACATCAGGTAGCAGCTTCGTACCACTGCGAAGGTTGATCGGGGACTCGAGCATGAGCTTGTAATTCTTCGTGCCCATGGTCATGAATATGTGCGACGTATGGTGTCCATCGACAAATAACTGCCTTATTTTGAGTTTCTGCTGAACGAACATGGCTAGGAAGAAGTGGACCCATTTGGGTTCCACGTTGGGCACATTGTGTTTGGTCAGGGGGGTAGGTGGCCGCACCAGGCGGATACGTTTTGATTTCACAAGGTCCATTAACTTTGTATCTACGCCCTGTCTACGCCACTGGCACTGGATTTCCGTCGGATCGAGAACAACACTGGGCTGTTTTGTGTAATCAGCGGCATTGATGTTGGCTTGGTCATCTAGCCAGTCTTGCTCGAGTACCAACGTTCTGGCCGGATTCAGGAAGCACTCCATGTCAGGTTTGGATTAGAATCGCAGGGTGGAACGTAAGAGAAATATATATCATAGGTTCATAGATTCGTGATTATAGATCATCTGAGACACCATAGCCAAGACAAATAATCTCTCTATATTTGGTGGTTTTAACGAAACCTCTGTTCGTCAGTAACATAGCGCAACTTAGTGTAGCATAGCTACGTCCTACATCCTACTATCTAGCTAGATAAAGACACTATCGACTTTGTAAACATATGCTCGAACCCCATAGCGTCCTCACTTTTTGCAATTGGCACTCTTCGCTTTAACAGTACCTCACTTACGCGGTTTCCGATGGCCCTCGTTCCATCTCACAATTGGGACTCTTCGCTCGCTTTCCGCGTGGCTCTGCTCTGAAGTGCGTCCTAAATCGATGTCAGCATCCTCTGGCTTGGCAAACGTGAACGGCTCGCCGCGTCTCGCCGAGAGGACGTTGATGGTTGACGGGGGGCGTTGGGGCCGGTAAAACAAGTCGTACAGCTGGGTAGCAAATTCTTGCTCCCAGGTCGGGGATGGCGCCAACCCAAGCTCACTTATCGTTTCACTAAGACACCCGCCTTCTAGTAAAACACTGGGAAACCTCGATACCGAGTGAAATGTCGCTGAAGGCTCGTACGTGGCCTTCCACGTAACAGGACAGTCGCCGTAGAACCACGCGTAGACTTCTATTGGTAGTGGGAACCAGCGAGTAGTCGCGCTGAGGTTGACTTCAGCATCCGGTTGGTACTCATACTTGAGGCAGTAAGGCGGGCCAGACCTCAGGTAGCGACACAGCTGCTGCAGCATCTTCCAATATATTCTGCGGGGTGCCTTGGTACTCAAGGCGAGATAGGCACACACTGCAGAAATATCCATGCGGCCGCAGTTCCCGATGTCCTTGAGTTCGTCCAGTAGAAGCCAGAACCGCCAGCTTTCCACTTGACCGAGCGGTTCGCTGAGTTCGCGAGCTGACTCACTGAGCTCTCCTGGCTCATCAGCCTCCTCAATTTGCAAGGCCACTTCCACATCTTCACGCAGCACAGGATATTCTGCCGACATGTCCGGGATCTCAATAGAGCAGCTGTAGGCCACGAAAAACTCCTTGATCGCCTCGTCACAGTCAATACGTATACTCTGGTCGGTCGGAACCACATGCATGCCTTCAAACGTAAATGAGCTCGAGACCTCTTCAACCACAAAGTTCTTAACCAGATCCTTTTTCAGATTCTTCAGAGCTCCGACCTGGCCAGTCATAAGCACGTAGTCATCGTACAGTATGCAATACACTTTTTTAAGCTTGCAGAACAGTAATCCGGTATCTTCCAAAGCCGAGAACTCCAGCGTTTCGAGAAAGTCGGGCATGTATACTATGCCTTTGGGAACGTTGAGTGGAGACTCGAGCATAACCTTGAAGACGCGCTTACTTTTTCGGCCCACGCGCACCAGAACCTGCGATGTACGGTAGTCACCGACTTTGAGCCGCGCTACATTCAACTTCTGTTGAGCAGCGATGGCTAGAAAGCAGCGCATCCAGCTGTGTGTCACAGTAAAAAGGTCTGTGGGACGCAGCGGCAGCATCAAACCAACCTGGCCTCGTTTCACGGCACTCATGAATTTGTGGTCCGGCTCCCGACTGCTCAGCTGGCACTTGATTTCTGTGGCATTGACCAAGTCCTCGTAATCGAAAGCAGTTTTAGTGACGTGCTTTCTCAGCCAGTTCGGGTCGAGCCGCAGTGTTTTGGTGGGATCCAAAAAATAGCTCATGTCAAAGCATTTAGTACTAAGTGCTCTTATATAATGTGTACTCATTCATAGATCCGTTTCATAGGTTTCAGGTTTCGTCAGACAACAACCAATGGATTTAGCTAGCTAGATATAGATGTTTTCAACTCTAAAAAAACTCATCCCCGAGCTCCGTTAAGCCCTCGTATTTGTATACAATCAGCAGCCGGCGGCCTTTTTCGGCCTCGTTCTGCTCCACAGTGCGCCCCAAGTCGACTTCGGCATCCTCAGCCTTGGCAAACGTGAACGGCTCGCCGCGACGTTTGGTTTGGGCAATGTCCGCTAAGCTCGCCAGGCACGGAGGCGAGCCGAGCACGTCGCTGTACAGCGTGGACACCTCGGGCTGCCAGGATTTGGGCGCCAGGCCGAGCTCACGGACGGTCTTGGTGAGATACGCGCCTTCTTCCAGGGCACAGCGCAGCGCCTGGGCCTCGAAACCGGGGCGAATCAACCGCAGCGGCTCGAATTTGGCATTCCACGTAATTTGACAGTCGCCGTAGAACCACGCATACACCTCAATCGGAACTGGGAACCACCGGACGGTTTTGCATAGGTTGAGCCCCTTGGGTTTTTCCTCATTCCCTTCACTCGATTTGTATTCCAGGCGGTAAGGCGGGCCGGACTGCAGGTACTGGCACAGCTGCTGGAGCATCTTCCAGTGCATTTTGCGAGGGAAAGTCGCCATCGAGCCGAGGTAGGCGCGGACTGCACAAATGTCCATGCGGCCGCACGCCTGGACGTGCCCAAGGTTCGTGAGGATGTGCCGGTACAGCATTGTGTACTCTTCGTTGAGCAGGACGCTAAGTTTACTCGACTCCCTGTCGTTTTCCTCCATTCGCAAGGCCATGTCCACGTCTTCACGCAGCACCGGGTAGTTAGTCGGGCACTCGGAGATGTCCATATAGCGGCCATTCTCCGCGAAAAACGCCTTAGTCGCCTCGTCACAGTCGATAGTTATGCCATTGTCGGCCGAATTTACGTGCATGCCTTCATACGTAAACGAGTTCGCAGCTGCCTTGACCCCGAAGCTCTTAGCCAGCTCCTTTTTGACGTCCTTGATAGCATCGTCAGGGCCCGCCATAAGCACATAGTTGTCGTACAGTATGCAGTACACTTTTTTCCGCTGGCAGTACAGTATTCCGGTATCCAAAACCGAGAACTTCAGCGTTTTGAAAAAGGCAGGCGCGTATTCTTTGCCTCTGCTGCAGCTGAGGGGAGGCTCGAGCATAAGCTTGAAGGTTTGCTCGCTGGGTTCCTGGCCCGTGCGCACAAAAACGTGCGAAGTGCGATAGGCGCCGACTTCCAGCCGGGCCAGCGTCAGTCTGTGCTGGATGGCAACAGCCAGGAAGTAGCGCATCCCGCTGCGACTCACACTCACTAGGTCTTGGGGAAGCAGCGGTAGTCCTAGACCAACCTGGCGGGTAGTAACGGCATTCATGAATTTGCGGTCCGGGCGCCAGCTACTCCACTCGCCTTTTATTTCCGTGGCATCGCCCCAGTCCTCAAAAGCTTCAGTGGCGTGCTCTCGCAGCCAGTTCGCGTCGAGTCGCAGTGTTTTGGTGGGGTCCAGAGAGTAGCTCATGTCAAGTAGTTGGACCCCATGGCCCTCTTATATACTGTGCATTCATACCTAGCAAGCATAGAATCTTTTAATAGATCTTTAAGAGGTCGTTTTATAGATCGTTTAATAGGTCGTTTAGATTCATAGTCTATGATTTCAAGCTATGCAGCTGACTTATCTAGGTAATCAAGCTAATCGAGTCTTCATAATTAGAAATCCACTGCTTGGCCGAGGCCTCCGCGGAAGTCTTGTAGTCGTCGACAATCGGCGCTCTCCGGTCCATTTCCGCCTGGAGCTGGTCCTTAGTGCGTCCCACATCGACTTTGGCGTCCTCCGGCTTGGCATACGTGAACGGCTCGCAGCGACGTACCTCCTGAATTAGCTTGATCCGGCACTCATGGAAAAGCTCACCGAATTTCTGCAGATGCGCGTCGAAGATCAGGGTGAACACCTCGGGCTGCCAGAACTCGGTAGGCGACAGGCCCAACTCCTGCGCGACCTGAAAGAATTTGGTGCCATCTTTTAACGCTCGCTGCAGCGACCGGATGCCAAACACCAAGTAGACTTTCTCGGTCTGCTCACATGTGGCCTTCCACTTAATAGGACAGTCGCCCAGGTACCACGCATACACCTCAGTAGGCAGTGGGAGCCACCGCGTCATGGCTGTAGTGCTGAACTCTGCCTGGGCCTTATAAGTGTACTTGATGCGGTACGGCGTCTTCAGGTAGTGGCACAGGTGCTGCAGCATCTTCATGTGGATTTGGCGTGCAACCTTCTGCACTGGACCGTGTTGGTCGAGGTAGACACGAACCGCACAGATATCCATGCGGCCGCAGTCCTCGAGGGCCTCCAGGTCCCGCAAAAGCCTCTCGTATTGCACAAACTCCTCCAGATCGAGTGGCTGGCCTAGGCGTGCCATGGGCCCCGAGCAGGGTGTTTTGGCCAGCACGGCCTCTTCAATCTTCAGAGCCATGTCCACGTCCTCACGGTTTACTGGAGAGTGTGCCGGACCAGCCGGAGCGCCAATGGCTTCGGCCTTCCTGGCCAGCCACCGCTGGGTCGCCTCTTCGCAGTCAATGCTCACGCTGTGCCCGTCCTGGTACTCCGAAATGTTCACGTGCATGTCTAGGTACGTGTAGTCGTTGGGAACCGCGTCAAACTCGAAGTACGTGGCCAGCTTTGCTTGGACGTTCGCCAAGGCAGCCGGAGACCCCGCCATCAGCAGGTACTTTTCGTACACCAGCCCGTACACTTCGTCGGGTTTGCTGTACACCAGGGAAGTGCCCAAGAGCGAGAAGCCGTGGCTGCCGAAAAAAGACGGCAGAAACTGCTCGCCTTTGCGCTGACGAATCGAATACTGCAGGTTGAGCTTGAAGTAGCGAGAGCTGTCCTGGTTGGTACCCTGGTTGGTGTCCACCAGAATATCTGGCATAACGTAGTCGCCCACCTTGAAACGCAGGATTCGCGACTTGTTCTGGACAGCCAGTGCCAGGAAATAGCGCATCCAGTGGCGACTCTCGACGGCAATGTTGGTGCGGAAGTGCCGCGTCACCAGCCGCGCCTCGCCCGTTTCGATGGCAGTTCGGAACTCCCGGTCGGTGCTCTCGCTAGCCCAGCGGCTCTTGACGTCTTTGGCTTCGGTGTACTCTTTGCCATGAGCATTCGAGAGACTCTTGCTGCGTTCGAGCTGCTGGTACAGCCAGTCTTGGTTGATCAGCAGTGTTTTGTTGGGGTTAAGGAAATCGGTCATATGAAGACGCTCAGTCCCACATGGGTTTATATACCTTTTCTTATATTGCAATTCATAGATTGTATTCATAGATGGCATTCATAGATTATATAGTGTCTATAAGCAAGGTGGGCATTCTATTCTCCCACTACCGGCCTGTTCCCAATACGCAGGCCAACGCTAGATACCCAGCATAAATCGGATGCACCGTGACTCGTTTAGTGCTCGAGAACATCATGAGAGAAATGAGATCTATGGCCGAGTATACTTCCCAATATCGAAAACATGTCGATCTAGCTACGTCTAGCTACGTATCTAGCTACGTATCTAGTGTTGTATCTAAGAGCAGCATCTTTCATAGGCTGTTTGGGATGGAACAGCCGGAAGTAGCAAATGCCCGACAAGTATGTCAAGCAACACCATACGCGAACGCTCGCAGCGGCCTTAGAAGTGGCCCGACCCGGCTATTAGGCAGACTAGCCACCTCGGGTGCCTTTTTCCATGGCACAGCGCAGCGCCTGGACCTCAAAACTGCAGCTAAACAACCGCAGCGGTCGTATTTGGCCACCCACACTGGACAGCCGCCTAAGTACCATACATACACCTCAACAGGCAGTGGAAAATTGTTATAGCGCTGGCATGCGCTGTATCCGACCTTCATAGGTGTACATGACGCGGTAAGGCAACCTCAGGTAGTAGCACACCTGCTGCATCATCCTGATGTGGATTTCGCGTCCAACCTTCAACACTGGATTGTGGTTCTCGAAATGGGCGCGAATCTTATAGAGATCTCTGCGGCCGCAGTCCTCGAGCTCCCTAAGGTCCTTCAAAAACTGCGTGAACTGCACGCTGTCCTCCTTGCTGACTGGCTGGCGCAGGCAATCCATTCGCCAAGACAAGGGTAGTTTGGCCAGTACCTCCTCCTCGATCTTCAGAGCCTTTTCCACTCCCTCCACGCTTAGCGGAGGGTCTGCCGGACCAACCTGAGCCTCAATGGTCTCGCCATGCCTGGCCAAAAACCGCTTAGTTAGTTCATCGCAGTCAATGCTCACGCTGTTCCCGTCCTTGTACTCCGAAATGACCACGTGCATGTCTGCGTACGTGAACTCATTCTCAGCCATCTTAATCTCGAAGGACTTGGCTAGCGTTTCATGGAAGCTCGTGACTGCACCCGGAAGCCCCATTAATAGCAGGTACTCTCCGTACGGCAGCCCGTACATTGCGCGTGATTCGCGCTCAGCAGGGTCAAGTATGATGGGCGGGAAATCACCTTGACAGCCAAGAAAAGACGACAGAAACTGCGCGCCTTTGTTGTAACGAATCGGAGTCTGCAGATTGAGCTTGAAGAAGCGAGACCTGGTGTCCTGGCTGTCCTGGCCAGGGTCCACCAGAATCTCTGACATAAGGTAGTCGCCGACTATGAAACGCATAATTTGCCATTTTCTCCGGGCAGAAAAGAGTCATATAATAGTCCATCAAGAGGCGACTGTCGATAGGAATGTCATTATCGCGGGAGTGCAGCGTCACCAGGCGAGCCTTGCCCGTTTCGATGGCAGTCTCGAACTCCCGGTCGGTGTTCTCGCTAGCCCAGCGGCACCGCACATCCTGAGATTGGCGATATTTTACGCCTTCAGCTGCCGCGAGACTTTCGGTGCCTTCGAGTTGCTGTTTCAGCCAGTCTTTATCGATCAGCAGTGGTTTGCTGGTGTCAAGAGATTGTTCATATGGAGATCGGTTTATACGACATGGGTTATATACTTTTTCATAGATTGTATTTCATTGTATTTCATAGATTATATTTCATAGATTATATAGCAGTCCATTCTCCCAAGCCCACTACGGACCCAACCACCTGGCCCAATAACGGAGCTAGATTACGATTGGTTAAGCCGTATGCCTTTAGCTAGAATCATTTGGTGTTGTACTTGTCGGACGTTTGGCACCCAACCTATGAAAGGTGGTCCACTTACACTGAAATACATAGATATGTAGCTAGATCAACATGTCTTCGATATTGGGAAGCATGTACATGGTCACAGTTCTCCTGACGCTGTTCTCGAGCTCACGGGAAATTGGCGCTCTCCGCTCGCTTTCCGCCTGGAGTTGGTCCACACTGCGTCCGAAATCGACCTTAGCGTCTTCCGGTTTGGCATACGCGAACGGCTCGCAGCGACGTTCGGCCGGAACGGGCCCGAGCCGGTCATAAACAGCAGATCCGCTGACCAGAGTAAACATCTCGGGCCTCCATGACTTGGACGGAAACAAGCCCAGCTCCTTCGTGGCGACAACGACGTCAGCGCCTTCATCCAAGACACGTTTCAGCGCCTGGTAGATGCCAGACTGCGAGTAATCTTCCGCTGACGGCTTGGGCGTGGCCTCCCACTGAATAGGACAGTCACCAAGGTACCACGCAAACACCTCGATAGGCAAGGGGAACCACCGCGTGGTGGTGATGGCGTTGAGCTCTGCTTTGGGTTTGTACTGGAAGCTGAGGCGGTAAGGCGGGCCCGACTTCAGGTAGTGGCACAGCTGCTGTACCATCTTCCAATGTATTTTGCGGGGTGCCTTGATGAGGGGAACGTGCAGCTCAAGGTAGGCGCGGACCGCACAGATATCCATGCGGCCACAGTCCTCGAGGGCATCAAGGGCATTTACCAGCCTGCAGAACCGCCGGTCGTCCAGCTGGTTGAGAGGCTCGCTGAGTTTGCGAACTGGCTCGCTGAGTTTGTGCACTGCCTTGGTGCCTGACTTAGTGCCTGCCTTAGTGGCCTCCTCAATCTGCAGAGCCATGTCCACGTCCTCACGGTTCACGGGATAGTCGGCGGGACCGGCTGGAGTGTCCATGAAACCAGCATACGATTCCAACAACTCCTCAACTAGTTCGTCACAGTGGATGCTCACGCTGTGCCCGTCCTCATACGCTGAGATGTCCACGTGCATGCCCAGGTACGTGAACTCATTTGGAACCGCCTTGATCTCGAAGTACTTGGCCAGCTTCTTCTGGAGGTTCTTTACGGCACCTTGAGGCCCGGCCATCACCACAAACTCTTCGGTCAACAGTGCGTACACTTTGTCTGATTTGCGGTAAACAATAGACGTCTCCAAAAGCGAGAAGCCGAGGTTGCCGAAGAAAGACGGCACGAAATCCACGCCTTCGATGTAGTGGACCGGAGACTGTAGGTTGAGCTTGAAGTAGTGGCGCATGGAGTTATGGCTCGTGGCTACCATAATCTCCGACGCGAGGTAGTCGCCGACCTTAAACCGCACAATTTGCGATTTGTGCTGGACGGCCAGCGCCAGGAAATAGCGCAGCCAGCGGCGACTAGCAACGGGAATGTCGGTGCGGAGGTGTGGAATCACCAGGCAAGCTTTGCCAGTTCTAAAGGCATTTCTGACCTTCTGGTCGGTCTGGCCAGCCCAGCGGCACTTGATGGCTGTCGCGCCGCGATATATCGCGGCATGACCTCTCGTGAGACTTATAGAGCCTTCGACTTGCTGGTTCAGCCAGTCTTGGTTGAGCAGTAGTGTTCCCGTGGGATTAAGAATCATTACGAATGGAGGAAGAATCCACGGAGGGAAATGCCACGTGTGTTATTATTCTGTCCATAGATTGTATCATAGACCAGATTTCATAGAAAGCCTAGATCTGGCACGTGTCTATGATCTCAAGTGAGACAACTATATCCAGAGTTATAAACTTCTCCCATTACGGCGTAAAATCGCGCACACGAGGTAGTTATACTCTGAGGACCGGCCTTTGAGTACCTTCCTCGACCGAGGCTGCCATAATACGAGCCATTCTTCATGGAGGATGCTTACTGTCTAACAATGTCTTCCATTCCCTCAAGGTAGGGATCGGCACATGCGGTAGATCTCCATAAAGTTGCAGACAGTTGAGAGTAATCAGTGCATGGATAAGAATTATCAACCACACCTGCGACAATCTTGTAGACTAAATGAGGGCTCTGGGATCAGTATAGCAGCTGTACGTCTTCAACATGTACTCGGCTATACTCTAGCAGCCGGCCTCTTCTAGCAGCCAGCCTATTCTTCAAGCCTCACCCAAGGCGCGGGTTTTAGCACACGAGCCCGGCTCCGAGTCTCAGTAAAGCTACTTATCCTATTCGACGTTATCTCACCTTGCCTCGTTAGGGGTAGGTGTCCTGACCCTTATCTCTCGCCGATCGGAGCGGCTAAAGGTGAACTCACTCTGAAAGAGGCGCCCAAAAAGTAAGCCAAATGTCCACGAACTCAATAAAGCTGCTTACTGGACAGGTACATCGCGGTTTAGCTGAGCTCGTGGCAAAGAACCTCGGCCTTAACTTGTGCAAAGTGGACATCAGTGAAGAGTCCAACCGGGAGATGAGCATCAGCATTGGAGAAAGCGTGCGTGACGAGGATGTCTATATACTGTGCCAGATTGGCTCGGAGGAGGTCAACGATCGCGTTATGGAGCTGCTTATTATGGTCAATGCATGTAAAACCGCATCGGCGCGTCGCATCACGGCCGTGCTCCCGAACTTCCCCTACGCACGCCAAGACCGCAAAGACAAGAGCCGTGCCCCGATAACTGCGAAACTGATGGCCAACATGCTGCAGACGGCCGGCTGCGACCACATGATCACCTTGGATCTGCATGCGTCTCAGATCCAAGGGTTTTTCGATGTGCCCGTCGATAACTTGTACGCCGAGCCCAGCGTGGTGCAGTACATTCGCATGCACGTAGACTACCGCAACTGCATCATAGTGTCGCCAGATGCCGGCGGTGCGAAGCGCGCGGCCAGCCTTGCGGACCAGCTGGACCTCAACTTCGCGTTGATCCACAAGGAAAGGGCACGCGCGAACGAAGTCTCTAAAATGGTGTTGGTCGGCGATGTGCGCGACAAAATCTGTATTATTGTGGATGATATGGCAGATACCTGCGGCACTCTGGCCAAAGCCGCTGACACTCTGATCAACAACGGAGGGGCCAAAGAAGTTATTGCCATCGTCACCCACGGCATCCTGTCCGGGAACGCGATAGCCAACATCAACAACAGCCGGCTGACGGCGGTGGCCTGCACGAACACGGTGCCCATCGACGAGAAAATGAAGCTGAGCCCCAAGCTCCGAGAGCTGGATATCAGTCCCGTCCTGGCCGAGAGCATTCGCCGACTACACAACGGTGAGAGCGTGTCTTACCTGTTCAGGCACACCGCTTAGATGAAGTTGTAATAAAATGTAGAAAATAGAAGTACTTATTAAGTTAGAGGCATGCCAGACGCCAGTCATGTTCTATTATATTAATGCGGCCTTTGGGTTGCTGATGGGTGCGGTATACAGTATACAGTAACAGTATGGTAGCGGTAGTAGCCTGTAAGGTGTAGCCTATTCTTGGATCAGCCGCACTCTGCACTCTGCTCTCAGTACAAAGACGGCTCAATCCCCCTACACACCGCCTCATACTCGGCCACCGGCGGCACCTCCCGCTCACTGATCCAGAACATCGTCCAGTCCTTGTCCAGCTTCATGTGTCCCCGGCTCCGCTCAAAGTACCACTTGTTCACCGGGTTGGCCGTGCGCGAGCGCCAGACCATCTCGTCCGGGAACAGCCTGCGGATCATCTGGATGAGCATGATATCCGCCACGCCCTGCGCGCCCTGGCTCGACGGGTCGACGGCGAACTTGTCGAGGTACGCGATGCGCCGGCCGCCGGGGCTCTGCTCCCACGTGATGATGGCCACGCCGTCGTAGTCGCCGACGACGATGATGGCGGCGACGGTGTTGGCGATGCGCTGGAGGTAGTGCTCGAGGTCGAGGCGCTTGCGGAAGGAGAGCTCGAGGAGGTGCTGGAGGCGGGTCAGGTTGATGTGGCCGACTTTGTCTTCTCTTCGTAGGTCGAGGCCGCTTGCTCTGCCCGCGCCAGCGGCAGAGGAAGCATTCTCACTCCCTGGAGAGTCGCCAAGGGCGCCAAGGGCGGCCTCACCAGCCTCACCAGCCTGAGTACCTACACTGCCCACCTCTGCCCCTATGACTGTGTTTGCTGCGTTTGCTGCGTTTGCCACCTCTGCGCTATGTTTGGCTTCTCGCAAGCCTGACTCGCCTCGCTTGCCTGTCTCGCCTAGCGGCTCGACAGGCAAGCTCGTCCTCACATAAACCGGAAACCCCGTCCTCAACAGCGACGTCCTCAACTGTGTCCTCCGCAACCCCAGCGGCAGACTCGGCGAGATCAGCGGTCTATCCGTCAGCACGTTGTACAGCACCGGGTTCCTCTCCGTGTGGCTGGCCGCGGCCCGCGGGTCGGTGATGATGCCCGTGGCCTGGCTGCCGCCCAGCGCCAGCAGCTCGTTCATGAGCTCGAGGTTGCCGAGGTGCGCGGCGCTATCTCGGTGGGCCCGGATCTCCGCGCCGATCTCGCCGAACTCCTGTTTGAGGTTCACGAGGACGTGCGCGGCGTGTTTGCGGCGGTGCGACGGCAGGCCGCCCAGCGGGTCGACAAACACGACTTTATCGAGCCGGGCGCCGCCGAACGTCGCGAGCTCGCGACACAGCACGGCGGAGTCCACCAGCTTGCTCTCGTTCGTGTCGACGTCGTACATTGCGGGCAGCAGGATGGGAATGTGACTGGCCAGCGCCCGGGTCAGCCAGTCGCGCTGCAGCGCCACGCCGCGACTGCTCACCTCGAGCGGCGCGTGCAGCGTCACGGGCTCGGCGCCCAGTTTGGCGAGCTCGGCGGCCAGGCCCTCGCTCAGCTCGTCGAGCTGCGCCTCGTAGTTGCGCAGCGACAAGGGGTTGCTGCCGAGGTAGGCGGCAATCTGCGGGCTGCCGTCGAGCACGACAAGCGGCCGCGTGCCCAGATCGCGCATATGCTTCAGCGTGCGCGCCAGGCCGGGCCGCCACTCGTCGCTGAGGGCGGCGTGGCTGTGGCGGCCGGAGATGCGCACAATGCTGAGCAGGTCGGCGTCCGCGTACTTCTGGATGTACTGCCGCGCCTCGCGCTTCGTTGCGGTCGTGCTGAGCACGGAGAGGAGCAGGTTGCGCAGCGTCATCCTCTTCGCACCCTACCAGACGGTCCAGTAGTAAGTAGTCCAACCAGACAGTTCAGTAGTAAGTAAGTAGTCCAACCAGAGAGTCCAGTAATCAAGTCAAACCGTAGTCAGTCAAGCCGTAGTCCACTAAAGTACACAAGTAGCCACTCGAGTACACAGTAGAGTAGCCGAGTACACAGTCGAGTAGCCGAGTACACAGTCGAGTAGCACTAGCCAACTCCTCGTCCCAACCTCCTTAGGCGCAGTACAAGTCAGTAGTCCAATGATTCAGTAGTCCCACCTAGTCCAGGACCTACACTCAGTCCCAGCCAGTAAAGCCGCGATCCGTATCGCGAACAGCACGACTTATAGGCTGATCCCAATCGCTTATATAGACCTAGTCCAGTGCTTCCTTCGAACCACAACAGCCAGCCTTCTCCGGTCTTTCACTAATCAGCGCTTACAACACCACGCGAACTTTTTTTGCTCAATGAGCCAGTCGAGTCCCACAATGTTCACCTCCAGTGCCTAGTGGGATGACTGAGTGGGTTGCGGTTTGGGCGATCACCAGATCAGAGCCTAGGTCACGATCCGCAGGTCACCCGTGTATCTCCCGAATTCCGTGAGTTTCGGCCGAGAGGACTTCTCAACCGCGTAGTCTCCACCTTGTAGTCTCCACCTTGTAGCCTCCACCGCGCAACTCTACAGGGATGAGTCTCAACAGCCACACGCTCGGCGTGGCCAACAAAGTCGTCATGAGCGGCATCCAGCCGACCGGCGTGTTCCACCTCGGCAACATCCTCGGCGCCGTCAACGCGTGGCGCCAGCTCGCCGCGCCCGAGGCCCAAGCCCGTCAGGTGATCTACATGGTCGCCGATCTGCACTCGCTCACCGTCAGCAGGGCGCCCTCCGACCTGCAGCGTCTCCGGTGGGACGCGCTCGCGAGTTTGGTGGCGTGCGGCCTCGACCCTAAACGGTGCAACCTCTATTTCCAGTCGCAGGTGCCTGCGCACGCCCGCATGCACTGGCTGCTGTCGTGTGTGGCCAGCATGGGCTACCTGGGCCGGATGACGCAGTGGAAGGCCGGTGCGCAGGCCGGGGCGGGCGCGGGCGGCGCGCCGATCGCGGCGGCCGACGCGAACCTCGGCCGGTTCAGTTACCCGGTGCTCCAGGCGGCGGACGTCCTCGTGAACGGGGCGGAAATCGTGCCGGTGGGCGAGGACCAGGCGCAGCACCTCGAGCTCACGCGCCACGTGGCCAACAGCTTCAATTTTAGGTACGGCGCGAACTTGAGCGCCCCGCAGACCGTGCTCACTCCGTTCCGGCGCGTCCTCTCGCTGCGCGACCCGCAGCGCAAGATGTCAAAAAGCGACCCGGACCAGAGCAGCTGTTTGTACATCACCGACACGCCCGCCGAGGTCCAGGCGAAGCTGCGGCGCGCCGTGACGGATTCCGTGCCTGGCCCGATCACGTACGACCCCAAGAACCGCCCGGCAGTGAGCAATCTCGTCATGCTGGCCGCCGGCTTGCAGAATATCGAGCCGTACACGTTCCTGGCGAACGTGCGGCCGCAGAACCACGGCGAGCTCAAGGCGGCGGTGCTGGACGCCGTCGTGGCCGCGACGCAGGAGATCCGGGCGGAGTATGCGCGGCTGGTGGCCGATCGCGCGTATTTGGAGGCGGTGGCCAGGGAAGGCGCGGAGGTGGCCAATGAGAGGTGTGAGGGGGTTTACGAGGAGAGTGCGAGGTTGGTGGGGTTGTGACGAGTAGAACGAGCCAATGGCGAAGCCAGTGGCGAGTGAACGAACCAGAACGAGCCAGTGGCGAGTCAACCAGCCAGTAGCAAATCCCATGATCCAACGACCCACGACCCAACAACCCAATCCAATGTAGTGGCAATACCCACACGAGTGCAGCCAGCCAAGCAATGTAACCGCCTTGCAACCAATGTACATAGTAACGACGATACGATTGACAGCAGTAGAGTATATAATACAAATGCTTTATGCAGCTGACTGAGGAGAGGTAGCCAGGGAAGATCATACTGGTGAGGTACGCTAACGGCTACATAACTTCTCTTCAAAGATCTTAGAGCAACTAGGAATATACGGTCCATGCTCGCGTAAACGGGGTTGGACAGTAAGCATGTACTGCATGATATGTGGTTGAGGAATTCACCTCACCGGGTTATGTACCCTGCTGTAGTCTAAAAATAGTATCCTAAGGTATATTAATTAGTCGGACGATGAGAGCCTGGGACGTCACTCAGCCGCTAAGCCGGTCCGACCTGGAGACGGCAGCTAAGCCGGCGTCTACGAGGCTAACGCCAACAGGGTTCCAATAATTGTCAGGAGAGAACAACTGAATTGGAGAACCAGTCTCCGAGAATGGGCAAGGAGTGTCAGACATGTCCAAATGCTCAGTGAAATAGATCGATCTTGTGGAAATATCCTGCAACACATCCAATCCACGCGAGAGCATCGTGTCTTTAGAATCACTTATCAAGGTGAACGGGACAATTTGACTAACCCCGTTCCACGCTTTCTCCTTAACGGCGTCAGACGAATGGGAGTACACACCAAGCAGACATTCGTCGATTTGCTTACGCTTAATAGTGGAAGTCGACAGCTTGTAAGCCGATGGAATTTGCGCGAGGAATGCATCCGGAACAATTGCCCCGGAAGCGAACTCATGTGAAACGCCACCAAATTCAAGCGTGATGGTACCCTCGTCTATCTTCGACAGACAGTAGTCCGCATACGCGAGAACGTCGGATTCGCGAGCTAAATCGCGATTGACGATCAGAGATTCCAGAGACCCAAAGACGTTTCTATCCTTGATCCGTTTGGATAACTCGGCCTCAGGCATGCAAAACACATGGAAGAAATGGCCAATGAGAAGTCCTTCCCAACGAGGGTGAAAAGGAATATCGTCGATCGAAGTGGCACCGTAAAGATCGCATAGATTAATAAGGCCAGTCGGGAACGCCCTTTGCATATTGTTTACCATAGGAAACAAATCTGGCATTGACATCTTAGTCTCCGATGATGCAGTAAAGGCTAACTTCTTGCACATAGCGAGCGCTGCAAGTCTGTAGATCACGATCTCGGCAGCTACGTTAGACGCATAAGAAGTCGAATTCTCTAAGATTGTCGAAAAACGAAGGATAATGTAACGTACAACCCTCTCGAATGGACGAATCGAGAGCCTGAACACACCAAGCTCCTCCAGACGTTCGCACATATGGAGCTTGGCAATGGAGTACTCTTTCGGCGACTCAGAAGAGGCAGATTCCATGCTAAATCTTTCAGTAATTGAGTGGTGTCGTCTTGGTTCTACTTTTTCAAATGCTGTGATCTACTTTTGGGTTGTTGTCGGACAGCTTACCCTGAGCCAAGAGCGGGGAGAAATAATTGGATGGCATTATCGCAGACTTGCTGACGCAAGGGGCTGAGTCGAGATTAATCTGATAAGTGGCTGTATATTATTATTTATTATGCATGGTTGAGTGTCGGCAGGTGGGGAAGGGCATGTTCCGGATGTCTCACGTAGTCGCGATCGATATGCAAGTGACGGGCCAGTTAGGGCAGGGCTCTCCGTGCCAGATCTCGTATGTGATCGTAACTAAAGAGATGCCGATCCTACTGGTGAGGGCTCATTGGTACGCAAAGGGCTACATAACTTCTCGTTCAAATAAGATCTTAGAGCAACTAGGAATTATAAGGCCAATGCTCGCGTAAACGGGGTTGGGCACTAAGCATGCATGTACTACATGTCAAGTGGTTATGTACCCTGCTCTGGTCTAACAAATTCCAATAGTATCCTAAGGTATATTCATGAGCACCTGGGACGTGCTCACCCCCTAAGCCGGTACGACCTGGAGACGGTCCGACCTGGAGACGGCAGCTAAGCCGGCGTCTACGAGGCTAACGGCCAGAGGGTCCCAACGATCGTCAGAAGCGAACAACTGAATTGGAGAACCAGCCTCCGAGAATGGGCAGCGAATGTCAGACATGTCGAACTGCACAGTGAAATAGATCGAATGTGTGAAAATTTCATCCAACACATCCCATCCGCGTGAGATCATCGTGTCTTCAGAACCACTTGTCAAGGCGAACGGGACAATTTGACTAATCCTGTTCCACGCTTTCTCCTTATCGTCGTCAGATGAATGGGAGTCCAAATCAGGCAGACATTCGTCAACTTGCTTACGCTTGATAACGGAAGTCGACAGCTTGTAAGCCGATGGAATTTGGGCGAGGAATTCATCCGAAATCGGTCCCTCGAAAGAAAATTCCTGTGAGACGCCACCAAATTCCAGCGTGATGGTACCTTTGTCTATCTTCGACAGACAGTATTCCGTATACGCGAGAACGTCGGATTTGCGAGCTAAATCGCGATTGACGATCAGAGATTCCAGAGACCCAAAGACGTTTCTATCCTTGATCCGTTTGGATAACTCGGCCTCAGGCATGCAAAATACATGGAAGAAATGGCCAATGAGAAGTCCTTCCCAACGAGGGTGAAAAGGAATATCGTCGATCGAAGTGGCACCGTAAAGATCGCATAGATCAATAAGGCCCGTTGGGAACGCCGTTGACATAGCGTTCACCGTAGTAAACAATTGAAACATTGACAACTTAGTCCGTGATGAAGCAGTAAAGGCTAACTTCTTGCTCATAGCGAGCGCTGCAAGTCTGTAGACCATGACTGAAGTCTCTTCAGCAAGCTTAGCCGCAGTAATAGACGTTTGGTTAAAGCTTACCTTAAAACGATTGGCAATGCGACGTACAACGTCCTCGAATGCACGAATCGAGAGCGTGAACACACCAAGTTCCTCAAGACGCTTGCTCATATGGAGCTTGGCAATAGAGAACTCTCCCGGCGACTCAGAAGAGGCAGATTTCATGCTAAATCTTTCAGTGGTGTCGTCTTGGTCCTACTTTTTCAAATGCTTTGATCCACTTTTGGGTTGTTGTCGGACAGCTTACCCTGGGCCAAGAGCGGGGAGAAATAATTGGATGGCATTATCGCAGACTTGCTGACGCAAGGGGCTGAGCCGAGATTAATCTGATAAGTGGCTGTATATTATTATTTATTATGCATGGTTGAGTGTCGGCAGGTGGGGAAGGGCATGTTCCAGATGGAGATAATATTTTATCTGGGCAGAGCATGTCTCGCCTAATTGTGATCGATAGGCAAGTGACGGGCCAGTTAGGGCAGTCAGTCCAGCCATTAGCATCAAATAATTATAGATAATGTAAAAACCCCAAAGGGGTAAGCCTTGGTTTTTCGTAAATTTGAAGTAACAGCCGAGCCGAGGGACCACCAGCCATTGGGACCATCAGCCATAATGATCCCAGGTTAAGTGAATCTTGGCCAAAGCACTGCTTTTAACAGGAATCGTGGGGCCACAACTATCCCAGGTTAGCGTGTTCCTGGCCAAGATGACAAAAAAGATCAGCGAGACGCACCCATATAGGTCTTCACGACTGGGAGTGGCGGATAGCAGAGAAAAAGAGTCCATCACGTTCAGAGGCGAAGTTCCAATGTCACCATAGACTGCACCTAAGGAAGCAAACGCGGGCGACAGTGTTTGAAGCGCCGCGATCCTCTTTACTGAAAGAAAGGCGTAATGGCTGTGCGCCGTGCCAAGCGTGAGGACTTGAAACGCATCGCGAAGGCAACGGGTGCGCAGTTTTCTTCTCACCCTACGCACCATTTACGAGAGAATATCTCTTTCGTCCTAGCCTGCACGAACCTTTGAGTACTCTAATCTAGCCGTGATTTCGACACGGATTTCTACTTATGGGAAACCATATAGGCTGGAATGGCCCTTTTGGCTGACGCTAATGGCTGAGGCCCTTTTGGCTGACGCTAATGGCCGGCGCTAATAGCTGGTAGACCAATGGTGCTAATGGCTGGCGCTAATGGCTGACGCTAATGGCTGACGCTAATGGCTGACGCTAATGGCTGACGCTAATGGCTGGTGCTAATAGCAGTATCTAAGAGGAATAACAAATGAAAAATGAAAAAGTAATAATGAATAAATAAATGAATTGTTTTTTAGGCACCCGGTTGCTCGATTCCTCGCTGAGCCTTATGGCTGGTAAATCAACCCCAGCCTTGGATCCTATGCCTGTAAAACAAGGAGCAAGGCCGAGCAAAACAACATAGCATCTTAACTATCATGACACTGAAGTGCAGTGACCAACTCTCTATTGATCAATATAAATATGCTCATTTAAACAATACATGCTAATATATATAAAGAAACACCGCGACCCTTGCAAAGGGTGCGGCCCATGGCGTGGGCAAGAGCTGACGGCATATGTAGGGCACGACATCACTAGGGCCCCCTCTTCCTCTTCTTCTCCTTCTTCGTTTCGAAAAATTCCATGCGGCCCACTGCATGCTCCAGGTATAAGTAGTACTCGCGTACGCAGTACAATGCTCCGATAGGCTCATAGATCGACGCTCTTATCTTAGGCAAGGAATAGCTCGTGATCGGGACTTCAAAGAACTTCTCGCACTCAGTGACCCGCTCAGCAACCTTGTCCTGCTACTTCAGGCGATTCTTGAAGCGCTCTGGGTATTCATGGACTTGTACGACTTCCACGGCGAGTCGCCCTTGTTCGGGTCCCTAGAATTTAGAACGTTGAGAACGCCAGGCCGCCGATTGCGGCGACCTGCCTTTAATTCTTCATCTCTCTTCCGAGCATATTCCAGGCGGTCCACTGCATGCGCCAGGCATAAGTAGTGCTCGCGTGCGCAGTAAAATGCTCTGATAGGCTCATAGATGGACGCACTTATCTTACCCGACTTGTTGCTCACGAGCGGGGCTTGAAAGAACTTCTCACAGTCAGCGACAACTTTTTCCTGCTCCTTCAGGCGATCCTTGTAGCGCTCTAGGATGTCCAGGGAGTCATACGAGTTCCACGGCGATTTGCCCTTGGACAAAAGGACCTTGTAACGACGCAGTACGGTTCTGTCCTTTCTGTATCTCATTGATGTTGGATATGCAAATTTTTTCTTGCTAATGGACAGTGACAAATGGACTTTTGTCAGTGCACCTTCATAGTAGGTTTTCCAGCCTTCGTCGCCCTGCAACGACGCTGAGTGTTTAGACTCCAGGCAAGCAAGTCGATAGGCGATCCAGTGAGCGGTCCGATCCTTAGGAGAGGTGGTCTCGTCGCTTAGGCTCAGACTGCCGCCTGCGGCGTCCAAATCCGACCAGTTGCTGTCATCGTCGTCCAATTGAGTCGAGACTGAGTTCTTTCTCTTGGCCGCTCTAGACCCATCCAGGTCAGTTGGCGGCTCAGCGCGCTTCAGACGTCCGCCCTGATGTTGTGCGACTTGGCCGCCGTGGTTCCCGACATTTTGCGTGTTCACCACCAACGCTTCAGTCTCACCGCTGGCGCTGGCGCCAGCGGCGGCGCTCTGAACGGCCTGCACAGCCTGCACGGCCTGCACAGCGCCAGCAGAGCCAGCAGGGCCACCCTGGGCGTTACCAGAAGGCTGCAGATTCGGCACCGACTGCAACATCGGCCCTGCCGGCACCGGCTGCACGGGCTGCACCTTACGGCGCTCCACAGCAGCCGAGCTGGGCACCGTCGCGGGCACCGTCGCGGCCTGCCTGTTCGGCCTCGGCGGCGTGGCCGGCACGCTCGCCTGCACGCTCGGCTGCGTCGTCGCCTGCACGCTCGCCTGAAGCGGAAGCGTCGGCAGCGCCGCCTTCAGTGCCTGCGCGCTCGGCTGCGTCGTCGCCGCCTGCGCTTGGGGCGCCGCGTGCATCGCCTGCATCGCCCGCTGCTGCATCGCCCGCTGCTGCATGGCCTGGCGCTGCTGCATGCACTCGTTCGCACGCTCGATCGACCGCGCGACCGGGCCGCTGCGTGCGCTGCGTGCGCTGCTGGCGTTGCTGGCGAGGCTGCTCTGCGGGGCCTCGTCACGCCGGGCGACCTCTGCGGCCAGAGCGGTGAGCGCGCGCGCGTCTGCGGCGAGCCGGACGTAGCGCGCGCGCGTTTGGAGGAGCATCACGAGGGAGTTCGCTTGAGGGCCGCCGAAGGCGCTGGCAGCGCTAGCGGCGGCAGCGGAGCTGGCGGCGCCCGCGGAGCTGCCTGGTGCGTTGCTGGTGCTGCCTGTGGTGGCGGCGTTGGTGGCGTTGGTCGCAACGCCGTTCGCTGCGCTCATGGCGTTGCTCGCTGCGCTCGCCAGCCGCCGGCACAGCTCCTTGCGCACCGCCGCCACACTCTGCACGCTACGCGCCCGCGCCTTCGCCAGCCTCGCCACCGCCGCCACCGAGTGCTGCGCGGCCAGCGCGGCCTGCAGATCGACGACCTTCGCGTGCTCGCGCTCCGCCAGGAACTCCGCGCTCGCCGAGCGCTGGCGGTGGCCCGGCTGCATCGCCAGCGCGTGGATCTGGCGGGCCAGCGAGGAAACGAGCCGGTTGCGTTCCTCGGTGGGCGTGGCGTTGGACGCGGTGGAGGTGGCGGCGTTGGCGGCGGCGTCGACGACTTTGGAGGCCACCCACAGCGCCGCAGCCACGTCGCTGTCGGTGCTGTCGTCTTCCGGCTCTGAGTCGTCTAAGTTCGTTGCGTCAGCCACGTCAGCGTCTGAGGCAGCTACGTCAGCGTCAGCCACGCCTGAGTCCAGCTCTAGGGTGGCTTGGTGCGCCTCTTGGTTGTCCGCTTCGATGGAGTCTTGGGCTTGAGGGGAGTCCTGCTCTGCCCCAGAGTTCTCATTGGTCCCAGTATTCTCATTGGTCCCAGTGGTGTTGTTGTTATTGGTCCCAGTGTTGGTGGTGTTGGGAGTTCGCAGATCAATGAAGCTGGGACTGTGGGCTGGTCTGGTTGGGGTGGCTGAGGCGGCTGGCGCCACCTCAGGGGCGGCCGCCTGGGCCAGCGCCTCGCTGGCTTTGACGTAACCCAGCACGCGCTCGCTGGCCGCCGTGTCCACCGTCCACGACTCGACCGTTTTCAGCGCCGCCTGCGTCACGCGTTCCATGCTCGCCGTCGCATTGTCCACCAGCGCCAGGAGCTGCTGCGCCAGCTCGCCGTTCGTGAGCATTGCGGTCCAATCAATCAGGTCTCCGTTCGGGTGGTTCAGGTGGTTTTGAGGGGTGTGTTTGGGTTAGTAAGCGGTCGCCAGGGTCGCGTCCACCTGACCTCCGCCTCCTAACCTCGCGCACTGAGACCGCCTAACCTCGCGACCACCTGACCTTACCGCGCCAACGTAACCCAGTCGAGCAGTGACATCAGTCATGTATGCATGCGTCGGCGTTAGCTTGCATAGCTAGTAAGTGTAACGTGGAGTACTAAGTAGTGTAGTATGTAGTGGTAGTACTAAGTAGTGTAGTATGTAGTGGTAGTACAAAGTAGTACTAAGTAGTGGTATGTGTAGTATGTAGTCTGTAGTATGTGGTAGTACTAAGTATGTATGCATTAATACTATATGGTATGACAGTATGTATTATATTAAAATTTACCTGGAATCTACACTCGCTATTCGTACAGCCATTAGTACAGCTATTAGCACAGCCATTATTTCTCTCCGTGATACCAGCTCAGCCATATTTACCCACAGAGTTATCAGGGTTGGATCGACGTTGGGTCTCACTATTGGGCCACCACCCATCGCAAGCACACTCTCCCTGTCCAGCGACCCGATATGTTTCTTGACCTGGAACTCGCTCGATATAGACATCAAGTTCGACAATGAGGAGTCGCGGAAGATGATCGACTCGCGCCCGAAATTCGTCGAGGTGGCGGCATTGGCGCCGCTCTACAGCGCCAATGAAACCGTGTCCGGGAACATCACGCTACGGCCACGCAACGAGCGCCACATCCAGCATTCCGGCGTCAAAGTAAAGTTCGTGGGCACCGTCGAACAATTAAGCATGGGCAAGGTCGTAGAGACCCTCCGACTTCATCTCGCTAACGCACGAGCTGGCCGGTCCGGACGAGTTCCGGTGTGCCGAGACGTTCCCGTTTGCGTTCAAAAACATCGACAAGCCGCACGAGTCATACAACGGCACCCGGATCCGCCTGCGGTACTACATCCAGGTCACTGTTTTCGCCAATGTGCGAGAACCCACTAAAGAGCGCGACATCTTTGTGTACCACTACACGCCCAAACCGCCGATCCCACACCAAGTGACGATGGATGTGGGAATTAACGGCTGCCTGCATATCGAATTCGAATTCTCCAAAAGCCACTTCTCGCTCACCGACGTTATTATCGGGTGGATCAACTTCATAACCATCAAGCTGAGGCTCAAGCACCTGGAGATCGTGCTGACCCGCAAAGAGGTCAGTGGCACTGCTCCCAACATGGTCGTGGAGCAGGAAATCCTCACGAGATTCGAGGTGATGGAAGGTGCGGCTGTGAAGAGCGAGCAGGTGCCAATACGGCTCTACCTGAGCGGGTTTGATCTCGTGCCCACCATGAAGGAAGTGAACAAAAGTTCTCCGTGCGAACATACTTATCAATGGTTCTGGTAGACGAGACCGGCCGGCGGTACTTCAAACAGTCGGAGCTGAACCTATATAGGCCTCCCCCATCAGCTGAGGACGCTTAATCCACCGTCAAAACGTCACCCCGACTTCGACCCAGGTTTTCACGGCCATTCTGGAGCGCTTGCCCCGAGGATGGGCAACCCGAGCGATATGCATTCCATGGATCTCCCGCAGCAGAAGCAGCTTCGAGCTCTTACTCTTAGCCGCCACATTATGTGCAGCCTTTAGCGTGTATCTCCAAACCTAATACTCACATAAAGCATTATAGAATCTAGAAATATACATGAATTTCTAGGAGATGCCCATTCCCTGCCATCTGGAATCGTGCAGCTTAGCATGGTCAAGCCATGCTAAGGATCGGTTAACACGCTGGGCCTACACTCAACGTACAGCATTCTCTGTATAATGGCGGGCAATTGCTAACGGCTGAGTTCAAGTGGATTAGCAATGGCTGAGAACCTTGTTTCTGGTAATAAGACGCTAAGATATGCAGATATCGCTGATTTTGATATGATATTATGCTATACGTCTCCACATATATATGTATATTTGGATCTCATGCCTACACACTCGAATCCGACATCTATGCACCAAGGCCAGGAACCTGGTGTGTGACGACGCCAAACTTAGGATTTTCGTAGCATCATGGAGCAAATATAGCTGCTAGTTGTTGGTGTGATGATACCTGGGCTCTCTGGGCTGTGCTCATACTCATAGCTGGGCTGGGCTGTTTTAATGGCTAGGAGAGCCAATGGCTGGGCTCTTTTGATAAAATTTCGAAAATTGACAAAATTATGAAGCATTGACCTTACAGATTTTGAACGATTTCGAAAAAATTAGAAGTTAATGGCTGGGTGGTTAGAGCATGAAATATGTAATACACGGCATTGTGATCTGAAAACCATACCACTCCTTATAATCTAGCTAAAATACATATACATTATAAACTTAAAGCCTTTATCCAATAGAAATAAGTCACATTAGCCGTTAACGTCTATTCCAAACGGATTTCACAAATCAACCCATCTTTTCCAAGATCCATGCCGGAAACAGCCTTCAAACCATAGAGAGATCATCGCTTTGTTTTGGAGGTGAAGGCCTTGGGAACTCTTCTTATCACTTCTCACCGTCCATTACCTCCCATCGCAATGGGAATCTAGTCATTGTTATTCTTTTGCTACTTTTGTATTCTAGGCGTTTTCATATTGTTCTATCGGAAGCCGTTCAGGTAGATACCATTCGTGGCTCCTCTTCGAATCTGGCGGCGTTCCAGCTGACCAGGTTCGATTTACGCAACTGTAGCATTGTTCCCTTGTGCCAATGGATGACTATAATAATAATAATAATAATAATAATAATAATAATAATAATAATAATAATAATAATAATAATAATAATAATAATAATAATAATAATAATAATAATAATAATAATAAACGCTGTGTTGGACAGTAAGCATACTTGACAATTCTTCCGCCCTGCGCCTTATGATTTAGGAAGGGTCAGGGCTGAAGAAGGCACATGCAGAGCTCGATCTGTGACTAAGGATTTTTTTTCTCCTTAAAAACATTCAGGCGGTCCACTGCTTCCTTCAGATACAAGTAGTAGTCGGTTACGAAGCACATTTCTTCGACAATTTCAATGGTTGAAAATCTCCGTCTGTGCGAGTTGTAGCCCGGATCCGAGACTCCAAGCCATGCCTTGCACTCAGTGAGTAGCTCCTCATGGAGCTTCTTCTGCTGATCCCGGCGAACCTCGAATCTCTCCCGGACGGCCTTGACATTCGGATCATTCAGCGGCGACTCACCCTCCCTCCAGAGCTTCTCGTAATTTTCCAATGCGACATCATCCGCTTGTTCTTGCTCGCCCATTGGTTTATATTTCACGTCGAGGGCGCCAGAGCGCACTACCCGATAAATCATGAACAACACAAACCTCTTAAGCAAATCCCGAATCACCTCTGACGACACGTCGTGTGACCAATGGACACATGTGGCGTCGGCAATTGGATCGGCGATCAAGTCACCGTACATGAGCACACGAGCGGCGACATCGTCAGCGCCACGGGCGGCACTGCCAGCAGCATCGTTGTCGCTTCCCAGATCGCCGACTGCGTTCATGACGCTGCCCATGTCGCAGACTAAGTTGTCGATGTCTTCAGCCATGACTTCGGGGGCCCACTTAGCCCACTTAGAGAGATAATAATCGTTGAATGGGTCCACCATAATCTGATTGCCGATTGGATCATTATCCTTCATGCGATTGAGGGCGGCCTCTACTTTCAACAGGTAGGGGTAGTACTCGAGTGCGAAGAAGAATCCTTGAATAGGCTCAAAGCTCGAAATTCTCCTCTTACGCGAGTCGTGGACCGGGTGTGAAAATCCTACGATCGCCTTGCACTCTTCCAATCGCTCCCTGATGACGTTCTTCTGCTCATGCACGCGATTCTTGAACGCCTGCAAGGTGTCATTGAAATGCTTATCGTCACGCGGCGATTTTCCCTCATTCCAGGATTTCACGTAGTTCTTCCATAGGCGGTTTGACGTTCTTTCTGCATTTGTTCCAGCATGCCTGAGTTTTTCGTTAGGGTGCCGCATTGCCGCACAGACCCACAGCGGTAAGAATTCCTTGAGAAACTTCCGAAATGCTTCGTCCACTGCCGCCGACTCGGGGGACCAGTTGAAATAGGTGGCTTCGAAAAGTTCCTCGACCATTCGGCGCTCGATTGCGGCATTACGAGGGATGACAACTTTAGCTTTAGCTTTAGCGGCAGCTTGAGCGGCAGCTTGAGCGGCAGCTTGAGCGGCAGCTTGAGCGTCACGAGCGGCCTGAGCAGTGTCAGTGGCGGCGCCAGTCTCGCTGCCAGCAGCATCGCTATCCATGCTGCTGTCAGACTCACTAATGTCGTCAAAGTCTGCTGTCTGTTGAGTCGCATTGCGACGAGATTTGCGGTGGTCGTCGACCTGCACCGGGGCCCTCTTGGTTCCTCGATGCAATAAAGCCAAGATGAGCTCATCATGCTTCGACTTTTTCGGCTCACGCTGTGCGAATTGGGGGGCGATGTTCTGACCGCTGTGATTTTGGTCATTTTGCGCGCTCTCCACCACTTCATTGTCAGCGTTAGCAATTGTTTCAGCCTCAGCCATCTTCACTGGCTCATTAGGCTCATTTGTCTTGGAAAACCAGCTAGAAGGATTCCACAACATGTCGTCACTATTCTGAAGTAGTAGAAATTGCGGTGTCTTGATAATTAAGTCTTAGTAGTTCGCGGTGTTTACGGTGTTGTATTGGGTATTATTCTGATTACATAAGGTGGTTAGAGAGCATGTGGTTTTAGAGAGGTCATGTTAGGTACTTAAGCTGTTAAGCATGTCCGCCGGAGTTCGATTTTCCACCATGGAGCCAGGTTAGGTCCCAGTGATGGCGACCCCATTAGTCATGCCTGAATGGCTGACGTGGGTGTTCACCAATTCAAGTGTTCTGTGATATACGACCTCAATCCCGGGATATACACGGGGGTTTGGTGACTTTTCTTATATTTATTTTATGAGTTTAATGGCTAGCGCTAATGGCTGACGCTAATGGCTGGTGCTAATGGCTGACGCTAATGGCTGGTGCTAATGCTAATGGCTGGCGCTAATGGCTGGCGCTAATGGCTGGTGCTAATGGCCGACGCTAACGGCTGGCGCTAATGGCTGACGCTAATGGCTAGCGCTAATGGCTGGTGCTAATGGCCGACGCTAACGGCTGGCGCTAATGGCTGATGCTAATGGCTGGTGCTAATGCTAATGGCTGGCGCTAATGGCTGGCGCTAATGGCTGACGCTAATGGCTGGTGCTAATGGCTGGCGCTAATGGCTGGCGCTAATAGCCGACGCTAATGGCTGGTGCTAATGGCTGGCGCTAATGGCTGGCGCTAATGGCTGGCGCTAATGGCTAGCGCTAATGGCTGATGCTAATGGCTTACGCTAATGGCTGGCGCTAATGGCTGATGCTAATGGCTGACGCTAATGGCTGATGCTAATGGCTGACGCTAATGGCTGGTGCTAATGGCTGACGCTAATGGCTGGTGCTAATAGCAGTATCTAAGAGGAATAACAAATGAAAAATGAAAAAATAATAATGAATAAATAAATGAAATGTTTTTTAGGCACCCGGTTGCTCGATCCCTCGCTGAGGGCGGGGAGAGACGACACCAGGCTAAGGGTCTTTCAGCACGTCACGCTCGGGTTCCTATGCCCATTCGAGGCCAGCTCGAATCCTTTATTCCATGGCTTAGATCCCCCTCAGTGGAATCCAGCAATCGCTAGCTTCTCCAGAAGCTGCGTCATGGTGACGGTGGCGAGTCCGTGAAGCTCGCAGGATCCTCGGATCCTTTCTGCTAGGC
>JAKUAQ010000034.1:0-80046 GCA_030562965.1 Starmerella ratchasimensis
TATAACGCATTGGTTAGGACGACAACTTAACTTTTCATCTAGATCAAGATCAAGATCGAGAACGAGAACGAGAAGCAGCCCGCGACGCAGCCCGCGACGCAGCCCGCGACGCAGCCCGCGACGGTGCCCAGCTCGGCTGCTGTGGAGCGCCGCAAGGTGCAGCCCACGCAGCCGGTGCAGCCGGTGCCCACTTTGCAGTCGGTGCCTAATTTGCAGCCTGCTGGTAACGCCCAGGGTGGCCCTGCTGGCCCAGATGGCCCAGGTGGCGCTGCTGGCGCTGCTGGCGCTGGTCAGGCGGTGCAGGACGCCGCCGCCGCTGGCGCTGACGCTGGCGATGCCGACGGAAGCTACCCCTCGAGCATCTCGCGCGCGACGCTCGACGCGTCCAGCCTGCAGCGGCGCTACGCCTACGCCACGACGGTCCTCTCGCAGAACGTCCTCGCGGGTCTGTCGCCGATGCGCCCCGAGCAGCTGCTGCCGAGTCCGGAGCATCGGCGGGAGGCCGAGCAGCGTGGCGACGTTCGTGGCGACGCGCGTGGCGACGTTGGCGACATCAAGTCGTTCATGGCCGTGATGAGCGCGGAAATGGACCGCGCGTGGCACGCCGAGCTCGCGGGCGACGCCGAACTCGCGATGCGCATCCGCGCGGACGTGCGGCGGCAGCTGGCGGCGGCGGAGAGCGCCAGTGCCAGCCATGCCAGCGCCAGCGGCATGGCGGCGCCCCAGGCTGCCCAGGCTGGCCATGCTCAGGTTGGTCATGGCCAGGCTGGCCATGCTGGCGTGGCTGCCAAGGCTGGTCATGCTGGCCATGGCCAGGTGGGCGCTGCTGGCCACGCCGCTGGCCACGTGGGTGCCAGCCATGCCGCTGGCGCTGGCATGGCCGTCGCACCCACGCACAGCCTCCCCCTCCCGCGGCTGCCGTCGGCCGCGACGGTGCCGCGCGCGCCCGTCCAGGCGTCCGAGAGCACGCTGGACTTCTCGAACATCAGCGTCGCGGACTGGGCGCGCACGCCGCAGATCGCGCGCCAGCTGCCGCGGCAGCGCGACGCCGACGCCGCGCGGGTGTTTGCGCCGGTGCACACGGTCGATCTGGTGCGGATATTTGGGGACGAGCGGCGCCGGCAGGGGAGGTAGCTGCGACTCCACGCGGCGCAGCTGCGTGGAGGAGCTGCCCAGCCACGAGCCGCGTAGCGCAAAGTAGCCACGTAGCACAGCTGCGTGGCTGCTGGTGTGGGTGGAGCGTACCTTCCTAGAGCTCTGCCACCTGCCTACCTGCCTGAGTACCTGTCTGCGTACCTGTCTGAGTACCTGCGTAACGCCTGGCTCCTCTAAGTGGCTTCTCTGCCTTATACCAGGCCTAACACCAGCCTTAGCATATCATGATGTATCATAGCATAGTATAGCATTAGCATTTCATTGACTGCGCATTGAGCACGACTGACTAGGACTAGACTAGGACTGAGGACGCACTGAGTATTAGTAGGCAGTACTGAGTATGCACTGACTAGGACTAGGCACTCGCTGAGTACGCACTCACTGAGTATGAGGACGCAGTGCTCAGTGATTACGCAGTGCTGAGGACGCACTGAGTACCAGTGCACTGAGTAGTAGTGGTGCTCAGTGAGTGCTCAGTAGTGGTCTGCTGGACTGAGTCTTGACTGGACTGAGTCTTGACTGAGCACGTAGTACTGAGTAGTGCTAAGTGGTAGTGCTCAGTGCGTAGTGGTTGACTGGCACGACTGACTGAGTAGTGGTCCAGGTCCGCACTGGCAGTCTGGTCTCTGAGTATGTACTGCTTAGTAGTTATAAATTATACTGTATTCATTAATATCATCTAGAATTCTGTAGCACCATAGTCTAGCTGCCTTACCAGCCTTAGCCCCTAGCAGCTAATGCGCCCGCCTTAGCACCTACCTGCCTTAGCTTAGCTTATCCACCCTCCACTCCCTCTGGTGCCTCACTCCTTGCTACATACCCTGCGACGTTCTCTCTGAGACCTTACTCCTTGCTACTCACCCTCCCGCACCCTCCCGCACCGACTGCATCCGCACACCTAAAATCCGCCTCGCTTGATCTTCTTCCACCCTCGCCGCAACCCCCACGCCCTCCCAGCCATTCGTCGCTAAGGCGTGCGGATCCCTGCCCTGTCCCCCGCCCTGGCCGCACGCCTTACCAACCGCCAGCCGCATGCCTAATCCCCCGTCCGTGGCCTCCCCGCCGACTATAAATACCCCTCGTAGTACCTATGTACTCCTCCCCCGTATCCCACAATGATGAGCAGCGCCATGCACCACCCCCTGCCGAGCCCTAGCGAGAGCCTCGATGGTTCGCCGTTCGAATACAAATACGGCACGCCCGGCGCCGCGCTGCGCAGCCCCGGCAGCCTCGCCGCGCTCAATGGCCTCCCCCTGGCCGCGCTCAACGGCGCGCCCCTCGCCGGTCTCACTGCGAGCCCCCTGAACGTCTTCTTCGAGGGTCTGGCCGGTGCTGGCCGGTCGCGCGGCCGCGTCTTCGAGAAGCTCGCGTTCTGGCGCCAGCGCCGCAAAACGGCCGCCGACGTGCACGCCGCACTCGCCGCTGCCGCCAAGGCCCACGAGCGCTACCGCACCGAGCTGCTCAAGGCCCACGACACGATGCACGACTGGACGCGCGCCATCAGCGAGTTCGACAGTCCGCTGAAGCGAGCCATTGACGACGCGAGTCTCGGCAAGAAAGTGGCGCAGCTGCTCGACGCCGCGCGGCCGATGCTCGAGACGGAACGACGCGCCGGAGACACGCTCACGAAAATGGCGAACAGCTTCCAGAGCCTTGGCGGCGACGAGGACGAGCTGCGGCGGTCGCTGGCGCGCGGCGTCGCTGCGCACCGCCACAAGCACCGTGCGCTCGCGAAGAGCGAGCCGCGCGAGGAGATGGGCCGTATCGAGCAGGACCTGGTGCGGCTGACGAACGACATTGACTCGGCGGCCGACCGCCTGCGCCTGTCGATCCGGCGCGAGCTGCCGCAGAGCTTCGAGCAGATGGCCGCGCACTACGACGAGGTGGCACACGAGAGCTCGCGCGCGTCGCAGAACCTGAACGTGACGATTCGCGACGAGTTCGGCGCACCGGCGACGCCGTGCGGGACGATGTACGCGCGGCACTCGGCGGGGATGTCCGGATCGGGCATGCAGGGTATGGGCAGCGTGCAGGGCGTGTCGTCCGTGCCGTCGCCGGGGATGTCGCCGAGCATGGCGGGCATGGCGCGCCCGTCGCACCTCGCGTCGCCGCTGTCGCCGCGCATACCAAAGGAGGCCGTGCAGCCGCTGCAGTATAGCGTGAGGGAGGAGGCCGAGGAGGAGGACGACGCGGAGCAGGCGCCGTTCTGGTCAAGCAGCAGTGCCAGCTAGTGAGCAAAGCGAGTTAGCTGGCGTACCTAACTAGTGCTGCCTAAGTACCCAGCTACCCAGCCTCCCACTGCCTACTAGCTGCCTCCCACTGCTACCCAGCCTACTGCTATCACAGCCTACTCCTATCACAACACCATAAACAATAACACATAACATATAATACATCACTCCATCTACTCTACAGAACAGCCCTGGGCTACCATGCAGATCGTAGATCATACCGCGCTTACGCTGATAAGCTCCACTTACATACTTGTAAGAGTAGATCTTGCTCCAGGGCACGCCTACCTAGCTAGAACGTAAGCTTACGCTTATTTTTCACCTACTAAGCTAATCTTTACCTACCCAGGCACTACATAAGCACCTGGTCTTATTTCTCACCCACTTCACAATGTCTGAGTGCCGCCTCTGCCGCAAAACAGGCACCGCCACGCTGTTCACGCCGTGCCGCTGCGCCGCGCCGGTCCACGACGCGTGTTTTGCCGCCAAGTACTTCGCCCAAATCAAGTGGTTCGTTTGTAGGCCCTTCCGCGGCCGCTGCCACGACTGCGGCGCCACCGTGGCCTCCGTGCAGCCGCTGGACAGCGAGCCCATCGCCTGGCGCCACTACTGGCCCTACGCCTGCCACGTCGCGCGGTGGTGCTGGCCGGGCTGGGCCAACTTGGCCGGCTGTATCCTCTTTCTTATGACCTTCGCGGTCGTGGCGAGCTGCGTGCCCTTGCTTGTGGTTGGATCATGCGTAATGGTCTCCATCGCGAAGCAGCTGTGGCCGTGGCTGTGGCGGCTGCTGTTGTATCGGGACTACGAGGTAGGGCATGACTTTGACACTTTCGCGTTCGCTCTGGAAGGCTTCTGCTGCTTTGTGGTGGTGCTGGCGTCTGCCCCGGTGGTGCGCCAGGTGTGGCTCGAGCAGTTCGCGAAGGTGCAGCAGCGGAAGCAGCGCGAAGAGGAGCTGCAGAGTGAGCTGCAGAGTGAGCAGAGTGAGCAGAGTGAGCAGAGTGAGCAGAGTGAGCAGAGTGAGCAGAGTGAGCAGAGTGAGCACGTGAAGGAAGCTGAGGAGGCCGAGGCTGAAGAGGCTGAGGCTGAGGAGGCTGAGGCTGAGGAGGCCGAGACTGAGGCTGAGGAGGAAGTGGACCCCACCTTGGGCCGTCTGCGCCAATCCGTCGCGCTGAGCCCTGAGCAGACCGTTTGGATACTTTTGGAGGTTACGTGCGCGCATGTAATCCCCATCTTACTGTGTTATTTCCTTACTAGTCTTGGTGTGGCTTTCTACTTCGCCCTCAAGGCCGGCGCCTGCGGGCTTTCCGCGCTCGTCGCGCTGCTGCTGCAGCAGGTACACGTCCCGTGGAGTGTGCCCGTTTGGGAGCTCGCCAGCTGGCAACCCCAGGCGGCGTGGGCGGCTTGGACGCAGTACGTGCTGGCCAGGCCGCCGGCAGCTGTCATAATGTGCTTGATAACGGCGTCCATGGTCCGAAGTATCATCCTGGAGGAATCGCCTTCCGAGGCTGCCGCTGCTTGGGCGACGGCCCGGCGCGTGGGGCCGACGGTAGTGGCCGCTTTGGTGCTTCCGTACGTCCACGGCTTTGTTCTGCTGGGGCTAGCAACCGCCGAGTGGAAGCTGGCGGGCCTGCCGTCCTTGAACGCCTGGCTGTACTGGCTGGTCGGGGCTCTGGCCTGGCTGGACCACCGGTCCAAGACTGGTGGAACCAAAGACTTTGTTGGCCGCCCAGCACTTCGCAACTACTTCAATTTGGTGTTGGTCTACATTGATTTGACTTGCCGCAATGGACTCGTCGTTTACGCCTTGCGGCTGGCCGGGCTCCAACTGGGCGTCGCGCCTTTCGCGTTTTCGCTGAGCTTGAAGTACGTGCCTTACTATGCGCTTGTGGTTGTGGCCTTGGGCATGCGCTCGGGCCAGCCCGTGATGTGTTTGGTTGCTTCGCTGAGAAGTTTGGGCGTTCGGGCCGCTCCAGAAACAGAGCCGCCCGTTTGGCTTAAAGCCTTAAAATGGACTGCCTGGAAACTGATTCTCCTTCTACGCACAGTTCTTATTTGTGGGCTCGTAGTGGCGCCGATCTGGGCAGGACGGCCTTTATGCAAAGCTTTGGGCATAGTTCCTGATGATCTTCTCCTTTGGTTCACTGGGTTCACGGTGGAAGTCCACCTCATTGGCTCGGTTCTCTGCAAATGGGACTGGCCAGTGCTACGCCTGCGCAGTCTCCTCGCCTCCTCTGCTTTCTTGGTGGCGTTCTTAATACTGCACTTCGTTCCTCAGGCCTCGCCCCTGAAATGGCTGGCGCCCATGTGGATCGTTAGAGACGTGGCGTTCCGTTTGCTCGCCACTTTCTGGCCGCAGAAGGGTTACATGTACATTGTGGTTCCTTTCATGCTGCTGAACATCCAGGGATCGCTGGATGTCAAGGAGATGTTTGTTCTCTTCGTGCTTTCGGGCGATGGGGGGGTCCTTCTGCACCCTATTATGCGAAAAACGTATCCCCGTGCACTCAAAAACTATGTGTATACGGTTTAGTCTTTATTTAATTTTATTTATCTAGTCATAGTCTATTAATTCTCTCCGTATTAACTGATCATATCTGTTCACTCTATCTTATTGGTCACACCCAAGGATCACAGTTGGGAGTTGTACCCTCGCCTCACTGGCCACTGCTGGTCATTGGCTGGCCGCTGGCTGGCCCAACTGGCACCGATCAGATGAACAACGCAGCTAAAACTTGACTGGCAAGCAGCACCAGCAACGCATTGCCACTCAGCGATAATGGCTTGTTACTAACGCCTTCGTTCTTACACTTCTTGTCCGTCTTCGAGTCGCAGAGGATGTAGTTCGTCACGACTCCACTGGCTATTGTCGTGGTGATTTCGGTAGTTACCGTCAGCGTGACGCTCACAACATCCGCCATACTGACATAACTAGTTACCCGGGCTTTTATGGATCTTCAGACGCTTTTACCCCGCAGATCTCGCTGGGCTATCATGGTGTCATCGATCGGCATACCCTCAACCCACGAAAACTGCGCAATCAATCCGCCTTGATAGGTAATGTCACCCGGTCTCCTAGCCCATGGATTCCGATTTTGCGAGATTTCAGTAGAGCTCTTTGTTTCTGGCCGCTTCACTCCACCGCTTTACTCAACCGCTTACTCGCAACCGCTTACTCACAACCAATTTAATCCCAACCGCCTGCTTCCTGCCACACGCCGTGTTAGATTCGTTCAGCACGATATATCACAGAACCCTGGAGACTATCTGCGACTTATCGGCGGAGCTCACCTTACCACCACTCAACCATCACTCAGCGCTCAACCGCCACTCACTACTCAACTCAACTACCTAGTAAGATGTCAACATCCCTTACGTACGTGGCCACGATAACTGTGACCGCCACGAACTCGCTTGTGACGCCAACCTCGGAAGTCACCGTCAATTGCGTGGCCTCAAAGCAGCTGTGTCCTTTCCTGACCAACGCAGCTCCCACCACACACGTCTCGCTGGGCCTGGTGCTCTTGTCTTTGATGTGTATAGCGGCGACTGTATAGCACCAGAGACTACCTAAGTCCCTACCAGATATCGGGATGCACTCCTATGGGGCTACAGCAGTAGTAGATTCTCCTACCTACCCGCTACGATACTTTCAGGGTTCTAGCATAGCTTCTGTTAGTGAGGTAGTGCCTAGTGCAGTCAAATAAAGAGAAGTAATAGATTACATTAAGCCTGCAGTAATAAGTACCCCAAATATCTGTGGGCTTTCTTAGTCGAGGCGCTTTGGCCAGGGCAAGGATCGGAGTTCGATGGTATGCGGCCATACCCGAATGGCTGTCTCAGACTACAAACAAGGCTGCCACAACCTGACTAGCGAGAAGGGCTAGCAGCACATTTCTGCTCACTGACGTTGGTGTATTAGAGGCCGCTTCGTTCTTACAGTTCGACTCGCAAGTGATGAAGTCCGTCGCGGGTCCGGCAGACATTGTAGTGGTGTAATTCGCAGTTACCGTCAGCGTTGCGCTGACCATCGAAGACATGGCTCGAAAATGTTATAAGGAGGTTGTCTGGCGAGTTTTTTTAGTCTTATAGACAACGAGGGGTCTACTTTGATACCCCTCGAATTCATGCATCACGTCCTTGCCCTTGTTTAATCATGCATGCCAGCCGTTGTTTGTCAATATCACGCATACACCTAGCCCTCAGCAAATTTTTACAAACCTTTAGACCCCTCAACATCCAACGGAGCCGTGGTAGGGTAATGATTAACAGTGTCACGCATTCGACATTGGCCCATGCCTTTGAGACTGATCCGAAAACTATTGGCCTTTCGCTCCGGGTCATACATGATATGATAGTGCACGCTAGATTAAGAATGCCGATCCTGCCCTTCCGAAATACTAATTTCTCTGGCTCAAGTTAAGTCACTACGAAGCCCAGTGAAATCCTGCCGTTTATGTCGGTTGGGTTTTCTTCACGAAGATACATGAAACCCTTACATGTTATGTCGCATGCTGCATATTCGGCGCATATTTCCTCACTACATATCCCCGCAATCTGATAACCCTAAGGTGTTATCGGCCCGAACACGTAAAAGGAGTAAACCCTGCTGCCAGCCATCTCTACCAATGCGTTGACATTCAAAAGCCAGAGAAACGACCTATACAACCTGAGGAGAACACGCTGACACACAATGAATCAGACTACGTTTGTTGCTACAGTGACTTCAACGGCTACGCTTGAGTGGCAGACACCAGATGTAGTGACAACGATCAACTGCGTAGAGTCGGAAAAACTCTGTAAAGATCGTTCGTCCACCGCGGCGTCCAACGCGGCTCCCAACAGTCAAATGCACGCGTCTTTGCTCTTTGTTCTTCTCTCTCTGATGTGTGTCACTGCTGCTTTATAGAACGCTCACGAACAACGCACTGCTAGCGGCTCTGTTACAACTTCCTAGGTGCTGAATAAACACCCATCTTTTGCATGTAGCACTTCTGGCATTTGACGAAGTCCTATCCTTTGAAGAATGGCTTGAGTAAGAAACATAGCCATTAGAGCAGCGTGATCAGCGTATCATAACGCAACTGTAGCAAAACGACAAATACTAGATCGTATAAAGACTTATGGGAACAAGTCCGAACTCACTTCTGGCACCTACATTGCAAATAACGTCCCCAACCAGCACGGTTCGTTATGATCCACGCCATGGTTCAAGAGGCTCATTGCGGTAGGGGTTCGTTGGGAGATCACAACCCTCACATCATGACTCGGTGATTGAGTACCCTACCGTTCTCATCTTCTCAGTCACTCGATACAGCAGTGGACAGTAAGCATACATGCTTCACCTCTGAGGGAAGAGAAATAAGTGTATCACGGAGATGCTTCATGCAGGACCAATCTGAGGCACTATGTAGTACAGACGTACTCCCCGTGATGGCCTTAGATTACAAACAAGGCAGCCACAACCTGACTAGCGAGAAGGACTAGCAGCACATTTCTGCTCAGTGACGTTGGCGTATTAGAGACCGCTTCGTTCTTACAGTTCGACTCGCAGGTGATGAAGTCCGTCGCGGGTCCGGCAGACATTGTAGTGGTGTATTCCGCGGTTACTGTCAGCGTTGCGTTCACCATCGAAGACAAGGCTTACGGTTGGTTATTGGGAGGTTGCCTAGCGGATTTCGTTCTCTTTATAGGCTACCGGGCGTCTACAACTGTTCATTAGTCGCGCCCATGATGTCACGCCCTCGCCACGTCCTTAATTAATCAGGCATCAGTTGTTTGTCAAAACAATGCATACACCCTATCCTCATCAAATTTTGCATACAACTAACGTCGTGGTAGGGTAGATAATATAAAGGGTAGATTACAGGCTTACGCTCTAGCCCATGAGTCTGCTTACTGTCCAACACCGACTCACCAGTCGTTCCAATCCAGCTCAAACGGCGTTACCCGCTAACTAAGGAACTGCTGATCTTGCCTTGTCGGAATATCAATTTCTCCGACTCATATAGCAGAAGCCCAGCGAATACTGCCTTAATAGTGGTAGTGAATACTGCCCCTCTATTCTTTGGACTACGTTGACTTGCTGGGCTTCTTGCTGAACGCGGGACCCTTAATGATGTCATATCGCATGCTGTATTTCCATCACCGATGACACTAGACAACCCTACGATGTTATCAACCCAAACATATAAAAATAGTAGTAGTAACCCTGCTGCCAGCCACCTCTGCCTACTGCCTGGGCGTTGACACTCATAAGTCCGTGAAACAGCCCATTTCCTATAAAGTCCGAGAAAAATACGTGGAATTACAATGAATCAGACTACGTTTATTGCTACGGTGACTTCAACGGCTACGGAAGAGTGGCAGACACCAGAAGTAGTGGCAACGATTAACTGCGTAGCTTCCAAAAAGCTCTGTAAAGATCGTCTGCCCAACGCGGCTCCCAACAGCCGGACACACGCGTCTGTGCTCGTTGTTCTTCTCTCTCTGATGTGTGTCACTGCTGCTTTGTAGAAAACGCACTGCTAGCTGTGTCATTTCTAAACGTTACAAGTGATTCCCACGTAGTGGGTAAACACTCGACTCTCCTGCTCCAACTGCTCTAAGCTCATTTCCAATCATCGCATTCAACAAGATTCACCGTTTGAGGAAGTACCTTCCTGAGTAAACCAGGAACGTAGCATTAGAGCAACGTGATCAGCGTGTCAACAATGATGTAGCATAAAGACTAATAGCAGATCGTACAAAGACTTATGGGGACAGCTGTGTGTGATATAACCCGCTTCAGGTACCTATTTTATAAATATTACTAGACTAAAAGGCTCGTATCACGGAGAGAAATAACTAAAAGGTTCGTAATGATACATGAATCGATCTAGGCGCGGTAGGGGTTGGCCGGGAGATAACGAACCAACCCTCACACCATGACTCGGTGATTTGAGTACCCTAACGTCTCATCAGCATTCGAGATCTTTACAGCGCTTTACAAAGTGCTGAGGTGCATTTATGCAGGAACAGTTTGAGGCACTATGTTGTGCAGACATATTCCCAGTGATTGTCCCTCTGTGATACTTCCAGTGATGGCCTCAGACTATAAACAAGGCAGCCAAAACCTGACTGGCGAGGAGGGCCAGCAACACGTTTCCACCTAGCGACATTGGCGTGTTAGACACGCCTTCGTTGCGACATGTGGTATTCTTCGAGTTGCACATGACCCAAGCCGTCGTATTACCTTCCATGATTACAGTGGAGATATCCAGCGTCACCGTCGATGTCGCGTTCACCACCACTAAAGACATGGCGCACGATTGATGAACAGATTCTGTGATTTTATATCTGGTTTTTCCGGGCTGCTTAATACCCCTTAGATAGCCGTTCCATGGGCTATCTTGCGGGCGTCATCGGCATGCACACCCCTAACCCATCATTAGGTATGCATAACAATGGGTCCTCAATTCAGCGACGCCAAACCCAGACGAGGTCAGGCCAAACCCAAGACTTAGATTAATCCGAACGCTGCTAGTTGCGGGTCCAATACGCTGCTACACATGCAAGTATTGCTGTCCCTTTGAAGTATTTTTCGACTAATTTCTCGCCGTGATTACTTCCGTCATTATATTTCCGTGATTAGCGCAGAAGTCCAGAGGTATCCGCCCCTGGTAATGTGTTGTTGGCTTCTGGACAAAAATAGAAACCCTGGTTGGGTGCATGACATCATTTTACATCGGCAGATCCCCCTGAACCCTGGATCTTATCTACCCAACGCCCAACGCTCAACGCTTTATGACTCAGCAGTTCCTACCAAGACATCGACAAGTCAAGTCATCGACAAGTACCAACTTCTACAAGTCAAGACAAGTCAAGATGTCGACAAGCATGTCAATGGATACCGCAGTGTCTACGAGTACTAGCTACGTTACTACCGTGACTTCAACTATTGCGGGTGACTTTGAGATGCCATCCCTCACGATCACGGCTACTTGCTTCTCCAAGAAGCAGTGTAACCAGTACTTTTCTGACAACGCAGCTCCCACCAAGTCGGCGTCTCTACTGCTTCTGCTCTTCTCTCTGATGTGTGTTACCGCTACAGCAGTTTAGGTACATTGTACTTTCGCCAAGTCAGAGTTATGGCATTCTTTGTGGTGCACAATACTATAATACTTACTCATTTATGTTTTGTAAGACTTCCGGAAAATTAGTTTGATTGAACTCGGTGAGTTGCGCCCATTAGGTGCTTGTGCAGAGATAAGAACTTTTTGCATACCTCTACCCCTTGATTTAGAGATAACGACATGCCGATCAGTGAGGGTGTCAGGGCAAGGTCACGGAAAAATAGTACATCACAGCCACCCCAATAAGCATGCATGCATGGCCAGCAGCAGCAGGTGAGGGTTGTTTTTCGTAGAGATAGGCCGTGAAGTGCGGAAGAAAAAGAAATCGAGCTCGACTGAGGGCGTGCTGCGCTCTATCCAATGACGGCCCCATCACATCCCTGATTCTCGTAAAGGGGCCTGGTTCTCGTACTTACTTGATGTGACAGGTCTCTGACGAGTGGCATTACCATGTACATGCCTGAACTTCTCTCCACCATTTTCTGCATCCCTTCTGCATCCCTTTTGCATCCCTTTCTGCACGCCTCTCTGCACGCCTTTCTGCATGCCTTTCTGCACGCCTTTGTGTATACGCCTTTCGGTGTTCCTTATCTCCGATTGTTTCCTTCTGGAGATAAGATGCTGCGGCTATAAAAGCCAGCAGAGATACCACACATCACCATGCTTTCACTGCTCAGAGTTCTTCCCTTGCTTGCCGCACCGGCAAGTACACAAGATGCAAGTATTGCCATCCATGAGGTCCAACTGCCTTCAGGCGCCACCTACTTCAATGTTTCCAATGTAACTGCTGCCTTGGACCACCACTTCGCGGAATTTGGCGCTACGAACTCGACGGATGTGTCGTACTTCATCTTCGAATCGGAGACATTCATCACTAACATCACTTATCCCGCTGCAAATGACACTGAGTTGACCAAGCGCTGGGATGCCAGCAACGCACCCCTCGGCACTTGGTTCCATCAGTACCAAATCGCACGTAATGGCTACTGGGACCAGCCCTGGAAGCCGGGCAGCTCGTGTGCTGCGGTTTCGCAGGGTGACAGCGTTTGGCTCGAGTGGCTGGATTCTAAATCGATGACGGTTGCTTCTGGATTCAACGTAGACTTCAGCATTGCCATCCAGTCGCAGTGGAACGTTCCTATTGCCAAACAGCGCAGTGATTCCCGCACTTTGATGTGCACAGCCACCCATGGAGGTCCCTGGGCACGTGTCTTCACGAGCCGGGGCATGGCCTGGCACGACCAACAAAGGCAGAAGTGTGTGCGACGCGATTATGGCCGGAACGGCCTGCACTGCGACGCCTGGGGTGCGTACATGCACGGCGACTTCCCAACGGACTATGATCCGCAGACTGGCTGTTCGACGGGAGGTAACCCGCAAACCTGGTGCTAACGATTTCACGACATATATTCTATGCTCTTCTATCTATGCTCTTCTATCTATGCTCTTCGGAACTACGTTTTACAAAGCGTTCGCTCTTGACCACGATCTAGACGAACGGCCACACAGCTCACGATAAGCCACTAATCTGGCGTGGTGATTGGATCGATCGGCCGCGGCAGGGGTTGGCTGGGAGATAACGATTAGAGATTCATCCGAGCTGCCTACAGAGCCTGCCGAGCTGCCTACCAGCCGAGTTGCCACGAATGACATGAGTGACATGTGTGACATGTGTTACACGAGTGACACGAGTGACAGCTTGCTCTGACAAATCAATGAGATCGCAGTGCAATACTTAGTATGTACTTCACTTCACGCAAGCTACTCATAGCGGCCATAGCCTTAGCGCCTTAGCGGTAACCACCCGGCGGTTATCTCCCACTTACCAACATCCACGCAGATGAGCGCCAGCTGTACTCCCAACGCGAGCGAGCACCAACCAGGGCTCCACGGGCCAGCCACCGACCGTGCGGACGTCCTGGTGGTCAGCAAGGCTGCCGCCTCAGATTCTGGCGTTTTACGGCCACAGTGCACGTTGTAGAGAGACTACGCGAGATGCAGCGCCTGACGCGCGCCCTCGACGCCAATCCCGTCGATAGAGAGTGCCATTGAGCTCGGGCTGGCCATTGAGCGTGCGCAGGCGGCGCGGCAGCGGGTCCGGCGGAAAGAGCAGGCCATGGAAGGTATGTAGGAGTGGATAACGACCACCATAGGTATGATGAGGAGTGGCAGAAGGTGCTGGATGCTGTGGGAGGCATAGAGGGCTTCCTTGCCTGCGCCAGTGCCATTGAGGCTAGCACTGCAGTGTAACTTAGTACTCACTATATATAACACTATAGTACTACACTTATACACTCACTGGGGTATCTAATTCTATGTTCAGGCCAGTCTAGTCTGGTGGGTGCTCACTGCTTGGTTGGCTGTTCTGGCGCCACTGGTGATGGCTGGTGGTGCTAGCTAGCTTCTCTGGCCTCTCTGGTGCCACTCTGTGCTAGCCTGGCTTCTCTGAGCTACTCTAGACTCTGGCTCCGCAGTACTCGCTGCGCTCCTCACTGCTTTGTTATGCAGTGCTTCGCTTCGCTCAGCACTGCTCTGGACTGCTGCTCTAGCGACGCAGTGCTCGCTGCACTCCCGCTGCTGTCTGATGAAGGGCCTGCGCTCAGCACTGCTCAGCACCTCATCTTGGCAAGAGACGCTTCCCCATCTCATACGACGTGATCATGATCGCGCACGCCGGCGCCACCTTCAGCGTCCGCGGCGCCATGCCCACAAACAGCGCGCCCGCGCCGTCGTGCGCCGCGATCGTCCGCATGAACCGCAGTATATTCATGCGGTTCGACGTGCACGCGGAGTGGCCCAGCTGCCGCCGCGTTTTCGCGACGTCGAACGGCGTCGTCACGACGGACGCCACGACGCCGCCCGCAATGCCCGACGCGAACGCCTGCGCGAACGTCTCCGCGTGGCTCTGGCTCGGCGGCAGCCAGCCGCGCATGGCTTCGATCACAAGCCAGTAGATTGAGCTGAAGGGGACGTCGCGCCACAACGTGAGGCCTAAACCGCTCCACAGCGCGCGCCAGCCGTCCGTGGCGACCATCTCGCGTATTGAGCGCGTGGCTAGGGACATCGCGTTGGGGTGGCGTATGGCAGTGCTACTAGCACCGCCTATGCTTTGGCTGCCTACGGAGGCAGAGCCTCCTCCACCTCCATTGGCAGATCCTGGAGGTCCGCTTACGTTCACACTCTGCACCCGCGTCTTCAGCAGCTCCAGAGGACTCACTATTGTTGAGGCTAAGGCCCTCGCAACGCCGCCCGCCGCCAGCGGCGTCAGCTGCTGCCCTATCGCCGGGCCCATCTGGTCGCGCAGGTGCTCGTACGAAATGAAGTACACGACGTTAGCGGGCACTGCCTGCACCAGCAAAAGACTCACGCCGCGCCACAGTGTCGCCACGCCCTCGGAACGCGCTATACTGCGCATCAGACCGAGCGTGCTCTGGGGCTTCGTGGCGGCCTTGCACGGATCCGCGCGCGCCGCCACGCAGTAGCCGACGGAAGATGGGAACCAAAAAACGTCGCGGCAGCACACATCGACGCCGAGCTTGCCTAGCTGGCTGCTGAATTGCGCCGAGTTGAGGGGATGAACGGCCGAGGCGGTTTGGGCGGATCGGCGCGCGCTGGCGCCGCCCAAATTGGTGAGCGACGGATTTGCTGGCAGCGTATACGCCTGCAGCGGCGGCGTGCGGCCTGCGGTCGCCCCGGGGCGCAGATGTTCGATGGCGCTGGCCTGCTGCATGCGGATGCGCGCGACGTCAAAGGGGTTGACGGTGAACGAGGTCACGAACGAGCCGATGAGGGCCGCGACCGTGCGGTTCCGCAGCGAAATCGGTCCGCTCTCCTCGCTCATCCGGCTAACGCGCCGTCTCGATAAATTTCACGATCAGGTATCTCTGAGATCTCCCTGCCCAGCCTTAGCAGCCAGGTCAGGGCAAAAGAAGGCACCCTCCCAGTCGGTCCCAAAGGGCACCCCTAAGGCACCACCCCGAGATCGCTCTCACGAACCCAGCGATACTCGGTCCACCCCCGATCCGCCAACGACCCACGACCTACGACCATCGACCCACGACCATCGACCACGACCCACAATCCACGCTAACTCCCAACGACCAACTCCCAACTCCACAGATCACCAGATCTGCAAATCACCAGATCTGCAAGTCACCACAGATCACCAGATCACACAGCAGATCGTTGATCACACAGCAGATCGCAGATCACTACGTCTATCCTAAGTGAGGATGTTCCCCGTTCTGCGTTTGGGTCTCGTAGCAGGCACCGTTTTCTACGGCCTTGTGGGCCTGCGCAAGCAGCTGGCGTTTGATGAGTTCAGAAAGGAGAGGCTGGCAGAGCTCGAGGAGCTGAGGAACGAGATAAGGAAGATCGCGGGGCCTGATTCGATATAGCTTGCGAGCGAAGCAGCTCAGCTCGCTTCGAGCTGAGCTGAGAGTGAACGAAACGAAAGACTGTGAGAGAGCAGCTTTGAGAAAAAGCAACTTAGTGAGTGAGAGAAACAACTAAGTAAATGAGAAGTCTGTAACCGAAACAGCTCAGTACGCGAGTCGAAAGGCTGTGAGGGAGCAGCCAGCGAACGAAACAAAAGACTGTGCAGCCCGTGGGCTAAACAACTAAGTGAGTGAGGAGACTGCTCCGCTCATAGGCTATAAGTGAACATAGAGATGTGAGATCACTCGAGCAGAGCGACCGATAGTCTGACTGGGGCGAGCAGATTGCCAAAGCGAGCAGATCTGCTAACGAAAGTGACGAGCAGATCTGATCAGAGCCTTGGATCCCAGCAGGGCTAAGAAATCTGCTCAGCAAAACGACACCTAAGGCCTAGGCCGCTCATCACTATATCGAGCAGGATGAGTAGAGCACCAAACGGTCAGATCAGAGCGGTGCTGAGTGAATCCCAACTAGTCAGCCACTGGCTAAGCGAAGAAGTCAGATTAGAGACCTACTAAGCTAGGTATAAGTGTATTAGTGTAATGCTATGCTATTTGTATAGACTAGGCTACAAGTGTAAGTGGTGTAAGACCACAAGGTGTGTGTTTTTGTTGCGTGTGGTTTTGTGTAGAAGGTTGGGGTTGGTGGGTGTGGTGTAAGGGATGGTTTCGAGGTGTATTGGGTAGATGTGGTTTTGAGGTATGTTTTGAGTGGTGTGTTAGTAGTTTTGAATATTTGGTCGCACTGCTCGCTATGCTATCAGTGCTCCAATTGCAGGCAGTTCGCTACGCTCACTGCTCAGTCGCGCCACCTGCGCCACCCACTCTTCTCCTCCTCCTCGCCCTCTCTTCTCAACTTCTTCACCAATGCCGCCGCATTCGCCGCAGAAACCCTCGCGTACTTCCGGTTCCGCACCTTCACGTCATTGTACTCCTCCGCGGGATTCTCCGCTCTCAACAAATCCACAATCTCGCGCGCCTCGGCCATCGCGTCCGAAGGTGTGGGCTGCTCCGTCACCTGCAACAAACTCGTTTCCAGGAACTTCAGGTCCACGTCGAAGTTGGCCACGGCCACGGGTGTCACAGAAGCCGCCGCATAGACGCTGTCGCGCATGCCTGTCCCCACATGTTCCGTGAGGTTGAACATCGCCAGCAGCCGCACATCCGGTGGCAAACGTTTCAAAATAGTGTTGGTGAGGGTTAGCAGGTACGTCGTCATTTCGAGAACCGCGCTGCTGGGCGTGTCCACTTCCTCTGTGGCCTGCCAATCGAAGCTGCTCGACTCAAAGAAGTTCGCCACTGTCTCCTCCAACAAGACGTAGATGCGCGTCTCGAGCTGTTTCGCCGCTTTGGCCAGCACCGGCGTCGCCTCGAGCGCCACGGTGCCTCGTCGGCCGGTCGTTTCGCGCATTTTCGACAGCTGTTTCTCAATCCCGCCAGCTGCGAGTCCCAGCAGCTGCAGATTGACCATCGACTGCACAATGAGCTCGCGGTTGTGGCCAATGCCGACTTTCCCGAGCTCACTCGCCGCGAACCCGAGGACTTCGTCGGCCGCACGTGCCACGGTGTTCTCCACAAACCCGGGATCGCTCTGGAAGTAGTCGAGGAACGAGTTGCCAGCGTCCAGCAGAGCCTTGAGGCGGCGCGACAGCAGCAAGTAAACCTCGGAAAAGGGGAATGAATGCGGTAGGGCCACGTTCCCGTCAAACTTCTCGGGTTTATACCACACATCTCTCAAAACCTCGTCATACTCTTCAGGCGTGGCCACCACGAGCTGCATCTGGTCACCTGACTCCCAGCGCTGCTTGAATTCGAGTCGGGCCGCGCTCACGACCTGTCGCGAGGCCTTGGCCAGCAGCGTGCGCAGCAAATCGCCGACGATCGCGACATTGAACCGGAAATTGCTCAGCACGTCCATGACCCTGCCCAGCTCGGTTTTCAACGGCATCACGTCGTCCGCGGCGCCCAGCGACCGGCCCAGCACGCGGCTGAGGTGGCGCGCGAGTCGTTCCCAAGCGTCATCGACCATTTTGGCCGGACGCACATTCGGCAGGTACTTGCTGAGCGCCCGGTCGAACAAACACAGGCCTACCAGAGCCGGCAGCAGCTGCAGAAGCTCAGCCGGCGCCGAAACACGCACGAACTGCTCAGCGGCCGCGGCTAGACGCGCGTCCACGTGCTGCACAAGCGGTTCCGGTGTTCCGAGCTTCCTGAACACCATTTCGGCCTCAAACAGCGGCCCGAGGTTCACGCCGAGCTGCGAAATCGTCAAGAAATTGTGGTTCGAGCGGCGGTAGGCGCGCTCAACGGCCGAGTTCAGCCGGAACGGCCGCAGGTGGCGGTGCTGGGCCACTGCGGCGGCCCAGGCGCGCTGCTGGCGCTCAAGCAGAGCGTAGCTGCGCTCTCCTACAGACTCGATGTGGCCCCAGAACTCGCTGTCGGTGGCGTTGGCCGCGCCAGGTGTCACTAAAAGGTAGGTATCGGTTCCTCCCAGTGTGGCTTTGGTTATCTCGCGCGACAGCTTGTCGGCGGCCTGCGCAATGAGGGCGCCCATTCCCATGTGTTGCAGCTCGTCGAGCTCCATGCTCTGGACCTCCTGGAGGTTCTGAACGGCCGCGGCCCGGTGGCCAGACTTGAGCAGCGCCTCGACCTGGTTCGTGTGTTCCAGCGCAGCCAGACACAGTTTGACGATGTTGAGGGCGGACTCGACGTTCTGGCGTGTGCGTTGCGTCGCCACGTGGCGCGCGCGGGCCTCCAGCAACGCCCCGGCCGAGCGCTCGGACCGGCGGCCTAGCTCGCGCACCGTATGTCGTAGCGCGGCCGCGCGGGCCGCCACGGCGTCGAGCTGGCCGAGCGAGCCACGCAGCGGGCCGCCGGCCGTGTCGCACAGCGCGAGCATCTCTTTTTCGCGCTGCTGCTCGAGCTCATGCAGCGAGTCGCTCAGGTCCTCGCTGGCGTCCGTTTTGAGCGCGGTTTTCACCAGAGCCGCGAGTTGCTCGACAGGCAGCGTGCTGGCCGGTCGGCGCAGACTGCTGGCAGCGCTGGAGGCGCGGTTTTGGGAGGTTAATGGCGTCGAGGTGCTGGAGGCGCCAGCGCCGGGGATCGGCGCGCTGTCCGACGCCGACGCCGCCAGGCTCGCCGCGAACTCCGCGTCGGACACGCTCAGCAGGTGCTTGAGCTGCACGCGAATGGCCTCCGACATCGCCTTGCGTCCAGTGGGATCGGGCCAGGTGGGGTGATGGGGTGATGTGGTGAAACCACCCGGGCGAGGGTTGCTAACGTCGAGTGAATGAGAGTAGGCATAGTAGGTAGAAGAAGAAGTAGGTAGAAGTAAGTGATGTAATATTAGAGGAAGTAAGTAATGGATATAGTAGAATTAAGTGGTGGCAGACGTAAGTGGTGATAGACGTAAGTGGTGATAGACGTAAGTGATGATTAGTACGGGTAGTATGGGTGGTGGGTGATAAGTGGAGCTAATGGGGTGGCTACAGCGGACCCATCTGCCTTAACACTCAGTGTGCATAGCCTTTCTCAAATTACATATTCTATCTAAGCATATTACCACTGTTCCAGGTATCATATATACGCTCATGCTTAGCGACTTATACGCTTACTGCACTCATACGCCTACGCTTATACATTTACTGCACTCGTACGCTTTCTACTCAGGTACGCTTGTTCGACATGTACTACGCCAAAATAGTTCGCTATCACCCAGTATCTCAAGTTACATACTTTCCATTTGCACCCACCTGCCAAGTACCTCATCTGCTACCTATGTGGCTATCAATGCTGTCTCCACCGAGCTCTACCTGATGACACTAACTAATCATGCCTAGGCAACTCATATGTTCTCCTAAATTCCACCTCACATCGTTCCCTTTCCAGAATTTGCTAGCATGGAAACTTGTCCGAGAATGTTCGCACCTCTGACTTGAACAGACATGTGCACGGTGATTAAGCAACACAAGCGAATCGGCGTGCCAAACTCGTAAAAACAGCATCCAACCAAATGGCACTCTGAAAAAGACCACAGCTTCCTCTGGTCAACTCCCAACACATGAAAATTAGCGCTATTCAGTCACTTATCCAACCCTCACGCCAGAACTCGCCATTCCATCAACCAAGCCCTTAACGCCAGCTCCCACATCCTCCAACCGTTCTCACACTAATTAAACCACTAAAAATTTATATTTTATTCTTTTTCTCTCCATTTTTCGCCGTACTGGCCGCCCATAACGCCCGCTTTCAGGGACATCGCGGATCAACGCCTTAGGGTTGACCGCTGGTCTATCGAATGTTACTCCCCAGCGGTCGAAAACCCTACAGATCCTACCGCTAGGGTTGATCTACGTAGAATGTCGAAGGCCGACGTCGAAATAGCTTCGAAGACAAAGATTCGACAGAAAGTCTCGGTGTCTCGCCGAACTTGACGTAAAGTTGATTAAACCGAGGTTGCGTACACTTATGTAAGTTTAGTCATTTGAATAGCGTATTGATCGTGCCTCTAAAGTGCCTATCGTATAGCGCGCACCCCCTCGGGAGCGCGATTTCGCTATTATGGGGTATAAAGGCCGCAAAAAAAAGGCACGCCACATAAATAAAATCAGTGATTGTCCTTATCGAGTTTATATCCGAATCACAGGCCATTTTGATCCGCTCGGTCAGGCGAACGGAACCGGTTCGGCCGATCTTGCATAACCCGGCCAAGAGACCAGGGTTTGATGCATGAAGTCTTTATCTCGCCAGAAATGCATATGCAGCCAAACCTTCACGAGACAGAATTTTTAATTACTTGCATACTCGCTAATGTGCTCTTGCCCGCTCTGCAAGTAAATGCACAGCTACGCGGGGTATGAATAATGATTACGCTTATACGTAGTCGCCGCTATCAGCAACGCCCAAACTGCTCAGCTCAAACCGCTGAAGCACAATAATCAGCTAAGCCGTACTAAATGGTAGGCTTACTTGGATTAATTTCTAGTTCAGTTATTCAGTTTAGTATTCATTCAGTTATTCAGTTATTCACTTATTTTACAAAATCCAGATCCTTCAGCTGGTACTTCAAACCGTGCTGTTTCTGAATCTGCGGCAGATCCTCGCCTTTAGCCTGCTTACGCTCGATCTCGGCGGAGATTTTAGCCGCGCGCTGGATCTCTTTGCGGTGGTGGAGGCACTCGTTGTAGTCTTCGGCCAGCAGCTGGCACGACACGCGTGGGTCGTCTGACTGCTGGGCCGTGTAGCAGTCCATGAACTTCTGCCATGAGTTCCAGCACCGGCTAGCGCCTCCGTTGTAGCTGATTCCGGACATTCTCAATGAAGGGCTGGCTTATTTTTGGTGCTCGTGGTTGGCTGGACAGCTGGGGCGGGTTATGTAATCGGTAGTAAGGCGTATTTTTCATGAACCACATGTGTCCCAAGGGCGGGCGGCTAATTCCTTATGGCTGAGGATCTTGAGGCAGGGGCCTTAAGGGGTGTGAGGTCTAAAGGCAGGGGTAGGAAAGACGGAGGGACTCCCGGGGTGAGGGAGAGGTCGCGGCAGGGGTGAGACGGGCAAACGATTAGGTAGGTGCCGGAGTGGTCGTGGTAGGGGGAGGGGGCTTAAGGGAAAAGGGCCTTGAGCGCATAGTGCGCGTGCAGAGATAGTTCTACCATCCGATTCTAAGACCGGAGTGCGCATGAACGGTATGGAAGCTACTTCGACTGAACGGCCTGGTTAAATGTCTACACTTTAAAAAGCCGTAAAATCATGTATTTACGAAGAACACGCTTCTCCTTGACCAGACGGATTATCGCTCAGGGAAGTATTGAGGGCATTTGATCTGCAGGCCGAGGCCTTTCTGGGTTTGAGCTGTCGAACTGGTTTCGGTAGAACGTCACAGACGAGTGCAGAGTAGCGCCACCCTAGTCTCCTACCCTACCGCTTCCCCAGACGACACTGCAACTCACACCTGGAACCCTAAAGAATGGGACCTGTCTGGGGCTTATGGCTGGGAGAGAGGGAGCCGAGCCCTAATTCCGTGCTTAAGGCTCGTAAGCCTTAAGGCCCTGAAACCGGTCCTTATCCGTGCTCGCCCTTAATGGCTGAACCCTTAATGGCTGTGCCCTTAAGGCGGGAGGGACCCCGAATGGCTGTGCTTATGGCTGTGTCCGGCCAGACCTGGGTGGGATCAGTCAGCCGAGCCAAGTAGCCTTAAGGCAGAGCTGACTACCGTGACCTTCCCTCCCCCGCCCCCGGCCAGAGCCCGTTCGCGCGCCATAGTGCAGGCGTGCCCTAATATTGCATGTGCTAACGCTGCACCTGCGTGGACTGCCAGAAGGTATTTCGATTCCCAGCCGGAGTCCCCTCGACCTCATCCCCAGCCCCGCCCCCGCGCCGTCCACCCTGCTTGACAGGGCCTCTGCCTACCATTTTTGCTTGCATGATCGCGAAACCCCCACGCACCCTGTTCTGAAAAACTTGGACCTAGGGAACTAGGGTCCCAAATATTTCGCGATAGATCTGCACCACCGCTCGGCGGACCGCCGCCACCAGTCTGTATTTATAGGAGCGAGTGTCACCGATTTACGGCGACATCATCGACTCTCGAGGCTCATCAATTGAGGCTCCCTTCTATTCGCCCTCCCTTCTCTATAGATAGGACGGACTTTAGCGAACAGCATTAACACCCACAAACCAACCAAACACACACCACCTAGCGTGCTTCGCCTGTCCCCCCAGGCCCCGTGCTAGGCATCCTTGGCCTCGCATGTTTGTGACCGAGGCCAAAACTCCCGAGGAGCTCGAGAAGATTGCGCTGGTCGCCCATATCGAAGAGCTCACCCGCCGGATCGATGCGAGCAGCCGTAAGGCTCTGGCCGGTCCTCACACTAACCAAAACAGCGAACACAGCAAGCTGTTGTCCCAACGTGGTGCCAGCTCGCCCCCGGCCGGCTCAGCCGGCCCAGCAGGCAGCCTCATGACCCACACTTTCTCAACCTACCAAACCAACATCAACACCGCCACCTCCCCGACCGATTTCCCAATTCTCAACGCTCCCGAGCGCCCGACTTCGCCCGTTCCGGAGTACGACCGGTACGGGCGGCGCACGAACACTCGAGACCAGCGGCTGGCCCACGAACTCGAGGTCGAGCGCACGCTCGCCGTTCTCGAAGCTTTGCGCACGATCCCGGGCTACCGCCCGCCCCCAACAATGCAGCGCCTCACCAAAAGCACGCGCAAGGTGTTTTTGCCCGTTAGAGAGTACCCACACATCAATTTCATTGGGTTGCTGTTGGGACCGCGTGGGAACGCGTTACGGCATATGGAGGAGCAGAGTGGAGCGAAACTGAATATCCGAGGCAGAGGGAGCGTCAAAAATAGCGGCCACAGTGGAGGAAGTGCCACGTCACCCAATTCACCCAACTCGGGCAACTCGGGCAACTCAGGCAACTCAGGCAACGCAGGCAACTCGGGCAGCTCAGCAAACTCCGTGGAAGACCTCCACTGCGTTCTAACTGCGCTCTACCCGCACCAGCTCGACCGGGCCGAGCAGCTTATCCAGCAAGTCGTCACTACGGCCATCCAAACGCCCGAGCACCAGAACGACTTCAAACGCAGCCAGCTGCGCGAACTGGCGGCCTTGAACGGCACGTTGCGCGACTTTGACAGCGAGCTGTGTGGCTTCTGCCGCCAGCCGGGCCACCGCAAGTTCTCGTGCCCTCAACGCCAGGAACTCATGCGCAGCGCCACGTGTCGCCGCTGTGGCAACGTGGGCCACTTCGAGAAAGACTGCACGACTGCTGACGAAGCCAAAGAAGCCGCTGACCAGTTCATGGACGAAATCACGGGCGAAATTGCGAACGAAGAAGTAGAGAAACTGCCACCCCCGCCGGCGTTCAAGCTCAAGCCGAGTCTGGCTCCGCCGCCTAAGTGGGCGCCTAAATAACTATTTAGTATTATTCCATTTGCGGGCTTGGTCGAGAAGGCGAAGAACAGCTTCTGAAGGCGCAGCTGGGGCAGCTGGGGCAGCTGGGTCTGAGGCACTCGATTCTTGAGATCCTTCTTGAGTGTCTTGAGATCTGTCCTTAGGGTCCTGCGTTGGAAGTTCGATTGAGTCGTCACTCTCGTCTAAACTATCGTCCGTCTCACTCAGCTCGCTCTCACTTTCGCTCTCACTCTCGCTTATCTCAATTGGATCGATCTCCCCAGGACTCTGAGGACTCCCAATCTTCTCATTCTCAATCTCATCACTCTCAATCTCACCACTGGCAGCGTCACCACTGGCAGCCTCCTCACTCTCACCACCCACATACTCCTCTCTAAACTGTTTATACAACTCCCTCACCTCCACCAAATCCACACCGCTGACCTCATCTAAAGCCGTTTGGAACACCTCCCGGGCCTTGCTAATGGCCCCAGCCTCGGGCACATCGCCTTCTTCAGCCATCCCGAGTCCCAACTCGAACATCGCGACTTCGGCCACAACCGCCGCTTTATCTGGCGCTAGACGCAGCGCCTCGGCGGCTACGGCACGGGCGCGACTCAGTCCCACATGATCGGCCGTCCAATCAATGTATTGGGGCCACAGCCGCGCCACATCGGGAAGTTTGAGACCTAAACCGAGCTCCCAAACCGCTGAGGCCCTGGCAATATTTTTGCGCTGCGTTTCGAAATTTACCAGCAATTCCCACGATACGGCGAGCTGCGGCCAGTTCACACACGCCAGCGTGGCGATTTTCGCGGCTCTCTCTATGCTGGTTTCGGTGTTTAAATAGAACCGCACGAGTTTGGGGTAAGCGCGCCAATTTGCGCGGGTTTTTCCTAGTGCCGAACCCAGGAGCTGTCGGACACGTGTTTGTTCGGTTTGCTTTGCCACGAGAAACTCTGCGTAGCTCGTCCACAACAAAACCGACGTGAACTGTGAGTGGTCGTACATCCCTAAAGCCCGCTCGAAAACGGCCGGATCGCCACTGAAAAGAGCATAGCGGCGCCATAGCATGGCGTAGCGGCGCCAGCGTGTGCTTTTATACGTGTCTTTGGGTCGACACGCCTCTAAAGCACGCTCAAATGTGGTGTTGTTTAAATGTTCATCAATGTACAAGTTCCATAGCTCTATGTCGTGACCCAGCCACTCCAGCGACTCTTCACTACGAACTTCGTCGTTTTTTGTTTTTCGTTCTGCCGGCATTAAACGCTCGATTTCCTGCTGATCTGCCACATCGGGATGTCTCTTCGCAAACTCACGCCATGGCGTCCACACCGCTTCTGAGCCTGTTTTATGCCACTCCCGGAACACGTCACCACAAAATTCTAAATGATTCTGCATTTCTTCGTACTCCAACAACGTGAACCACAGTTTCGGCTCTAAAGGCAGAAGCTTCACACTTCGTTGTAGAACTGCACGTGCATGACTGAAGTTGCGCGCCTTAGCTTCCGTCTGGGCGTACCTGACCCACAGAGGAATGAAAGTATAGTCAACTGCTAATCCCCGCTCGTAAATTGAGCGAGCATTCGCGATATAACCGGCATCTGCCTCTAGCTGGGCATAGCGGATCCATTGGCGCAGATCGCGGCGGTTCAGCTGCAAGGCCTGCTCGTAGGCTTGGCGCTCGCGGTTGAGCTTGGCATTGCGCTCGCTGCGGTCGCGGCCCACGCCGATCTGCGCGGAGGTCGGTTTACGGGCGGATCTGGCAATTTTGAATGTGAGCGACCCTGTGCAGGAACCCTACCTAAGACCCAACCACACCACAAGAGTACGCATTCAAACCACACTACAAGACATTAATTACACCACACAGTACGCAATCATACTAGAACTTATACTTACTAAAATTAGAACTTATATTTACATGTAATCACGTCACATCTGCCTCTTTTGCACTACACAGTACAGTTATAACATTCACAGTTAAGTCACAATATACGATACACTACAGTTACACACACCATACTACACAATGCAATAAGTATCACGTTACAATTATACTCACCACTACTGTATCATACCACCCAACATAATGAGTTATGCAATAACACCAAACTTACACTAACTTACCGTAACATGCATTGCACTACACTTGTAATCACAGCCTCACTAGCTATACAATCTATGAATAAATACTAAGCGAGCTCCACCTTCGCATCCGGCTTCGAGTAGAACCCCCGCAGGTTCACGCGGAACTCCGAGGCAGCCACGCCGAACTGCTTGAGCAAACGCGTCTGCTTGCTGTCCAGGACCTGCTCCTCACGGCATACCGTGAAAGGCACGGCCAGCACGATCTTGCCCTTGTCCAGACGAGTAGGCATGCCAAGGCCACGTACCGTCGCCTCCAGCGAATGCACGAGCGGCACGTCCTCAGCTGGTGGCAGCTGGCCGCCCGTAGAGTATACAATGCCCTCAGGGACCACAAATTCGAGGGGGGCAGATTGGCCAGCCCTAGCGAAATCTTTTTTGACGAACGACTCGAAATATTCACGCACAACTTTAGGTTTCTCGTCAGTGAACAGCAAACCCACATCGCCCGAAATCGCTTTGGACAACTCGTGGCTGTTCTCGAGGTATTCGTCTTCCGGCGACCGGCCAATCACCTTCTGCATGAGCTTCGTGCGCCCAAACAGAATACGCGAGCCTTGCCACGCCTGTCTGATCTCCTTCAAGAAAGTGTTGCGCATGTTCTCAACGTCCAGAACCCATACGTAGTCGTATTTATCCATAGCGGCCCGGATCTCGTTAGCAATGCGTTCCTTGTTTTCGCGGCCCTTTTTCTCGGTCTGGGTGAGCGAAATCACCTTGTTTCTGGAAGAGCGCGGCATTTCGCAAAGTTAGTGGTGCTTGCGAGTGGTCAATTAGGCTCCAGTGGTGGTGGATTCAGATGGCTCGGACACTGATCTAGGCTGGAAAAAATTAATTAGGTAAATACTTTTCACATGTACGGGGGTTAGGCCGGGGTGGGTTGGGACAACCTGATCCACAGACAGCGACCACCTGGATCAGCCATGAATCCACGGATCAGCACGGATCAGCCAACTGGATCACCCAAAAGCAAATACGTTCACCAACCAGATAAAGCATTATCAATTACAAGCCATGATCCTAACTTCACCTACCACTCCTGCACCTTTAGTAGTTCCCTATAGTACACTCCATACTAAACTTTGTACTACTATTACCATAATTCTGCCTTTACTACTTGTATTCTACTTGTATTCCGTACTTCTACATGTACTCTGTATTTTGTACTTCTACTTCTTACTCATGTACTTCTTAATGTCCTCTTATCTGTACATATGTATCAAATATTTGGTTGACCCAGCCCAACCCACGATAACATGCCCGTGTCCGTTTTAGAGCAAACCAACCAGCTGAAAGGCCTGTACAGCCTAATCCGCAACAAAGAAACTCCTCGTTCGCAATTCATTTTCTACGCTGACCGCATTATCCGGCTGCTCGTCGAAAAGGGCCTCGACTTACTGCCTGTGGAGCAGGATGTGGTGATCACGCCCACTGGCGAGAAATACGACGGCCTGAAGTTCCAAGGCCACATCTGTGGTGTGAGTATCATGCGGGCCGGTGAAAGCATGGAGCAAGGTTTGCGCGAGTGCTGCCGATCGGTGCGGATCGGGAAAATCCTGATCCAGAGGGATGAGGAAACGGCCCAACCAAAACTGTTCTACGAGAAGCTGCCGTCGGATATTGCCGACCGCTACGTGTTTTTACTCGATCCGATGCTCGCGACGGGCGGCTCGGCGCTTATGGCGACGGAAGTCCTCAAGAAGCGCGGCGTGCCGGGTAACCGCATTATTTTTCTCAACCTCATTGCGTCGCCTGAGGGACTCGAGAAATTCAAGACTGAGCAGCCGGACGTGCACATTGTGACGGGTTGGATCGATAAGCAGCTCGACGAGGACAAGTTTATTGTCCCTGGGTTGGGCGATTTCGGTGATCGTTATTACAGTTCGTAGAGAAGTAAGCGTGTGCTCTTTTATTTTAATAGCATTGGTTTAATATTGAATAACATTCATTTTAAAAACGCGCCACCTTGGGCCGGCTCTTTGCTCACCTCGATCTTCGTTTCTGCTTTGTTGGGTGAGAAACTGCCATACCCACAGATCATCGATTCAGTGGTGTGCACCCAATCAACAGCCACGCCGCCCTCCAGCCGCGACATCCGCAGCACTCCGTACTGAGCTGGAGGTCGCTGCAAGGCCAACAGATCGATCTGGGCGGGCAAAGCGTTTAATTCGTCAGTGGTAAGTGCACGCGCTGCTAATCTCGCTGTGATGATATCTTCGCCGAACCCCGAGCAAATGGCTGCCGAGTTATTCGCAACGTCGAGGCCACAGCCAACCAGTGCGGCAGGCCCGATCCGGCCGGAGTTTCGCAGTAAAGAGCCGCCTGAGCTGGAGATAGTACAAATGGTATCCCCAGATACCAGAATAAGGCCCACCGTGTCTACAAACCGATCGCTATCATCCTCAAAATTGTCAGCATCCTTCCACCGGGTGTATGCTTTCCTTGCCCGATCCGTCACTAAATCGTAATTTGGCGATACTAGTTTGTGTGTCAGGCCGAAATCGCGCGCACCCATCCCACAGATAAATTTCGGCCAGCTTGTGCGAGTTTGGTCGTGCCTGAGCAGTTTGAGCACAATCCCTGCGCACAAAGCAGTTGGGTGCTGGATATCCGGCACCGCACCCACCGAGACCCAGTGGGTTTGGCGTGAGTGTAAAATTACGGAGGCGTCGCATTCCACTGTTCCTTGGCTCGTTAGTTCCGATCCGCGACCCGCGTTCGTGTACTCAGAGGCCTCGAGAAGGCGAGCCAAATGCACGCCCAGGCTGAGCAGATCGGCAGCCCCAATTTCGCTTTCGCCTGCCCACGGCTGAATCTCGCTGAATAGATCATGTAGCAGCGCTGAAAGCGCCCGCTGGGTCGCTTTGCTGAGCGCTGGGCCGGCCCCAAGCAGGATGGCCGCATAAATCATTTCATCGGTAGGGTAAGAGGTGGAGTGCTGACGATGAAGGCTGGTGAACGTATGTATTGTGTGGGGAATAGGTAGAGAACTCGTAGAAACCACACAAGGCTCAGTCAAGATAACATAATTAAAAATAACATGATTGGAAAGAACATGAAGGAAAAGTTGTTCGACAAAGAAGCTGCTATTATGTGCTATGGAGATGGCTCTATATTCTATTGATATGGGGCAAAAGGTGACTGCATAAGATGTAACAGGATGTACCCTAGTCACGCGATTCAGATAACGTTTATCTCGCCATCTCCCGCGCTCAGGTCAGCTTAAATTTGCGTCACACCATGGATTATGGCCAGTTCTCACACATAACTTCTCTACACACGCGTTGCTTGTAGTGCTCTGGACCAAGGAGGTAGATTTCCCAGGTACCAGGTATAGATATGCACGATGATGACGTTTATGACCGCAGTTCACCTAGCAGCTCACACGTGATCACAGGGTTGAAGATTTCCGGGTCAACAAACTGCATATATCCGCACGATCCCCGATTTCCACGGCATTGAACAATTCAGACGACCTCCAAATCCCCGATCGTCTACCTAAGTGTGCCGCGGCTTACCGACAAGCAGACGCACCAATTGCCATTCTAGCCACTCGAAACTCTTTTGACACGCGCCACCCCACGCGCCCGCCACACTACGCACTCTAGCGCGCCACGTACACAATGGATTCGCGAGAGATCATCCCGCAGGACCACAATTTCGTCACCAAAGCGCTTTTCTCGCGCCCGGTCCGGCCGGTCCCTGACGAGCGAGTTAGAAGCCCCCAGGAACGCGGCTGGTGGCAGCTCATTTTCTGGAATTGGTGCTGGAGCCTGCTGCGCGTAGGCTACGACCGTGTCCTTGTTCCCCAAGATATCCCTCTAGTGCCTAAATGGGACGCTATGACGCACCGATTCGGAGATTATAAGCGCTGGCTCAGCAAACACGTGCCCACCGAGTCCACGCACTACTACGAGATCTGGGCGCTCATTTACGCCCTGCGGTGGCGATTGCTACTGGCTCTCGGTCTTAAGGTGCTTGTGAGTGCGTGCCAGATGGGCATGAGCGTTGTGCAGCGCAAGCTGATTGAGAATGCTGAGCATCTCACTGATCTTACACAGATCGAGCATGTTGCGGGCTCAGGCAGCCTTAAAGGACAAGTTGCCGGATACACCGTCGGTTTATGTGCCATGGACGTCGTGCTGCTTGCGGCCGACCTGACCTCGATGTACCTCAGCATCATGAACTCGGAGTACGCACGCACGCTGATGATGGCGTGCATTCACGACAAGATGCTGCGCCTTGGCCCGCAGCAGCGCCACGACTACTCGGCCGCGAAGATTATGACGATCAGCTCGAGCGACTGCCGCCGAGCGTCGACCGCGTTCATCCAGGTCATGTCGCTGCTCGTGCTGCCAATCTACTTCGGTGCAACAATCGGCGTCCTTATATACATGATCGGCGTCTCGGCTCTGCCCGGCGTCGGACTGTTGTTTGTGGGCCTGGTGATCTCTGCCGTCGCTTCGTTTTATGTCGCGAACCTCCGCATGCTCAGCATGCCGTTCCAGGACCGCCGCGTGTCACTGACGCGTGAAACGATGAAGAATATCAACATCATCAAGTTTTACGGCTGGGAGGACTCGTTCTACCACCTGATCCGAGGCTTGCGCGCTATGGAGACGCGGTTCATTCGGCTGCTGGAGATGCTCGACGCATTCAACGTTGCCGTGCTTCTGGCCGCTCCCAATTTAGGCGGCGCGCTCAGTTTCGCCGTCAAGATCATTATTTCGTCCGGTTTGGCGCCGTCGCGCGCGTTCCCCTCGCTCACGCTGTTCCAGATGTTCGTGCCGGTGCTGGCCGAAGTGAGTTTCGCGCTGACGACGCTGGCCGACGCCGTCGTGGCCGCGGGGCGCCTCAACCGTTTTTTCAGGCTGCCCGAGGTCCCGTCGTATCTGGCGGTGCACGAGCACAGCGATGTCGTCGCGCAGATCGAAAACGGAACGTTCTCGTGGCTCCTGACGCGAGACGACGAAGACGACGACGAGGAGAAGACGCCCAAAGTTAGAGAACTAGTGGAGGGCGCCGACGAGGAGGACGCGGTAAAGACCGTGCTGAACGACGTCAACGTGGTGCTGCGCCGCGGCACTCTCAATTTAGTTGTGGGCAGTGTCGGTTCTGGCAAGACGTCGCTGCTCAACGCGTTCGTGAACCTGATCCCCAAAACCGCCGGCCGCGTGAGCCTCGCTGCCGGCGTGCGCACGTCGAGCGTGCTGTCGCTGTGGTCTCAAAGCCGCAGCGTGCGCGACAACATCCTTTTTGGTTTGGATTTCGACGCGCAGCGTTACGCAGAGGTCGTGCGGATCTGCGATTTGGGATCCGACTACGCGCTGTTCAGCCACGGCGACGCAACGCACGTCGGCGAGAACGGCGTCACGCTGAGCGGCGGCCAGCGCGCACGCCTGGCTCTGGCGCGGTGTCTCTATGCCGGCGGCGACTTCGTGGTGCTCGACGATGTTTTGAGCGCGATGGACAGCAAAGTCGGCAACCACATTTTCCGGGAACTTAGGAGTTTGGCCAATAAAGGAGTTACGATTCTATTTTCCACCAATAATCTGAAGGTGGTGGGCCAGGCGGACACCGTGATGCTGCTGGACGGCAAAGGCGGCGTGAGGCAAGTGAGTGGAGCGGCTGCGGAGAGGGAGCTGTCAGTAGTGAGCTCGGGGGCACTTCGCCCGGAAGGCTCGCGCTCGGAGGAGGCCAGACAGAGCGAGCACGACGTGGCAGAGCGCGGCTACGCCACGCAGCACGACCGAGACGTCGCGCGGCCGTCTAGCACGCGGCCGTCTAGCACGGCACCGCCCGCGCAAGCGCATCGAGCCGCCGACGTGGCGGTTGCCACGACGCACGCGCACGAGACGGCGCTGCTCAGCCTTGCCGGCGAAGGCGGCGCGGCGAAGATAGTGGACGCCCAGGAAACGGTCAACGAGAAGGCCCAAAACGAGGCTGGCGGTGAGCCCAGCCAGAGCGATAACGGGATGGACGACGAGAACAGAGCCACCGGCACCGTCAAACTCGGCGTCATGGTCCGCTACTTCCGCCTCAACCAGCCCGTCGGCCTGACCCTAGGCATCCTTCTCGTTCTCAGCCTCATGGCCTACGCGACGTCCGAGTCGCTGAGCAACGTCGTGCTCAATTGGTGGACGAGCGACCGCTTTCACAAGTCACAAGGGTTCAGTTTGGGCATGTTCACGATGGTCGTGTCGCTGATTGCCGTGTTCTACGCTTTGTTCGCGAATCTCATGAGCTACACGTCCACGGCCTCGTCGTCGTCGGTGCATAACCAGGCCATCAAAGGTTTGTACGACGCGCCGCTTTCGTACTTCCAGAAAAACCCGCTGGGTCGCATAATGATGCGCTTCACCGAGGATATGGTCAACCTCGATACGCAGCTGCTGGCGTTCGCGCGCATTTTCTTCATGACGATTTTCTCGGTCGTGGCCTCAATCATCGTCGTGTTTGTGTACGTTCCGTGGACGATTCTCACTTTGGTCCCAATCTTCGCCCTCTCGTTCGTGATGATGACATTCTACCGCACCTCCTCACGTGAAATCAACCGCTGCATGCAGCTCTACGACTCGCGCGGCATGGCGGCCGTCAGCGAGCACATTGACGGCCAGGAGGTCATTGTGGCGTTCGGCCAGACGAACCAGAGCCAGTTAAGGCTGCACGATCGGCTGGACGACGTGATTGCGGCGTCGCTGTGCAACGAGGCGTCGAACTTCTGGGTGGCTTTGCGCGGCGGTCTGATGTGTGAAATCGTGAATTTAGTCACGATTTTCCTGGCGTGTTTCCAGATTTTCCACTTGAACGCGTCGGAAGTAGGCACGGTCATCTCCATTCTGCCTACTTTGCGCAACTCCCTGACGCTGATGTTCCCGATGTACGCTTTATTCGACAACCAGCTCAATTCCGTGGAACGGCTGGACGAGTACGCGAAGGATCTGCCGAAAGAAGGGAGTGAAGTCGTTGCCCGCCTTGAACTCAGCGACTGGGCGCCTCCACGTGGCGAAATCACGTTCAAGAGCGCGAGTCTGCGCTACCGCGAGGGGCTGCCGTTAGTGCTGAACCATTTTGATTTGGTGATGGGCGGAGGCAAGAAGATCGGCATTTGCGGCCGAACGGGTGCCGGCAAGTCCACACTTATTTCCGCACTGTTCAGGTTAGTGGAACTCGCTGAAGGACAGATCGAAATTGATGGCCAGGATATCAGCGAACTGCCCCTGCATGTCCTGCGTCAGGCCCTCGCCATTATCCCCCAGCAGCCTGTGTTGTTCCAGGGAACTATCAGGTCTAACTTGGACCCGTTCGGACAAAAGACAGACGCTGAGCTCGAGAAAGCGCTGGTCCAGGCCGGTTTAGGCACGGAGTTCGCGCTAAACTCGAGCGTTGAGGCCGAAGGCGCGAACTTCAGTTTGGGACAGCGCCAGATGCTGGCTCTGAGCCGGGCAATCTTGCGAGATGCGCGGATTCTCGTGCTGGACGAGGCTACAGCTGCTGTCGACCAGGCCACGGATGAAGGTATTCAACGCACGTTGAAGAGCGTTTTCCGGGACTACACCGTGCTGTGTATTGCGCACCGACTGGAAACTATCCTGGATTACGACGAGATCTTGGTGATGGGACCGGGTGGCGTAAAAGTGGAGTATGGACCGCCTAAGGTGTTGTGGGATCTGGGAGGTGTGTTTCGGTCGATGTGTGATGAGGCGGGGGTGGGTTTCTAATTTGCCTGCCTGAACGCCTAAAGGCATACCACGCGCTGCCACACGCTTTGCCTAGATCGCTAATGCATCCTTTGACATGTCTTTCTGCTACTTTCTGCTAGCTGTTCTTACATATAGCATTAAATCACATACTTAAATGGCTTGGCTCTTCTTCACTGAATGGGCGCCAGCTTTGGCACAGCTCATATCATAGGGACGAATATAATAAATACACTTACTTATTAAGCGATGCTACTCTAAGGTAGGTGCCAAGCTGGGTGGCTGGCTGGGTAGCTCCTGGGTCTCACTGCTCTATAGTCACCAGCGAATAGTCGCATGGGTACTCACTAGCGCTGCTCCTAGTTCAGGGTGGTCTAACTCACGAGCGCTGCACGCTAGTTCGGCTAGTTCGGCTCGTTCGCTACGGCTGCGCCGAGCTCACTAAGCCTGGGAGTTCACCGCCAGCTCCATAATCAGCTGCGTGGCCAAGCGCAAAAACGGATACGCCGAGAACGTGTCGTCCGTTGGCACTTCCTCCGGCATATGCTGCTCGTCCTCGAACCCGTCAAACTTGAAGTCCACGAGATAGTTGTTCTGCTCCAGCTGGTACAACTGGATGCGCATTTTGAGGACCTCCGAAATCGCCTCGCGGGTCGCCGCCGCCGCCGCCTCGTTGTGCCACCGCACGTAGATCGTCCAGATATCTTCCTCGGTCGGCACCTTCCACTCCGCGCCGAGCGTGGCCAGGGCGCGGTAGATCTCGCCCATCACGTCCAAAGGGTAAGACCGCGAGCGGATGCCGAAATGCCAGCGCATCTTGCTCTTCTTGACGCTCACGGGCGACCGCCGCTTGTTCATCGCCACACCGCGGCTCTGCATGTACGCGAGATGGTACTGCGGCAGGCTCTGCGGGATGACGGCGATCGTCGAGTCCGCAATGCCGACAGGGCCCAAATGGCTCTGATCGAACGTGAATGCGGCAGGCATGCCGTTGCGGTCGAGCGACGCGGGGCGTCCGGGCAGCGCCGTGGGGATCGCCTGCGCGATGGCGTGGGGGCTAACTTGGGGGATGGGCACGCCGGGCGGGACGTGCGAGTGGGGCGCGAAGTTCGCGGCGTGCGCGTGGGCGGCCAGGCTGTTGGCGCTATTGGTCGCGCTATTGGTCGCGCTATTGGTCGCGCTATTGCCCGCGCTATTGCCCGCAATGCCGGCCGCCCGATTAGCCGCACTACCCACGCTTCCCGACTTCCGCCGCGTGCGCAGCGTCTCCGCCTTGCGCGCCATGTACTCGTCGAGCTGCGTGGGGTCACCGTCGCCCGTGTTCTGCGAGTCCCGCACAAGCGTGTATGCGTCCCTGATCTCGTCGGCGTTGTGCGTCGCGCCTTCGCCTTTCACGGCGTCGTTGATGTCGAGCTTCGAGTAGCCGAGCTGGTCGCTGAGGTAGTTTACGACGTTGTCGTCGATTTGGTCGATCTGCGTGCTTGTGTCGGGGATCAGCGTAGGATCCAGGTCCACGCGGAACCACGGGTCCTTGATAATGTTGTCCACGGTGATGCGGTCCAGCGGGTTGACCTGCAGCATCTTGCGCAGCAAACTGCGGACTTCGGGACTCAAAAAGTCGGGCAAAGAGTAGATGCCTTGCGAGATTCGCTGGAAAAGTTCGGGGATCGATTCCTCGTCGAAGGGAAGGCGGCCCACGAGCATGACGTACAGAATCACGCCACAGCTCCACACATCGACCTCGGGGCCCGCATACAAGCGGCCCGAAATCACTTCGGGGGCAGCATAGTTCGGCGAGCCGCACGACGTCTTCAGGAAATTACCGTCCGTCATGATATTGCTCAGGCCGAAATCCGCAATCTTGATGTGCATTTTATCGTCCAGCAACAAATTCTCGGGCTTCAAATCGCGGTGCACGATCTTGTGGATGTGGCAGTACTGCACCGCGCTGATCATCTGCTGGAAGAACGTGCGCGCCTCCGTCTCGCTCATATTGCCTTTCTGCACAATGTAGTCGAACAGCTCCTTGCCAGCAAACTCCAGCACCATGATGATCTCGTCCGTGTTCTTGATCACCTCGTACAATTTGATGATGTGGGGGTGGCGCAGCAGCCGGAGATAGCTGATCTCGCGCTCTACGCGGCCTTGCATGTCAGTTTTCTGCAGAGTGCGCCGGTTGATGATCTTGAGGGCCACGCGCGAGTTCGTCGCGAGGTGGTAAGCGAGCTTCACTTTACCGAAGCTGCCTTGGCCCAGCGTGCGCACGATCTGGTACTTATCTATCCTGTTGTCTTCCATCGCGTCACAGAGCAGGTGGGGCCTCGCTGAATAGATTTCTTGGTCGGGTCGAAAGCTTAACTGGCTCACAAGGTGATGAATCGCCTAGAGAATCGGCAACGTTGCGGGCAGCAGCTCGGAAGGTCGTGATTGCAGCCGCTAATTGCCGAAGTGGTTTTGTCCTTTGCGGGGGTGAAGGTGTCGAGGATTGGGGTTATGGACTTAAGCGACTTAGGGCGCGCATAAGGCGCTGACTGATCGTGGCGGCTATGGCGTGGCATTGTATGGCTAGTTGGGGCGCAGCGACGGGGTTCGATGCATAGCTGTTGTGGGTATGGGCATGGCTGGGAAGGTGGAAGGAATGTGGAGCACGCTGACCCTGTGATTGTAGCTCCTCGTTGTACTGTAAACCCTTATCCTGTATTTGATCCGCGGTCAAGGATTGCATACGATAAGCCGTGAGTCATCATGCTATGACGCGGGCTTGAATAATATTCAGCCACCCTCGTCGCATCACGGTTCGATGGTGAGCTCGACTGTCATCACCCAATGGATTCCGGAGAAATAGGGGCATCGCTTGTGTCAGCTATATGCCCTAGGCACCTGACGGAACAATGATTTTACGGTATGCTGGTAGTGACCGCCCCAAAATAAAAAGCGATATGTCCCAATGTAATTTAGATTAGCTTTGTAGACTCGTATAACTGTGTTTCTCGCTGTGATCTGAACTAACACGATCGCTGATGTCGTAAGTGGTGGGGCCGTAGGTGGCGAGGCCGTAGGTGGTGAGATCGTAGGTGGAGAAGTTGTAGGTAGGATAGGTGCAAACCCGGCTTAGCAAAAGGGTCTAGATCGAGAGCACCTTGAGCAATGATCTCCAGCGATGATCGGGGAGAAATAATATCTTGCTCGGCTAAAATTCCAGCCCTCTGGCTTATCGATCGCGGCCCTAAGGCCATCGGATACTGACCGCGCTGCTTATCAATCCAGAGCGAGCCCGTGCTCCCGTGCCGTTGGGAATTTGGAATCAATACGCGGTGGTTTCGGCACGAGATACCCCATTCGCTGGGACCTCTCCTCCTGCGAGCTGGGCGATGTGCCCTGTGAGGTGCTATCAGATATCAAAGGTAGGGGTAGTGCCTTATCGGCTTCGGCAGGTTGGGCACCCCGCTCGAGCGATAAGGGCCGATCGGCCAAAGAGCATATATATTGTAGCCAATTGAGAAGCTCAATAGGCATTGAGCAAAGCAGCCCAGTAGTCAATCAATTACAAGTGATTTGTTACATCCAATACAATATTCTTGCACCAAACACCAACACCAAACACCAACATCAACCACCAACATCAAACACCAACCACCACGCTAAGTAAACTATGACAGACCACCATAAGCTCCCGCCTCTAAGCCAAGGACTTGGCTACGGCGTGGTTGTGGGCGTCGGCTTAGCGTTCGCCGTGTGCATGATCCTCGTGACGGGCGCTTTACGGCGCTACCAGAAAGAGAAGGTCGATGCCACCGAGTTTGCTACGGCCGGCCGTGCCGTCAACACCGGTTTAGTGGCATCCGCCGTCGTCAGCAGCTGGACGTGGTCGGCCACGCTACTCGTGTCGACGACCCAGGCCTACGTTAATGGCGTGTTCGGGCCGTACACGTACGCGGGCGGAGCCACCGTCCAGATTGTGCTGTTCGCGACACTCGCAATTGAGCTCAAACGCAAAGCACCCGGCATCTATACTTATCTGGAGATGGTGCGGGCGCGTTTCGGGACGGCCGCGCACGTCATTTTCATGTGCTTTGCCGTGAGTGCTAACATCCTCGTTATGGCGATGCTGATTTCGGGCTGCTCGGCCACGATCGAGTCGCTCACTGGTATGAACGAAATCGCCGCGTGTTTCCTTATTCCGCTGGGCGTGACGATCTACACCCTGTTCGGCGGCCTCAAAGCCACGTTCCTCACCGACTATATCCACACCCTCATCATGTTTGTGATCATGTTCATCCTCGTGTTCACGGTGTGGGCGAACAACGACACGCTCGGGTCTCCAGGCAAGGTATACGATCTGCTCGTCAAGGCCGGGCAGGACTACCCCGTCGAAGGCAACAAAGATGGGTCATACCTGACGTTCCGCAGCCACAACGCCGGCATCTTCTTTGTGATCACAATCTCCGGCGCGTTCGGCTCGGTTTTCTTAGACACCGGGTTCTGGAACAAAGCCATCGCGGCCTCGCCCGCCGCCGCGCTGCCTGGCTACCTCCTCGGCGGCATGTCCTGGTTCGCGATTCCGTGGGGCTTTGCCACGACGATGGGCCTGGCCGGCCGCGTACTCGAGCACACCGAGCTGTGGCCGACCTATCCCCGCGCCATGACGCCTGACGAGGTCAGCGCCGGCCTCACGCTTCCTTACGCAGCGGTGGCGCTGCTGGGCAGCGGCGGTGGCGCGGCCGTGCTTCTGATGGTGTTTATGGCCGTGACGTCAGCGGCTTCGGGCGAAATGGTCGCCGTGAGCTCGATCTGGACCTACGAGATCTATCGCGCGTACATCAACCCCAACGCCACGAGCAAGCAGCTGATGCGGCAGACGCACCTCAGCGTTGTGGCGTTTGTGCTCGTGATGATAGGTTTCTCGATCGGCTTGAAGTACGGCAACATCGGCATGGGTTACCTCTACACCATGATGGGCGTTCTCGTGTGCTCGGCCGTGATTCCGATCAGCCTCACGTTCTTCTGGTCTGGCTTTAATCGCTGGTCGGCCTGTATTGCCCCGCCTCTCGGCATGGGACTCGGGATTGCCGTGTGGATGGGCACGACGGCCGCTCTGTACGACAACACGTTCACCATTGCCACCACCGGCGCGGACTACCCTATGATGGCAGGCAATTTGGTGAGTCTGCTCTCCCCCTTGCTAATCATTGGGGTGTGCCAACTCATTGGCGGCCATGCGCACTTCGATTTTAGCAGCCTGCGCGATTTCCAGAACCTCAGGGAAATCACGAACGACGACGCGTCGTCCGGAGTCGAGCAGGTCGCGGCCAACGAGCCGTCGCAAACTGAACAGGGCCTCGCGGCCCAGAAGTCGCAAGCCCACGTCAACCAGCTCATGGCACGCGAGCAGCATGAGAAGCAGATCAACGATGAGGAGGAGCTACTCGGGCGCTCGGCGAAGTACGCGCGCATCATCTGTGCGGTTGTAATAGTCGCGCTCATCATTCTGTGGCCCATGCCGATGCTCGGCTCAAACTACATTTTCTCCAAGCCATTTTTCACGGGCTGGGCCGTGGTCGGGATCATTTGGCTGTTCTTCGCCATGTTCGTGGTCGAGCTGCTACCGCTGTGGCAGGGGCGCGAGGCCATTGCGCACACCCTGCGCGGGATCTACTGGGATTGCACGGGGCAGTCACACAAGCTGCGGCAGTGGCAGGAAGAGCATCCGGAGGACCTGCATGTGGCGTTCTCGCCGATCAAGGCGCCGATCTACGGCATCGATCCGGCCGAGGACACGCCGCTCCCCCTGGTGAAGAAGGATCTCAGCGCATAGATAATCATCATAGAGTCATAGTCATAACATCATTCAATCCAGAAAAATGTTTATGCATAAAGAGAGTCGTTAATCGTAATAAATAATGTGTAGTTGGTCAAGTAGATTGCGGCCCAGGCTTCGCGGGCCTGTGCGGGCTTCGAGATGACCTGGCCCACACTCCTGAAAGTCTGGCCTGAGCTGGGCTAATCTAGGCCATGTGGAAGCCTGGCGCCGAGTCTAGGCTAGGCTGGCCAGGCAAAACCTTGGTATACTAGCCCAGGCAGGCACCAGCCTAAGCTGAGAGGCGCTAAGCAAGCAAAGGCGTGCGCTCGTTTGGCACCTCCCGCCAGCACAATGGACACACACCGCGCCGCAGTATCAGCCACTGCGCCACACAAGCCCTGTGGAACTCGTGGCCACATGGCAGCGCCATGATCTCGTTGTTCTCCTCGAAATCCTCTAAACAGATCGAGCACTGCGTCTGCAGCCACTCGTTCGGGTGCTGTGCCTCCCAATGATGCACAGGCAGCCGGCTCACGACCTCTGGCGGCGATCGGCGTCGTTTGGACTGCGTGTTGATGTTGCCCACCAGAATGACCAGCAGAATGCTCAGCATGATCAAGGGCCGCACAAACAACAACAGGGCCAAGCGCACTAAACTCAGGTCCAAGTCGGGTGGCAAAGTCCACATTGTGGCTTCTTCGCCGTCCAGAGTACTCAAAGCCTGGAAATCGGCTTGGGATACAATCATTGCCGGCACATGCACGGCGTCCAGCGAGATCAGCGGCAGATCGCTGCCACTCAGGACCACGGCCTTAGCGCCTTTGAGCTGGCAGTTCATCAGTTTCGTGAAAATGCTGCATTTGCCACGCTTCACCAGCGCGATCGATCCCGTGAAGTCAGGCAGCATCTCCAGGTCGCATGCCTCGTCTCCGGGTGCCACGCCCGTATACGGATCCCGCACTTCTTGGGAGATACGTTTCAGCGTCCCACGCAAAGCCTCCGGCGCGTCAAAATCCATCGATCCGTTGAGTGGCGCATGCGGAGCCAGGGCCAGTTCATACCCTGTGAAAGTGGATGTATTGCCTATTGACGGGCTGTCTACATTCAGGGAACCCCAGAGGTACATTCCCGGCACCAATCCCGGCGCGAGATCAGGGCCGGGCTGGATCGGCGAGATGTTGTAGAATTCCTGGTCCACAGCCGTGTAGCTCAGCACGAGCAGCACGCTGAACATGAACGCCACTACGAAAGCGGTGCGAGACATTGCGAACAAAATTTGCTAGCTGAAATTGCTAAGCTGAAATTGCTAATTGAACTGGTCAGGTGAGCCAATCGCGTACTAGATCGGGTGGCGATCTAAGAAGATGCAAGCAAGCGGAAATGAATTCTCTCCGTGGATTGAGAGGGTGAAACAATGCCTTCGCAAAATATCGCAATTGAGACCTAGTGGCCAGTAATTTTTGCGTGCCAAGCAGGAGGTCGCCAGCAGGAGATCAGACGCGGGGGTTGGTGGTGACTATTCGGTGTTTTAATATGCGTTCTTCCCCTTCATGCATGATGCGAGTTAGCTGGGAGTTTACGGCGCAGCGGTGAGATTGTGGTGACCGGCTGCAGGGCAGAAGGGTTGCGGGGAAAGGAGGCGGCTATAGCGGGATTTTTTCGCTGGTGGCGCGAAATACTGTAGAGCGGGGTATTGAGTGTGTATGTGCGTATATATGGTTTTGAGATGAAGTAACGATGATCTGTGAGTTAGTGGAGTGGTTTTCGCGCCGCAGTGGGCCATGGGCGGTGATTCTGATTTCCTCCTTATCTCTACGCGTACCCTACCGCCCGTCGGAGCCGACCGATTGGTCAGTGGACGGCCAGCGTGGGCCACTAAGATGGGGTAGCGTATATTATAATACGCCGCAGTGACACAGTAGATCAAACAGCAGAGCAGATAAGAGCATACTAGTAGAGCATAGCAGATAAGAGCATACTAGTAGAGCATAGCAGAGAAAAGCATACTAGTAGAAAATATTAGTAGATCATTCACAGTGTTATTTTGTGTACAGTATATAATTTGCAACAGAACACATTAGAGTAGTAGTAGTAGTAGTAGTAGTAGTAGTAGTAGTAGTAGTAGAATAGAATATGTGTACAATAATTTTAGTATAAATTTTGTAGTAATAGAACTCAATCAAACTCGAGCAAAAAGGTCTTGACCTCGAACGGACGCAGCGTGATGGGCACCTGGTCCTGCTCCTCCTCATGCTGTCTCCCTGCCATCAGGATATCCACCGGCTTAGCATCCTTCTCGTCCTCCAGCACATTGGTTTCCCATGCACCCTTAACCGAAAGGAAACTGCTGAGGTAGCCGCGCGCATGGCCGCCCATGGTTTCGTAGACACGCACCACTGCGCGGCGTTTTTTCGTGTTGTTGTCGCCATCCGCGCGCTTAACGGCCGACACCACAATACTCTCGTCTCCACGTGCCATCACGACATGCGGAATGAGCCGGGCACCGAACAGATCCGGCCGTTTCTGGTTCGGGTTCTTGACCCAGTAGTGCGGGTGGTTGAAGTACTGCGCGGTTCTGACGATTTTCGGGCTTAGAGCTCCGGTGTGGGGCATCAAGGCGTAGCGGAAATGGTGGTGGCCCATATCCGCATGAGCATCCGGCGATTTCGGAGCGCGCAGCAGCGACAGCCGCATCACGTTGCCATGGATCGAGTAGCCGTACTTGCTGTCGTTCAAAATGGACACGCCGTACTGCCAGTCGCTCAGATCGGCGAACCGGTGGCCATTGACCTCGAATTTCGCGGCGTCCCATGAAGTGTTGAAATGCGTCGGGCGTTTCTGGATCCCGAAACTCGTTTCGTACGAGGCCGAATCGCTCACCACATCCACGGGGAACTGCACTTTCAGGAACTGGTACGTCTCGTGCCAGTCCACGCTGGTGGCAAACTCAATGTACGACGCATGCAGCACGATCCGCTGGTGGATCTTGCTGTGGTTGCCGAACTCGTACGTGGTTTCGGCGCTCTGCTCGTCGTGCTGCTGCCACGTGTGCGGCGTGAGGAACTCGGCCTTCTCAGTGGCGTACTGTTCCGTGTCCCAGGCAGGGAAGTTCAGCGGCTGGTCTTCAAACAACACGAACTGGTTGCCTTTGCCACTCAACACTTCACGGTCGGCCTGTTTGTCCCAAACGGAGGTGATCTGGCCCTGCTCGAACGCCACTTTGAACCGCTCGTTCTCCAAATCAAAAGCGTCGCTCTTGACTTGCGCCACCAGCCCAAAATTACACGGCATGACGTCCGCATACTCCGCGGTCTGGCGCGCGTCGCGTCCGAAATCGTGGATCCCGTCGATATCCGGGAGGTAGCGCGCTTTCGGGTCGCGATGGTCGGCCGTTTCGTAGCCTAAGGCCTGCAGTGCTTCTTTCACCAGTTGGGAACCTTCGTCCCACACTTCTTCGTAAATTTTGCGCGCGTCCTCGTAAATCATTTCAATGCCTGAACCCGGCAAAACGTCGTGGAACTGGTTGAGACACACTTGGCCCCATAGACGCTCAATAGCCTCATAGGGGTAGGTGTAGTCGCTAGTTTTCAGTGAAGCCGAGGTTGCAAACAGTTCTAAATCGCGCAGCAGAATCTCTGAACGCCGGTTTCCCTGTTTGATCGCTGCTTGCGTCGTGTACGTGCCACGGTGGTATTCCAGGTACAGCTCGCCCTTCCACGTCACGAGTTCTTTACCCTCGTTGCTGCGGTCCACAATCGTGTCGAAAAAGTTGGTGGGCGTGTACTTCGCGCCGCTGGCCACGGCAGGCACGGCACTGTCGGCCTCGTTCGCCACGCCGCGGCACCGGCGCAGCTTCTCGATCATCTCGGCCGTGGGCCCGCCGCCGCCGTCGCCGTGCCCGAACAGCAGCAGCGCGTGCTGACTCGTGTCGAGGTTCTTGTGCTGCGTCAGGCTGCGGCGCACGTCGCCGAAATGCGCCTGCGCCGTGTACGTGTTGGCCGGCGGCATGTGGCACACGACCTGGGACCCGTCGAGGCCCACCCACGAGAACGTGGACAAGGGGAACGTGTCGATGTTGTTCCAGCTGAGTTTCTGGGTCAGGAAGTACGGCTGGCCCGCGGCCCGGCAGATCTGCGGCAGTTGCGGCGCATAGCCGAACGTATCCGGCAGCCAGAACACTTGGGACCGCACGCCGAACTCCCGCTCAAAAAAGCGCTGGCCGAGCCACATCTGGCGCACCAGGGCCTCGCCGTTCGGCATGTTCGTGTCGCACTCGACCCACGAGCCGCCAACGGGCACAAACCGGCCGTCTCGAGCTGCCTGCTGGACGCGTTTGAACAAGTCCGGGTGGTCTTCTTTAAGCCACTGGAACTGGACGGCCTGGGACGCGGCGAAAACGTACTCAGGGTAGCGCTCGAGGAGATCGAGCTGCGTGGCCCAGGACCGCGCGATCTTGCGGCGCGTCTCGGCGTACGGCCACAGCCAGGCCGTGTCGATGTGGCAGTTGCCGATGGCCCACACGAAGTCGTGCTCAGAGCCCACGCCGCAAGTGGCTCTAGTGCCACCAGCGTAGCCTCGAGCCTTATTGATCCTCCTCTGTGGCTTGGGCTTACCCTCAGCGGCACCACCCTCGGTGCTGCCATTTGTGTAGACCTCAGCACTATCCACATCACCAAAATACTGCTTGGCAATCTCTCGGCCCTTCCTCGCCGACTCGTCCACATCATTGCGGTCCCACACGTTCACAATCTTGTTCAGCGAGTCGAACGCCTTCCGTTTCTGCCACGTGTCCCCTGGCAGCTCGCGCGCCGCGTCCCCAATGATCCAGAAATCAAGGTTCAGTGCGCGCGTGATGCTGTTGGGTACCAGCAGGTCCGCCCGGTTCAAGCGGAACGACCGGTTGGGATCGGGCGGTGAGCCGGTGCCCGTGATGTTGTTACAGCTCGTCTCGATATAAATCGTGTGCCATTGGCCGTCCTTGACCCACTTAGTAGGCACGATCCATTCCGTCCGGCTGTGCTCACCACTCAAACCTTGCAGAGGCTCGCCGGATTCCGTGTACACGAACCCTTCATCCGACGAATCAAAATCGAACACGGGGGTCTCGCTGTACTTCTGGGGCCAGTCTCCAGGAATTTTCAACTGGATCTTGAACCAGTGCGTGCTCCAGCTTGGGCCGAACCAATCGCCTTTTTTCGCGGGTTTCCAACGACCCTCGGCCTGCTTAATTGCATCTTTGAACAAGGGACGCTGCAGATCCGGCACGCTGTACGACTCGAGTTTCACAAAAGTAGGGAAATCGATGCGGGTGCGATCGTAGTAGTGGGCGAGATTGAGGTCGCGGAACTCGCCATTCGGGTCGGTGAACTGGCGGATACGGCCGAGGTACAAATTCTCGACCTTTTTGGCCACGGGGTAGTCATTGCGCTCGGCGTACGGCATTGTGTGGTCAAATTGGCCGGTATGGGGTGGACCTAAGGGAGGTGCGAGGTGGCCGGCTTTATAGTGCATGGGTGGATCAGGGTGTGGGTGGGTACCAGGGCAGCCAGGGCAGCGTGCGGGGAAACACCCACCACTAACGCTCACTGCCCATGCAAGCCATGCAAGCTATGCAAGCCACGCGAGCTGCGCAAGCTAACTAGCCAACGTAGATACGATCAACCTACCTCATCTACCCCGAACCCACGAGCCCAGAGATGCGATCCCAACCAACCCAGATCGCATAACGTATAACGTTCGAACTAACTAGATCACGTAACAACGTAGTACATAACGTTTAGATAACGTATAGATCACGTACGTCTCTCTCTACCTAGTAGATCACAACGGAGTAGATCATAACGTAGTACATAGTAAATCACATAACATAACGATATAGTACACATGGCATAACAAAATACAACGTAATACAACTCTAACTAACTAGTAATTTTCGCGCCCTCCAAACTCTGCTTGGCATGACGCGCGTAGGCGCCTTCCAGCACGTGGTTGCTCACCACATCAACGTACACGCCAATCAGCGCCTCGCGCCGTACACCCGCCTTGAGCAGCGCCTCAACGAGCCAGCCCTGAGGGGCATCAGGACAGTAGTCGGTGGCGTAGGTCTCGAGGAGCGGCACGAGCTGGGCGAGCCCAAACACCGTCTCGACCTGGTGGTAGCGCTGTCCCAGCCGCACGACTATTTGGGCCACGTGGGTATAGTGCGGCGTCCCTGACTTGGCGTCGTCGGCGCGGGCGGCCGCAAGCAGGTTGAGCCACGTGGTTCTGATTTCGACGGGATCGCGCAGATCCGCGAACTCGAAGATTGCGAACGCCACTTCGTAGAGACCGCGCGGCTGGACCCATTCGTTGTAGAGCTCGCTGACGCTGTAGATGCGGCGCTCCAGTTTGCCCAGGGATGAGGCTGTGCTGACTGTGCCTGTGCTGGTTGTGCTGCCTGTGCTGACAGTACTGACAGTGCTGACAGTGCTGCCTGAAGAAGACTTGCCTGGCTTACCTGACGCCGACTTATCAGACTTATCTGACGCCGACTTATCTGACGCACTCAAGGCGTCCAGCACGTCTGTCTGAATTAGAGCCAGCCCAAGGTAGCTACGCACCATTGTGAGCAGGTTGACTGCGGCCAGCGACGTCTCGGCCTCGTTCGACCGGTTCTGGGCCTGCGCGTAGCCCATTGCGCGTCCCAAATACTCGACGCGCTGGCTGAGGCGCAAGGCCAGCGGCCCGCGGGCCAAATCGAGCAGCACGTCGGCCGCAGCGAGCAGATCGCCGCGCCGCTGGTGCCACTTCCACAGCAGATCCGCCACGCGCAGGTCGCGGCTCGCGCCGAGCTCGAGGTACGTCGCCACGAACGGCGTGTCGAGCAGCGCGATCTGGTCGGCGCGGTTGTGGTCGAGGTACCAGTCGTAGAGCGCGAAATGCCACACCTCGTCGGGGCTGTTGAGGAGGGCCGCGTGGGCAGGGTCCGCACTGCCCACATCCGCGAGGTTAGGGTGTTTCGCGAGGATCTCGGTGAAGACGATATCAAACACGCTTTGTTTGGCCATGTACTTGAGGCTGCCGCTGCCCGCACCAACCGCATTGCCAGTGATGAGACCAGCATTGGCAGCGCCGAGGGTGGCATTGGCGCCGAGGGTGGCGTTAGCGGCAGAAGGGGCAACACCCTTAGCATTACTCCCCACACCTTCAGCACTGTGGTTGGTCCTTCTCCTCTTCACCTCACCTCTCAAGTACCCCACCGCGAGATTAGCCGGATCCTGGGCCGCAGCTACCGCCAGAGCCGCTTGGACGGCACCCCTAAAATAACCCATCTGGACATAATCCCTCACCACATCCCGCAGCGTCTCCAGCTGGATACTGCCGGCCGACTTCACGACGAGCGCCACGCTTTTGGCGAGGGCCGCGGCATCAGGATAGCGCTGCTGTTTCGCGGTGTGGATGTACTCCAACGCCTTGTACTCGAGCACGTCTCCGGCCGAGCAGTACGAGGCGCACCGGTCCTGGAGGATCTGGGCGACGGCATCCACGGAGTCGCCCTTGCTCAGCACGTAGTTCACCAAACTGTTGACGAGCTCGCGGGCCACGGCGTTGTCCTTGGTCTGCACGAAGAACTCGCCGAACGTCATGCTGCGGAACTGCGCCATGCGGTGCTCGTCGAAGAATGACAGCAGCTTCGGCAGGTCGTACTGCGTCAGCACGAGCCGCAGGAACGCAATGCCCTCCTGGGCGCTCTTCGCGAGCCGCGCCAGGGCCTGCATGCCCTTGTACTCCGCCTGGCTGAGCACGGCCGAGTCGTTCATGGCGGCGGCCCCGCCGGCGGCCCCGCCGGCGGTCCCACTGGCGTAGTCCACGGCGCTGCGCTCGCTTAGTCCCTCGCTGAACGCGCGGCTGCGGCTCAGCATCTCCGCCAACGCGCTCAGCTCGCTGTAGATCGCGTCGAGCAGCGCCGCGTCCGGCCGCGTGGGCTCGCGCTGCGTGCCGAGGACCTTGGCGTCCCACACCGGCGCCAGGAGGCGCGTGAGGTACAGCGCCAGGCCGTCGAACGCCGCGCTCAGCCGCACGCCCGCGTGGCCCCACAGCCCCGACGCTCCTGAGGCCGACGCTGTCGACGCGGCCACTCCTGAGGCCACTCCTGACGCGGCCAAACTCGGGGCCGACGCTGCTGCATCGCTGCGGAAGGCCGGCGACCCGCCGAAGCGGAAATACGCCGCAATGGCGTGCTCGCGCTCGGCCGACGCCGTCGTGGACGCCGAGGACGTCGATGCGGCCGCGAGCGCGCCCTCGCAGATCTGCATGGCCCCGTACACCTGCGCCAGCGCGAACGGGACGTCCTGCTCGCTGAGCCGCTCGCTGAACGGGCGCCGGCGCACGCGGTAGAGCGAGGACGCCGTGACGACGAGGTCCGTGGAGCCCGGCACGACGAGCAGCGGCGCGGCGTCGAGCGCGAGCCAGCCGCCGAGTTCGACGAAGGCGATTGGCGTCTGGAGGTCAGAGAGGTGGTGCGCTCGGGTGTCGTCCACTGAGAGGCAAAGAACCGCCACGCCGCCGCTAGCCTGAGCAGCCTGGGTGGACTTCCCAGCATGAGCAGTCTGAGCAGCCTGCGTTGCCTGCGTTGCCTGCGTGGACTTCCCACTGGCACTAAAAGCATACGTGACCCTTCCCTCGAACACCGCCGACTCCTTGCTGACTCTGACGTCTCCCGGCAAGACCTGGGCGGCCGCCGCCTCCACCCGCGCCGGTTTCTGCGGGTCGCGCGCTCGGAAGTAAACCCGCGTCCCGTCGCTCGTCAGCGCCACGAGCCGCACGTACTTCGATTTCGCGAGCGCCACGGGCTGGATCGACACGACGTCGGTGCGCACGGCCTTGGTGGGATGGCCTGGCTGGCCTGGCTGGCCAGCTACTTGGCCTGGGTGAAACTGGCCCAGCTGGGAGCTCACCAACCGGATCTGCTGCGCGAGTTGCTGCGCATTGAACGATTTGGCCAGACTCAGCGCACCGGGCTTGCTGAAATCCCACACGTGCACGGCACCCTTCGTGGTCAGCGTGTACAGCAGCTGCGTCGAGTCGTCGAGCTCGAGCTGGGCGACGTGTTCCGCGGCCGGCGTGCTGAACCCCAGCCCGAAGAGGCCGCCGAACACGCCGCCGAAGTCGCCGTGGCTCACCTTCTGCGCCTTGGCGCGGAACCACGACTCGCGCGCGGTGTAGCGGAACTCCCACAGCGAGGTGCCGGTGCGGTCGCCCACAAAGAAGACGCGGCCGTTCGCGGCAACGCGCACCGTCGGCGTGCCGTGCTGGCCGATGGGCACGCGCAGGTCCGCGTCGAAGATCTGGCGCGTGCGGTCGACCGCATACAGCCGCATGTCGCTCGTGGTGCTGACGACGAGAACATGCGTGACGTCGTCGCTGAAGACCGCGCGGTCGGGCGGGCCGCACGCGATGTCCACAATGGCTTCGGGGGTGCCGGCGTTCGACGTGCCGGACGTGCTTGACGTGTTTGACGCGGCCGAGGTACCCGACGTGCTTCCCTCAGTCCTCGTCTTATTAGTCTGAGTCTCTGCGTTTGTCTCTTTGTTCGCCTCTTTGTTCGTCTCTTTGTTCGCCTCTGCGTTAGTCTCGTCAGTCTTAGTGTCCTTCCCAGTCTCCGCTTTGGTCTCGGGCACAGCTTTGGGGGCGTCCTTACTCAGCTCAAACTGCCTCACCTGATCGCTTGCCAAATCCCAGAACACTGTCGTGCCTTCGCTCGAAACCCACAGCGTGTGCATGCCGCGGAGGTAGCCCAGCTTGGCCGACGCGCCCAGCAGCCGCAGAACGGGCACAGGCAGCGACGTCTGGGCCGCGGCAAACGGCGAGTAGCCGCGCTGGCGGCTCAGGTCCGGCGCCACGTGGCGCTCGACGGTTCGCGCGCTGCACATCACGTCCAGGTCGGGGAGGTGGGCCCTCCGCTGGCTGTAGGGCTCCAGCAAGCTAGCGGCGGTCGGCAGCGGCCACGGCTGGTGCTGCGTCGCCAGCGGCACGCCAACAACGCCCAGCTCGCTGCGTTCGGAGCGCGCGGCGGGCTGTGCGGGCGGCTGGATCGGCACGGGCAGCGCCATTGTTGAGTGTGAATATTCCACCGGCCCTAACCCGGTCACAACACGGCGAGCCAGGGCACCAGCACCAACCCAGCCAGCGCCCGGTAGTCTAGTCCCAGCGCCCGCTAGGGCGGTGGGACAATGGGACTCGATTGCTTGGCTTGCCCATCTCGTAGCCCAACACCACCTCGTGGCCGCGTGGCCCAACACCACCTCGTGGCCCGCGTGACCCGACCCTGCCCGCAAACCGAAAATGGTGATCGACCCAGCCACACCACAACACAATCACTCAAGGAAAACCACACCACGCAGATATACACATCTAGTACTTTAGCACCCTTAGTACTTCAGCACCCTTAGTTCAGAACCTTTAGTTAGTTCTCTAGCTAGTTATCTTAGACAGTACTCTTAGTTTAGTACTCCTTTAGTCCACCCGGTAGACACCGTTGCCCAGGGGTTCGATCACACGGATCGTACGTAGCCTCAGAGCAGGCCTCACTGAAAAGCTACATTGAAGAAGATGACCCCAGACTGGAGGGAATGAACGATTGCTATGTGGTACTATTTCAATTCGCACACACTTACAGTCACAATCACTCAATTTAAGCACCATGTTGTCGAAATCGTCCGCGTACCCTCAATTGATATATCGACAACATTAGCCGTTCAGGAGGCAGTGAAGAGGTGGAATGATGATGGTATGTACCTAGACCGCATTAGGTATCTAGGAAGCGGCATCAAATGTCCTGGGCCGAGCATCAATTTCACCATCGTCAGAATGGAACAATTGGTCCTCTGTGGAATCAGAATCGGAAAATAACTGGTTCGACGCACGTCATGGATTTGAAATCGGTCGGGCTCCACCAGGGAGAGAGAAAAGCTGTAGAAAGCTTCCTGAGGGAGGGCTTGAGACTGAAGCTGATGTGATGATGTGAGGCCGTGTTCCGCAAACATCGCCCCGCCGCCCCGCCGGCCCAGACCAGCGCGCAGCAGGCCGCGCAGGCGTTTCATCAGACGCCCCAACGCACGCACCGCCACAAGCGGTCGTTTAACGTGTTAGCGACGCCGCGTCAGTCGCCGAAACGGCGGCCACACGACGCAGAGAACGGCCAGTCTGCAACACAGGCGTTGTCGCATTCGGAGTCGCACGCCTCGCGCGGTGAACTGGATCGCCGCGATCTGATGGCGGAGTTCGTGCAGCCGCTTGAGCGCAAGGACTGCTCGAGCCGAGCCGGCCGAAACCCACTGCTGCTGCTGCCGCTGCTGCTGCGCCTCACCCTCACCAGGAGCAACCGCCACCGAACGTGCCCGGTATGCGGTATGTGATCCGTGGCAAGCGGATATTTCGGCCGCTGCCGCCAGGGGAAGGGCGGCCGCTGCCGGTGGCCCTGTTCTAGGACCAACTCGCGCTCGACGGCTCTGACGCGGAGACAGACATTGAGTGGTGATATTCATTTGCATAAATTAATCAATCAATCAAGCATGGAAGGTGGCAGTTGGTGTGGAATTTTTGACGCGGTGGACTGTGAATTATTGTACTTATCGAATGGACACTTATTTTTATTATTAAATAAGTCTTTCTTATTGTTATATGATATTATGAGATGGTATTAGGATGTGAAAGCGAGCGAAATTAGAGGAGGGAGGTGTCAATCTGTGGGCTCGGTTGCGCCTATCGGTTGCGCCTATAAGTGCGTCTGCCGGCATACACGGCAACAACTACTATAATAGCGACCAAGAAAGCAGTGGTGAAGAAAATAAGGGATCCAAAAAAGTACCATTGAAACCGGGTGATTGTGTAGATTTGCACCGGGGACTTCCGCTGAGCATACTTGAGATCATTACGCATCTCGGCCCATAGCGTTTCCGGGTGCGCGAGCACACGATACGCAGCCTCAGCTGCACTGAGGCGTATAAGCTTGCGCGGCTGCTGCATAGCCAACGCCGCGACTTGCTGCTGGCATGCTGCTTCTAGCCGCACAAACAGATACGCGGCCTCGCCAACGCTCCCACCAACGGTGACGGCACCGTGGTTCTGCAACAACAGGCTACGTCGCTTACCCAGCGTACGGGCAACACTGGCGGCTTGATCTCGGGTTAGTGCTGCACCGGGATACTCGTCATAGACGACGTGGTCATTGAGAAACAGGCATGCGTCCTGCGAGAGCATTTCCAGCGGTCGCCCCAGAGAGGAGAATGTTTCGGCGTAGCGGCCTCCGAGCTGCACAATGCATTCCACGTCCGGACGCTCGGCAAACAGCGCGGCATGGAGCCGAAACATAGTCAGGTTGACGGCGCGCTTCGAGCCGGCCACGCGTGTACCGCGCGAATCAACGCACACGAGTTCGTGTTGCTGCACGGTGCCGAACGACTTGTCCCAGGGGTTCACCCAGAACCGATCCGCACCAGTGGGGTCGCGTACCGAAATGAGACCTGTGGCATCAATTGAAGACGAGAATTCCACGATGTAACGGCAGAGGCAGAGCAATTCGTGCTGCAGCCATTGCAGACGCTTCTTTGAGGTGTAACGCGGCATCTCTCGGGATGCTACATTTACAGTAGCCAAAGGGGTGGAATCGATGGCAGAGGCACCGTCATCGAAGGGCGACACCATTTCTTTGGTCAACGAGGTGCCCAATTTATATTCAGTAATGTTTGTACTCATGACTGTATTCGACTTAAGCTTGGCTTTACTGATATCGATAGCTGTTAGATATCTGGTGACGATAAATGGTGGGCCGATAGCTATATTTATATCTGTTTCAATCCCTTATCAAATGACGTCATAACGAGAATCAGTGGTTAAGAATGACTTAAAACAGGGCACGGTCAAATCATCTGCCAAAATCTGTCAACATTCAGCTCACATCAGTCGAAAACCCAGCCTGACCACACAGAAGGGTGACACTAGTGTGGTACAGCAGTTTCATGATTTGGTGCAAAATGTAGTGCTCTATTTTGCACATGAAGCCGTATGGCTGCTAGAATGCTGCGCCCCGTGCTACGATAATGACCGCAGTGCCCCTACCCAGATCTGCCCTAAATCCCGCGGGCGTGAGGACCCTCCTTCAGGTGCTTGCTCTCAATGGGTGTGTACTGAAGGGAGTAGCTATAACTGCGAACAAGTTCGCCAGAGCGTTGCCCCACGAATCCGTTGTACAGAGGCGTGATTGGGAGAGCGTGGACGCTACCGGTAGATTTTTAGAATTTGTTAAATAGATACACCCCGTGCCCTATGATCACACAGTCCGCCCTTACTACCCACCGCGGCGGGCCCTGTCGCCTGCGCCTCTCTGACCGGAGATCTCCCGACAGCCGCAGCGGGTACGCGGTGCATGACGTATGCATGGTTGTTGAATTTAATTCAATGCTTATGCTAAATACGTTAGTAGTTAGTGCAGGATATCTAAGGTATGAAGTGATAGGAGGCGCAGCCTCAGCGGGCCCACGCAGCTTCCGGATGTATGGGCCTAGAGGTTACGCATTGCGATATGCACGGCGTTGTGGAGCCCCTCGTCCGCGTCCTCAAACTGTTCCGGCGTGTCCTGGCGTGACGAGTCGAACGTGTGGTCGAAGCTGTGGTCAAGGTGCTCGAGGTCCGGGATCTGCAGGTGGCCGCTGTCGCTGAGCTTAAGCGCGTCGGGCTGCGAAATGTCCCGACGCGAGAACTCACGGCTCGCGCTCATGCTATCCTGAGTCTCGTCCTGCGAGTCGTTGTATCGTCTTATCCGCGCCGTGGGGCGGCACGGACGGCAGCGGCGGCAGGCTCGAATGCGCGACATACAGCGGTCGGAGCGGCCGGGGCTGTCTTGGCACTCGACTCAGTGGGCGGACCGTTGGCGCGTGGCCCAGCCACGTGCGACTCACACGGCGCACGCGACTCGCCAGCCTCGCCAGCGTCGTAAGCTTCCTCGTGCGACGGAAGGTCCGCACGCCGCGTGGACTCACGCAGGCTGGAAGGCGCGCGCGCCTTGAGCGGGCGGAAGCGCGAGGACGTCGACGAGACGCTGTCCTGCGGCGACAGCATGGCGGCGTGGCGCTTGAGCTCGCCGAAGATGCGCTCGCGGTGGTCGAGCAGGTCGAGAACGATCTGCTCGGGGAACACGTCGTCGAGCGAGAGCGCCGACGGCGTCTTCGGGCGGCACAACGCCGTGCCCCACTGCCACGCAATGCGCTCTGTGTCGGCGCGCGAGGCGTTCGCGATCGTCACGAGCCGTGCAATGTGTCCCTTGAACGCGTCAAGCACCGCGATGTGGCTGAGCGTGAGCTGCGCAAGCACGTTCTGCAGCCGCGCTGCGCTTCTCGCTGAGCGAGCGAACTCATCGAGCCGGCTGAGTTCGTGGCTGAGCAGGCCGAGGTGGCCGTCGAGTCAGCACCACCGTCTTTCGCCTTGCCGCCGTCTTTACTACCGTCCTTGTCGGCCGCGTCGCTCTGTGGCGCAACGCAGCAGGTCTTAGAGCGGGCCGCCAATGACGGACGTCGGCAGCTCGAGAAAATACAGCTTGAGCGTCTGCACGAGCACGACGGGCTCGAGCGTGGTGGCGATCGCGCGTAACGCGGCCGCATCGAGCGTGCTCACGTTGAAGCGTGCACGCGCGGCCTGAGCGGGCGCCACGAGCGGCGCGAGCGGCGACTGCCACGCGCCCAGCCGCTCCGCGTCGTCTTCCATGCTCGGATAGCAGCGGTCGAGCGCGATCAGCACGCCGCTCACAAACACCGGCACGCGCTTCTTGTCGGCGCGGCTGCGCAGATCGAGGTCGAGCCCGAACACCGCTGCGCCGTCGAATCCGGGATGTGTCTTATGGGTTCGGTCTTCGATTGTCATTTGGTGATGGATCGGAAGAAGTCTTCCACTTCGGTACCGCGGATGCGATGACTAGAAGGAAAGAAATCAGCGATCTGATGGATGTGTGGAAAATTTATCAGGGTGAGACACAGGGAACCGTTTTGACGTTTCCGGAGGGTCGCGGGGAGCAGCGAAACAGTTGGAGTTTGAACTCTATTGGTGCAGCATGCATCAACTTCGTGAAACGCTTTACTGAAACTCCACCGTATACAGAGTGTCTTTCTTAACCCATTGCACAGAACATTTCGCCCCAGCGATAACGTTAGCCTAGAAATTCGAATTGACTGAGAGTATAGATCATATATTAGCAGTTTATATCATTCAATGGGAGCGCGAGTAACTAAGCATAGCCCTCTGTTGGACAGTAGGCATTCTATTCTCCCAAAGACTCCATGACGCTCCGCTATCGGACCGGTGACCCGATACGCGGATCTCCAGAAAGGCACCTCGGCCCGGTACGACATACGACCAGGACCAGAGGCTATATAAACACACACGACCCTTCGGGGGCAATTAACGGAGCTAGGTAATTACATTTGATTATTATATTCAGCAGAAGGCCGGATGCCTTCATCGTGAATCATTTGGAATCGTTCAGGTGTCGTCTTGGCATACGACATAACGCTCGTCGGAGGTATCGGACCTTTGAGCAACTCCGGCACCCTGTCCCAGGGTAAGCTGTCCGACATGGAGCCCAACGGGTGTAGTACTCGTGGTATCAGGCGCGAATCTTCAAGCTTGTGACCGCTATAATTCACTCATATGCCCACAAAACCCAGACCAAAATTAGGTCTAAGAAAACTTGCTAACGAAGAACTAGTGGGAACAACCAAAGGAAGTGGTTGTTCATGCCAATCAATCGAATCTGGACCTTCATCCAAAGAAACTCCAGTAAGTACGGCCAAATAGGCCACCGACCCAGATACTCTTCCGATCTGGCGATTGATCACTAATTGCATCCGCCCACGCCTCTGTATTATTTTCATGCACGCGCGGCATGCACCAGTTCCGTCGTATTACTCCTTCACAAGAGGGCAAAGACCCCTTAGTGACCCTCATCCTCGTCATGTAACATTCGACTTGCATGAGAAGAGCACATAGGTGCTACCACGTGGTTTCAGTAACCCCGCTGATTCGACCAGATACCATATTATTTGCCTCGACAGCATGCAGCCTGCACTCTCGGAACGTGATACAGGTTACGATCACATACGGGATATCGCAAGGAAAGCCCTGCTCTAACTGGCCCGTCACTTGCATATTCGTCGCGATTACGCAAACATACTCTGCCCAGCTAAAATAATCCCCATCCGGAACATACCCTTTCCCACCTGCCGGTACTCAAACATGCATAATAAAACCTTATGCAACCTCGGCATGTTCAGATTAACCTCGGCTCAGTTCCTTGCGTCAGCAAGTCCATCGCGAAACACGAAAATGCAAATCAAGAGGGGTACTTCCCCGCTCTTGACACAAGCCCACATTTATATCCGCCTCAACCCTGAACAGGATATAAAGTGCAACTTGTCCCGTTCCCCTTGAATGTCACCACCCAAAGCCCCAGCTAACGACATTTCAAAGGCAACCAAAGACTCACCACAATTCACAGGTGCCGACAGAGATAGACGTTCCACCGAGAGACGTACGGAACAGACTCACCCTACTGTTCCCATTCCTCCCGAGACTTCTACATCAGAAGTTAACCCACCCTCTCCCCAGAGAGACTCAAACTCTACGCCACCTTCGTCCGACTCAGACGCAACTACCGACTCGGACGAGAACAACGACGAGGACTTTCACCCATTCCTCGACGACATCACCTTCGATCAACCTAGCGAATCCGAAAGTATCAACAGCATGACTCAGGGGACTAACATTCCCCCGCCTCTTGCCGAACCAACCACCGCACTCCAACGGTCGGAACTCACCAGATCCGCGAACGACCTGATTGCTGCACGACCCAAACCGGTCTGCAAATTTACAGAGGTTGGAGACACGGTTCAATACTTGGATTACCTCGAGAAGTGGGCGACCTTCAGTTCTGACTTTCTTGTGTTGACGAAAGCGAACGGAACGGACGCTCTATCTCGAGAACTCGCTCTTCGCCTATGGTCAAATTTTCCAGGCGAATATCGCTCGCTACTCCTTGAACACGACGACTGGGGTATCAAAGAAACCATCAAATTTCTTCACGACATGAAACCTTCGGCACTATCTCCCCGCCGTATCAAAGACGTGTACAATCTGATCACCCCTCGCAAACCCAGTGAAGCTTGGTTAGCTTACAGGCCTATCTTCACGAAGGAACTCGCTCTGCATTATTCAATTCAGATCGGCGACAAGAACAAAACCGTGTTGACGCTTGTATCCCACTTGATCGAATTTGCTCATATTAGGCACTACCAGACTGTCATGAACGATAATCTCACGAAACTGGAGAACTTCGTAGTCACTCTTGACAACCCTTCTGTTAGCGATTACCTGAAGTTTTTCCAGGACAATCCGGACTATCGGGCACCTCTTACCGACCGTAAGAATTCGGAAACAAACAGTTCCGAGCCCGCCCCCAGCAACAGCAAGGCGAAACGCGCAGCCCATTTCCGACAAAACCGCGGAAATAACCAAAACGGTAACTCGTCTCAGAATCCTGGCACGGGTAACGAACCCCGTACGGTCGCTGCTGGTCGCAACCCCTCTGGATCCGCCAACTACCCACCGGCCCCGCAGAGACCGAGCAAATCTGCAAACAACAACAACAACAACCAACGTGAGCAACCGTCCACACAGGGGCAGTACGCCCCTAGAGACGGCAACAGTCAGTAAACCTAACAACCTCTACGGATATGCTCTGTGCAGTCACTCGTTCTCGCAACGAGTCGCACCAGCACGCCGACACCCAGACCCCTGTAACCTGGTTGCTGGACTCTGGTGCCTCCATAACTTGTACACCATATCTGTCTGATCTTTCCCATCCTGTGCCCGTAACCACCACCATCACTACTGCCGACGGCACGTCCCTCGTAGTGACCCACTCAGGCACGGTTACCATCTCCCTTCCCAGTCTCGATGATGCGCCTCCATTGGTCTCAACACTGTGGGCCTACCATTGCCCAACCATAAAGGTTCGTGTCATCAACCAGGCTGCTTTAGTGCAAGAGGGCTATGCCACCATGCAATGCGCCGGTAGCATTTGGCTCCGCCTGCACCCTAATGAACGACGTCATTACCAACTCGCAACAATTGTGCGTAACCAACAAATCATACCCGCACAATTCGTCAATGCGCCTTCTTCACCCGGGCTATTCGGAATTACTAATCGCCATGCACGCCTAGTGAAGAAGGAACTTACGTCGCCCCCATCTGCTATCACATCAACGCCGGCGAAAGTGCTCGCACTCGCGCCAGGGCCTCTCTTCTGGCACTCGCTACTCGGACACGCATCGCCCGAACGCGTAAACGCCTTCTTGAAGAGCGTTGGTGCGGCATTTCGAACATCTTTTCGCGTACAGGACTGCTCAGTGTGTGCCATGGAACGTACTCATAACGTTGCCAAATTACCACGAGAAACGTCGCTATCGTCTCAACCTCTGGAGACGTTGCACGTGGACTTGTCCGGACCCATCCGATCAGCGGATGGTCAGCCATCAGGAATCGACAGTTTGTCGGGACACAAGCTGTTCCTTCTGGTTGAAGATGACTACACGAAATACCTTTGGCTCACACCTATGCGATCGAAGAGCGAAACAACACCTATCCTCATCTCGTTGTTCGCCTCGCTCGCCAATTCCGCGAAGCAATTCCCCGTCAAACACCTACGCATCGATAACGGGACGGAATTTGATGGGTCAAAGTTAGACAGATATCTCAAAGAACACGGGATCACAGTCCATCGTTCCGCACCTTACACACCTCAATCCAACGGTGTCATCGAACGCGCGATGCGCATTGTGAAAGAGAGTGGTCGAGCCATGCTACGCGCTAGCTCGTTACCTGATATGTTCTGGCCCTGGGCATATGCCTACGCCGCCACAGTCCAGAACTTCCTCCCCCGCAGCACCCGCAATGCGAAGGCAGAGAACCCGTACACTGACATACAGAGTGCTCTGACTACGCCTGCGAGAGCTTCCTCCGCCATGCAGCGCTTTTATACAAATGCTCGCTTGTTTGGCCTCTCCGGATGGGCTAAAGCACTTGGTAAGTCCGCGCCAGGCCCTTCGCGCCGCGCCGACCCGTCAATATTCGTGGGCTTTGCGAATCCTGACTTTACCAACCTGCTGCTCTACAATCCGTTTACATCACGCACTGTAGTTGTTCACTATAGTGACTTTGCGCCGATGCCAGACCTCTTTTCGTTTTCTGGCTGCATCTCCAAAGCAATCAAGAACCTTCACAATACCCCACCAGCGGGCTATCTTGAACGCTTAGGGAACGAGTTCCGTCTCCTCTTCGAGCAATATCAATCTGCTCAACTCGCTACCGCGGCTCACCAGGCCGAGTCGGAGCGAGCTGCTATTCTGGACAGCGTACCACCTATCCCTGATGATATCGACCCTTCCTTGATCGAATCCACGTCTGCACCGGACTTTCCGGCACAAGAGGGCATGATCAGACCCTCGGTACCGGACGACATGTCAGCGGGCAGCGTATCCCCAGCGTCGTTACCTTTGGTTCCGACTCCAGGCAAGGTACACGCCATCCAGACCCCTCCGGACAAATTCATCACTCCGGAAGGACGGACCGTATCTCGAGACATTTTACGGCAACAAACTGAACAGTTGAACCTACGGCGTACGCCGCAGGCACCCAACACCTACCGACAGGCCATGCGCTCCCACGATTCCGATCAGTGGCAAGCTGCAATGACCGCGGAATTACAAATCTTTCAAAAACGAGGCGTTTTTGAATTAGTGGATCGTCCCCCAGGGCCCAAGATCGCAGTTCTACCGAACCGGTGGGTTTACGCCATAAAGACAGACGCCATGGGCCATGTCTTAAAGCACAAAGCCCGACTAGTTCTTAGAGGCGATCGACAACTCTACGAACGCGACTTCGATCAGACGTACAGTGAGGTCTCTTCACAAGAGGGCCTCATGCAATACGTTAGCTTCACATTACACCGAGGCTGGACAATCAAACAAGTTGACGTTAAATCTGCATACCTTTATGCTGATATGGACACCACAATGTACATGAGACAGCCCGAAGGCTTTGACGATGGAACCGGACGGGTTTGCCTACTCAGAAAAGCACTCTATGGGGCCCGCCAAGCTGGCAGAAACTGGTTCACTGAGTTGACCAATACACTGCACTCTATGGGATTTGCTCATTTATCTGACACCCGGGGTTTATTTTACCGTAGGACACCCCGAGAGGCATACATATGCCTATATGTCGACGACATGCTTTTATCGGCGACATCCGCCACCGAAACAGAGGACCTGGTCAGAGAACTTTCAACTCACTACGACCTATCCATACCCGACGCTACAACTGAGACTTTTCTATCACTGGTTCTTGACCAGTCTATTCCAGGACAGATTACCATCGATTCCCGGAAAACCATTGCTACACTGAGGGAACAGTTCGAGAAGGACGTCTCAAGATCGAATTTTCAATTCGTCGCTCCTATGATAGAGCGAGACGCGTCCCGTTCGACCATTATTGAAAATGCCATGATCGAACGCGACAACCTTCGGCGCCAAGACCCTTCAGTGACGGAGTTAAACCTTCCGCCCGATCTAAAACACTGGGCGGAACTACTTTCACCAGACCAACATGGCCGTTATCGCTCTGGCGTAGGAATTCTCAATTACTTGGTCACACGTAGCCGTCCGGACATTGCTTTTGCAACGTCTCAGCTAAGTCGTCAAACCAACCAACCGAACCGCATTCACTGGAAGATGCTAATGCGTCTTATCAAGTGGGTACTTGAGTTCGCAGACACCAAGCTTGTCTTTAAACGTGACCCCAATCCGATGCTAGTCGGATACTCGGACGCAACCTACAACAGTAGCAGCGTTCGAATACCACAAGGAGGATACTTGTGGCGTTATGGAGGAAACCTCATATGTTGGAAATCCCGCGTTGAGCGGCGAGCTACCTCCAGCGTCCACGAAGCTGAATACCGCGCTCTGATCGATGCTGCAGACGTCGGTTTTCATCTACGACACATCTTCATTCAACTAGGTGAGATGAAGGAAGATGATCCTATTACGCTTTACAGCGACTCCAAATCTGCCTTGACCGTCATTCATGGAACTGCTCCTGTACCAGTCCGCACTCAACGGTATTGCCTAATGCTGAACCTCTTACGGGACCGCTGGAAGCTAGACCACTTTGAGTTCGTCCATGTGTCTTCAGAGAACAATCACGCCGACATGTTCACGAAACCTCTGACCCGTGAGAAGGCGCTAGCCCAGGCTCGTCGCCTGATCACCTTTCCGGATCAGCAAGAGGGTGTTGGACAGTAGGCATTCTATTCTCCCAAAGACTCCATGACGCTCCGCTATCGGACCGGTGACCCGATACGCGGATCTCCAGAAAGGCACCTCGGCCCGGTACGACATACGACCAGGACCAGAGGCTATATAAACACACACGACCCTTCGGGGGCAATTAACGGAGCTAGGTAATTACATTTGATTATTATATTCAGCAGAAGGCCGGATGCCTTCATCGTGAATCATTTGGAATCGTTCAGGTGTCGTCTTGGCATACGACATAACGCTCGTCGGAGGTATCGGACCTTTGAGCAACTCCGGCACCCTGTCCCAGGGTAAGCTGTCCGACACCCTCATGCGTACACCATTGACTAGCTTGCGGTCGTAGGGTTCGATCACGAAGCGGATCGTATGAAGCACCTCAACTAGTTCGGATCGTTCATTTCAGCGGACGTCAGATCCATCGAGTGGTCTACTCCGATGTGGTGGCAGGATGTCTCACTTTAAGATTCCAGGGTGACTGTATCTTGGGGCTGAGGCCCAAACAGAAAAGTGTAGCTGTTAGACGTTCGTCCTAATTCCGTTCTGCTTATGCAAAAAAATGAGCCAGCCTCACTGAAAAGCTATATTGACTTAAGTGATTACAGGCTCGGGGAATTGAAGAATGCTATACAGGTTTGCTTAGTTTAGAGTCATAGGCTGATGAGGGCACAGGATGTGGGCCATTTCACACTCGTCAAATGAAGTCTACATGGCAGATACCTAAATCAAGACTACTTTCGGTACTACATGCACTGCTTTAGGATTCGCTCCTAATAGTGAGCCTTCGTGTAGGTGCACTTTCAGCGTTAGTTAGTCGGGATGAGTGGAACTCTACTCGATCTAATTTCGCTTGGTCTCTAAAAATGTAGAACTTCTAATAGTAATACTTCTGTTACATCTTACAGCTGTCTGTTGAAGGATGCATTAGTTATGATGTCGAACTACGCACACATTTCGCTGATCTACGCACTTCTCGCACGAAGCCACCTCAGACCGTAGGCCGCAGATCACTCAGGCCACACATGCCACAAGACGCCTCAAGCCTTAAACCTCATTACCCAGATCTACGAAACTGTATATTACATCCCGCCGGTGCTCAGCCCATTTACCGCTCTATTAAACGAGATGCTCGCTGCCGCAAGACCGGCCGAGGTAAGCCGAGCAGAGGCTCAGGGTTCTGCAGTTGTGGACATGTGATGCAGGGCGAACCAATCATCGTTCCTGATGGGTTCGTGGCCTCAATGACACCCCTTGCCCACGGAAATAGGCGAACCAATGCGTGAAATGCCATGAGCGTTTAATATTTAGGAGATACGTGGCCAGTACAGACCACCGACTGAGTTTTTTGGACCAGAGCCGCCAAACCTGGTGCGGCTTAAATACTTTGATCGCCGGTCTTCGAAGCTTATTGGGGTCGATCACGCAACGGCCAGCGGGCACGCTGTACCCCGGACCTCAGGCGTCCCCCGCGGCCCTTGCCCGCATGCCTGATGACGCGTCGAATTTCACCACCGGTTTCCCCGACGAAATCAGGAGCAAGCCGTGAAAAATGGGGACTCCTGAAAAAAATACCATGCTATTAATTAATTTATATAGGTCTTGTCAGTGTCACAACTCATTACTTTATTTATCGGCGGCTCAGCTGAACTCCCGAAAGGAAACCCTGCGGCCTCCACGTCTTTCCACGCGGAGTTCCAGCGAGCTTGAATCGGCAAATCACGGGGCTACAGCGTGGGTGAGCGACTATCGATTACTGCACCTTCCGTCCCCCCCCCGACCCTACCGATACCTCCCATAACTGAAAAAGCCCACGTTTACGCGATTCCCGCTTACTGGTTCGCTCCTTATATAAAACCCCGGACTCCCTTCCCACCCCCCTCCTTTTCTCCAACCCACCCCAAACTTTCATCTTTTCGTCCGTAAAACTAAAGATGTTCAAGTTCACCAAGACTTCGGCTCTGCGCACTTTGCAGCAGTCCGTGCGTTCTTATGCCACTAAGGAGCCTACTTTGAAGGAGACCTTCGCTGCTGGTCTGCCCCACAAGATCGAGCAGATCAAGGCCCTTCGTTCGGCTCACGGCAACACTACTCTGCAGGAGGTCAAGCTTGACCAGGTCTACGGTGGCCAGCGTGGTATCATCGGCCTCGTGTGGGAGGGCTCTGTCCTTGATCCCGAGGAGGGCATCCGTTTCCGTGGCAAGACCATCCCCGAGGTGAGTGCTGAGCTTCCCAAGGCTCCCGGTGGAAGCGAGCCCCTTCCTGAGGGTCTGTTCTGGCTTCTGCTGACCGGCGAGGTCCCCACTGCCACCCAGGTCCAGGCCTTAAGCGCTGAGCTTCACGCCCGCTCGTCGCTGCCCGATCACGTTGTTGATCTGCTGCAGCACTCGCCCAAGAACCTGCACCCCATGGCCCAGCTCTCCATTGCTGTCAACGCCCTGGAGTCTGAGTCCGAGTTCGCCAAGGCTTACGAGCGTGGTGTGAACAAGAAGGACTACTGGCAGTACACTTTCGAGGACTCGCTCGATGTGATTGCTAAGCTGCCTACCATCGCGGCCCACATCTACCGCAACGTCTTCCAGGACGGTGTGCTCGGTGCCACCGACAAGTCGCTCGACTACTCGGCCAACTTCGCCAAGCAGCTCGGTTTCGACAACGCTGAGTTCACTGAGCTCCTTCGTCTGTACCTCACCATCCACTCCGATCACGAGGGTGGCAACGTCTCGGCCCACACCACCCATTTGGTCGGTTCGGCTCTGAGCTCTCCCTTCCTGTCGCTGGCCGCTGGCTTCAACGGTCTGGCTGGTCCTCTGCACGGCCGTGCTAACCAGGAGGTCCTCGAGTGGATCATGAAGATGCGCTCGGAGATCGGCGAGAACGTCTCGAACGAGGAGATCGAGAAGTACCTGTGGGATACCCTCAACTCCGGCCGTGTTGTGCCCGGTTACGGCCACGCCGTGCTCCGCAAGACCGATCCTCGCTACATGGCCCAGCGTGAGTTCGCTCTTAAGCACCTGCCCGACTTCCCTCTCTTCAAGCTCGTCAGCCAGATCTACGAGATTGCTCCCCGTGTCCTAGGTGAGAACCAGAAGATCAAGAACCCCTGGCCTAACGTCGACGCCCACTCCGGTGTCCTGCTGCAGTACTACGGTCTCACCCAGGAGTCGTACTACACTGTGCTCTTCTCCGTGGCTCGTGCGCTCGGTGTGCTTCCCCAGCTCATCATCGACCGTGCCGTTGGTGCCCCGATCGAGCGCCCCAAGTCGTTCTCCACTGAGAAGTTCGCGGAGAAGGTCGGCTTCAAGCTCCCGTAAACGTAAACGGGTTTATCGCGTATATACGTAGATATTACGATTCATGATAGCTTCTTAGTTTTGGTGTTACACAATAATACATCGAGGGTGATATATACCGGGTCCATTATTATTATTATATCGGGTTCATTTTATCGGGCGCATACATCGGGTTCCATACGTTGGGTTCATCCATCGGGTCCATACGCTGTGGGTACATCCATTGGGTATACATACATACATCGCCTGCGTATAACCCCGCTTCGGCAGGATGGGCCAATAGAAGAAGACTAGATCGGTGAGTCACCGAACCAAGTGAGCCGCCGTAATACGAATAGAATACTGCGATTAGACGATACTTAACGCAACATGGTTGTAAATAACGGATACACCCACATTTGAGAGCTTTTGTCTTAGTACCGACGGCTTTATGTACCGACGGCTTCATGCTGGGTGACCACTGATAACGCTCTAGATGATCGGAACGCAGTGATTTGTGTGGATGAAATCTTTAATAGATGATAGGTATATATAATGGATCATAGTATCATCTTATATCGTATTTATCCGTTAAGGATTTACAGAGTAAGCGGCAGCTTCTCGCCGAAGGTGTTCTCACCGGAGTAGGTGATGTACAGGAAGCCATCCTTGTCCTTGTGCTCCTCGTAGATGTTGCTCATCAGAGCAGAGGTGGGCGGCAGGACGTCGTTCACGAAGATGAAGATGGCCTTCTCGGGCTCGAGCTGGATGCGGCGGCGGATGACGTAGACGAACTGGCCAATGGTCAGGTCGGCGGGCACAAGGTACTTGCGCTTGTCAATGGCCGGGATGTCGGACTTGTCCACCTTCTCGCAGATGACGGGGACGCGGCCGTTGTACTTGAAGCGGATGCGTTCGGCCTCCGACTTGCGCGACTGGAAGGGGTAGTCGTCTTTGAACTGGGAACGCATGCTGATGGTTTGAGGAGAAGACAACGTGAAGTGTGGTGGCGTTGGCTTAGTTTAAAGAGCTTATCAATCGAGAGCTTAAAGAAGTGGCTTCAGTACGACACGAGGGCGGAATGAAGGCAGAAGAAGAAGCTCTAATTGAAGGTCGCTAGGAGTTATGAGCAGGCGATTGTGAATGTTCACGGCTCAATGGGTTCGTTTAGTTGGCTGAATTGACGCTTCCAAGTGTTTAGTCGGAAGAGTGATTGGTGGGAGGCGAACTTCGGAAAGGGTCGTGGTGGTGGGGAAATGCGTGGGGCGCTGCTGTTAATATAGGTCTCTAAACGCCATCAGAGAGGGTGGGACGAGGGAACTTAGATACTGGGTTGAGGGTGCCAGGCCGGCGGCGGGCATCCATGTAGGATGACTGGGAGAGCGGTGAGGGTTGGTAAGTCCCGCAAGGGTTGCTCTTATGGCCGACGGATTGTTGTGCCGTCCATAGATTGGACGGCGCTGACATCAGCGGCGAGACAAGTCTCACCAGCCATTAGGGGCGATTTCTGGGTATTATTGCGCCCGTGCCCTGAGTTTGAGAGGTTCGGGTTCCGGAACGGGCCTCAGTAGGAAGCACGCGATACGACCAGCGGCCGCGCCAGATGGCAGCTTGTCGCCGGCCTTAACCCAGCCTTATGGCTGGCCACGAGGCCACGCGGGCGGGAGATAAGGAGAAACCGACCTAGCCCTGCATCCCTGCAGCTTATCTTGCGGCTCATTCTATGAAACCTTAGGAAAGCATGGGTGCGACACGGGCCCAGGACCCACCACTTAGACTTCAATGAGTGTTTGAGTAATAGAAGCATAGATCTCGTTGGCTGTGCCCACTGCTTAAGCGCCGTGGGGTAGCGTTACACTTAATTCTAGCTGGCATAGTAAGAGTCTAAAGCCATTAGACCAGATCGGCAGCCTTACGAGTTGTTTTTAATAATTTTTATAAAAAATGCACATTGAATATGCCTCATTCTCACTGATCCACATGCTCGGCGGCGAATATTTCCGGGGTAATCGGCGCAGAAGCGCGACTTTTAGTATGCACGCTGATCAGCACACCCCCCTCCCCTGGCGTTGGATGACAGCCGAGAGGTAAGGGTGGACCTGACAGGTATGTGCGGGAATTTCTGAATGTTTTCCGTAGCGGCCGCCGAGATCTTATTCGAGTCTGAGTGTGCCTGAAATTGAGGCTTTTTCAATTTTTTTTGTGGCCACCTTGTTTCTTCTGTGGTGCGGGCGGCGCAAAAGTCCTGTCTGGGTGGGCCCCCCCCCTACGAACAAAGTAAGCAAACTACATAGTCAACGAAACTGGTAAACTAATTTGTGAGTACTCGAAATTTTCTCGAATCGCGTGCTCTATCAATAATCGAGCGTAATTGAACGAAGTAAACTATTTTAGCGGCCTTGATCGGCAGCTCCGAACGCATCTCCCAACGGTCCTAAGCCCCAGCCAAGCCCAAGGCTACCACCACAACCACCACCACCACCATCCATCTCAAAAAGACCACACACAGCACCAAGGCAAGCCCAACGGCCTAAGCCCCAGTCCTTTTGTGATGCTGAAGAACTATGCGGCCGTCTTCGGCTTTCTAGTTTCTGTCATAAGTCTGTTTACGTCGCTATGTATCGGCCTGCCTCTCCAGGTGCTGAGCCCGAAAGTTTGGCGCGCATGGTGTGATTTGGCGCGAGGCACGTACGGCACGCTTATGACGGCGCTGCTATGGTTCACGAGTCCCGCGGTGGCTCGTATGTACACGAGCAGCAGCCACGTGTCGTTCCGGACACGCGACGGCTACGTCGAGACGAAGATCAGTCCGCGGGCCGTAGTGATTTCGAACCACCAAATCTACTCGGACTGGGTCTACCTGTGGTGGTTCGCGTACACTGCCAATCTCCACGGTGCCATGGTGATTGCTTTGAAAAAATCGCTGCGTAAGATCCCCTTGCTGGGCAAAGGCATGGAATGGTTCCGTTTCCTGTTTCTCTCGCGCAAGTGGGAGGACGACGAAAAACATATCTTGGAGACCACGGACTACCTTGCGTCCGACCCGAAATGGCCGACGTGGATGACGATTTTCCCCGAAGGCACGGTAGTCAACTCCAGCACGCAGGAACGTGGCGAAGTGTATGCCGCCAAAAGCGGTTTCTCCACCACTCTGCTGCCCAAACACCTGCTGCTGCCGCGCGTCAAAGGGTTGCAAACGATTCTGAAAGGGTTGAAAGGCAGCGTGCCTGTGCTCTACGACATCACAATCGTCTACGAAACGGGCCACGGCGTGCCCCGCGGCTCTGAGCCGGCCGAAACGCGGTTCTCGCTGAAGCGCAGCTTTTTGCAGAGCGACGGCCCGAAAGTCGTGAAAATGCACGTGCGCGAGTTCCCGCTGAGCGAGGTGCCGTACGAAGGCAGCGAGGCCGTGTTCCAGGACTGGCTGTTTGCGCGTTGGATCGAGAAGGACCAGATCTATGCTGATCTCGCGGCCGGGCGTCTGGAATCCGAGTTCCAGGCCGAGGGTCCGATCAAGCCGCGGTCTTTGCTCGAGCTGTACCAGTGTTTCAACGTGCCGATCACCGCGGCCATTCTGGGCCGGTTGTTGGTGAAGTTTGTGCGGAATTTCCGCACAGTGGAGAGCGTTGATGTGGGTCTGGACGGGATTGATGCCGTTCTGGACGAGCTAGCAGCAATGCAGTGAAGTATGATTAGGAGATGTATAGGAGGTGTTTAGGAGGTGTATGGAAATAAGTATGGAAAGTAGTAGTGGTAGCACGGATTGTGAGCGGTGAGTAAAAGCAGCTGTGGGCGAGGTACATTTGCACTCGTTTGATTAGTCTTCTACATCTTTTGAGTACATATATTTAGGTATAGATGTTTATATAAATCTTCCGAATTTCTTTTGAGTCTCTCTTGTGTTTTCGTCTCTCTTGAGTTTTCGTCTCCCTTGAGTTTTCTTCTGTGGTCTTGTCCAAGGAGGCAGGGGATCGCGGGGCGGGGAGTAGTACTTGGGCCCAGGGTTTCTGAAAATTTCACTCCACCCACATGGCTGTCGACTCCATGAATCCGCTCGAGGTCGATTTCAAGGACCTGGAGGCGAAGTACAGCGTCGACGACGCGTGGTCGCTCGACAACTTCGTCCTGGTGGACGGCCTGCCCGTCGTGCCTGCCGCCAAGACCGAGAAGCTCGTGAAAGTGCTCGCGAAGCAGTTCGCCAAAGCCGCGCCGCTGCGCGCCAACGATGCCGACGCCGCTGAAGCCGGTTTTACGATGCCGCTGAACGCGGAAACGCAGATGTCGCAAGGATTCGCGTTCGTCGAGTTCGAGACGCCGGAAGGCGCTGAGGCCGCGATCAAGGCATTCAACAACAAGAAGCTCGACGCGAAGCACACGCTGCTGGTTGACCGCATGGCGACCGTTGCGAAGTACGTGGACGGTGTGGACAGCGAGTACAAACCTCCCAGCGTTCCGGAGTTCCGCCCGCTGCCCCACCTGCGCGCGTGGCTCGCGGACCCGCTGGGCCGCGACCAGGCCGTCATGCACAGCGCGAGCGGCGTCGGCGTGTTCTGGTTCCGCAAGAACGCCGAGCCGCGCGCCGCGCTGGAGCCCAGCCTGAGCTTCAGCGACAGTTTTGTGCGCTGGTCGCCCAAGGGTACGTACCTCCTCAGCGCCCACCCGCAAGGCGTGGCGCTGCATGCCGGCCCGAAGTTCGAGATTGTGGCGCGGTTCCCGCACCGCGACGTGCGGCTCGTGGATTTCAGCCCCGACGAGCGCTTCCTCGTCACGGGGTCCAAAACGCCCATCAAGGCCGGCGGCGTGTTCACCAGCGCCGACGAGGGCCACAACATCGCGATGTGGGCCATCGAGACGCAGGCCGCCGTCCGCAGCTTCCCGCTGCCCCCGCAAACGAACCCCGGTGCCCCACCCAAATGGCCGGCGTTCCAGTGGAGCGGCGACTCGCGCTACTTCGCGCGTATTGCGAAACCGGGAGTCCTCTCCATCTATGACAGCGAGACCGCGAGCCTGGTGGGCAAGAAGAGCATGCAAGTTTCCGGGATCGCGAGCTTTTCGTTCGCGCCCGCGGCGGCTACTCCCAACACCCCGCCGTATCTCGTGTTCTGGACGCCGGAGGCCGCGAACCAGACCGCGAAAGTGTGTGTGGTGAACGCGGCCACCAAAGAAGTCGTGCACAACCGCTCGCTGTTCAATGTCGTGCAGGTGCGTTTCTTCTGGCAGAACGAGGGCAAGTTCCTGTGCTCGAAAATCGACCGTCTCACGAAAAACAAGAAAGCGATCACGTCGAGTTTGGAGATCTACCGCGTGGGCGAGAAGAGCATGCCCATTGAGGTTCTGGACTTCAAGGAGACCGTGATGGACTTTGCGTGGGAGCCCCGGAGCGACCGGTTTGCGATCGTGTCGTACTTCGAGGCTCTGCCTGCGCCCTCTACGGACGGCAGTGCCGGTGGTCCTGGTGGCCCCGGTGGTCCCGGTGGTCTGGGCGGCGGCGCGATGCCCGGCAGCGCGAGCATCACCGGCGGTTCGGGAGCGGTGCCCATCAACCCGCAGCGCAACGTTCTGCGCTTCTTTGCGCTGGAGCGCGAGAAGAAGCTCGAGGGCACGTGGAAAGAGGCGAACCACATGAAGGACAGCGGCGTGGTGGGCCTGCAGTGGTCGCCGAACGGCCGGTTCCTCGCGACGAAGCTGAGCGGCAGCGGCAAGCTCGCGCTCAACATCTTCGACGTGAGCCACGAGGTGCCCGTGCCGGCGGCCGCGAACGGCGCGCTGCCCGCGGCCGCCGAGCTGCCCATCAACGTCATTCTGCTGCGCACCGTCGAGCATCTCGGCGCGCAGTCGCTCGCGTGGGACCCCAGCGGCCGCTACCTGCTCACGCTGGCGACGGCCGTCGAGGGCAGCGCGGGCGGCCGCGGGTTCCAGCTGTGGGACATCGCCGGCAACCTGCTGCGCAAGCAGCAGGTCGACGGGCTCGTGGCGCTGATGTGGCGCCCGCGGCCGCGCTCGCAGCTGACGAAGGAGCAGCGCCGCGCGGTGGGCAAGAGCCTGAAGGCCAAGGCGGACGAGTACGACCTGCAGGACGCGAGCCTTGCGCTCGAGGACTCGCAGGACGCCAAGCGGCGCCACGAGCAGCTCGTCGCGTCGTGGGCCGCGTTCCGCGTGCGGGCGCGCGAGGTGCTGGCGGCGCGCGGCCTGCGGGCGGAAGAGGACCGTCTGGAGGTCAAGGATGGCGTGGTGTATGTGGAGAGAGTGACGGTTGTGGAGGAAGAGGAGGAGGAGGTCGAGTAGGGCAGTGCCGAGGAACAGTGCAGTGCTGAGGAACGAGGCGCTGCACTGCACAAATCACTTCAGTCGAGCCGAAAAGAACTTCAGTCGAGCCGCAAAGCACTGCAGTCGAGCCGAGAAACGAGGCGATGCAGTGCGAGGGCCTACTCTTTAAAGCCTACTCTCAAGTGGCGTACTCTCTACCCCACTCTTTAGGGCCAACTCCAGTGGCCCACTCCTGCTACTGCACTGCGAGTGAGTCCTCATTGAGAAAGCTCTGCACTGCGAAAGCTCCACATTATACTGCGACAGCACTGCAAGCACTGCTAACCTCTAATAGCACTCCATAGACGTACCTTATTTACTTACCATTTCGATATACACTACTTCACTTATTACCTCCCTACTGTGACTATTCTTGACTGTCCTCGACTGTGCTTTACTGTGCACCCTATTCGCCTGACCTATGACGCACCACCCAACCCTTACTATGAAAGCCGCGCTATTCCCTGGCCAAGGCTTCCAGCGGTTCGGGATGCTGGCGCCACTGGCCGCGCGCTTCCCGGCCCAGATCGAGCCCGTGCTGGCCGCTGCGGAGGCCGCGCTGCCCGGCCTCGGCCTGCGGCGCCTGCTGCTCGGCCAGGGCGAGCCGTGCGACGTCACGCCCACTGCGCTGGCCCAGCCGCTGCTCCTGGCCCACGGCATTGCGTCGTTCAAGGTGTGGACCACCAGCAACCAGAACACCGTGCCTAAATATGCGTTGGGACATTCGTTGGGAGAGTACACGGCTTTGACGGCGAGCGGCGTGCTGGGTTTGGAGGAGGCGTTGGTTCTGGTGAGGCAGCGCGGATTGCTCATGAGCCAGCAAGGCGAGGCAAGTGCCAGCGAGGCCTCAACTGGTGCCACAGCCACTACCTCAGCATCTACTGCTGGTGCCACAGCCACTACCACAGCCACTACTGCTGGTGACACTGCTGCCGCTGCTGGTGCCACTACTGGTGCCTCCCCAGAAGGCGTCCTCGGCATGACGACGGTTCTTCTGCCTCGCAACTTCACGCTCCCACCCCTCCCCTACATCGATATCGCCGCCTACAACTCGCCCACCCAGATCGTCCTGAGTGGCACGCTGAAAGCACGGAGCGCCGCGATCGCCGCGCTAAGCGCCGCGGCCGGGCGCAAACTCGTCGCAAAACACCTCGCGGTGAGCTCGGCGTTCCATTCGCGGCACATGGCCGCGGCCGCGCAGCAGTTCGAGCCGGTTCTGGCCGCCTTGCCGGACAACTTTGCGGGCCGCGCGTTCGACGTCGTTTCCAACGTCACGGCGCGGCCGTTCGCGTCGATGGCCGACGTGCGCGCCAACCTGCTCAGCGGCCTGACGTCGCCGGTCGAGTGGCGCCGGTCGGTCGAGTTCGCGGCCGAAAGCGTTGATGCGTTTGTGGCGTTCGGCGAGGTGGGGAAACTCATGGCCAGAGACGTTAAGGTGCCCACCGAGGTTAACTAATCGAAACCAGACTTTCTGCTTCCACACCTCGGCCAGTCAGTCTCCCTTGAGCCACCCTTAAGTACCTACTCTCAGGCTGCCCAGTCTAAAGGGGCAAAAATCCTCAGCTGGCGTAGCAAGGATCTCCGTGCACTCAACCAACCGCTGGCGTACCTATTTTATGCCATCTCCTCCTGAATGTGCCTCTCTATAGCCTCTCTAAGGTCTCTACCACAGGGCGCCAAATTTCACCCTTTGACCCTCAGGGTGGGGTCTAAAAACCACATTTCTGGCAACTGAGGACGATGCAGGTCGCGTCCGATCAGCGCTTAAGTGGCTCTATCCGATCACAGTCCTTTTTTTTTAGTGTTGTAACTACTCTAAATATCTACCTAATCTATAATAAGTGCATCTGGGTATGTCATATGAAATGGAATGGCCGAATATGATGATATATTCGGCGAATAGAAGTCGTCTCAGCCGCCTTGACTCGCGGTTGTAAGGTGTATATACATATGTAGCTTCCTATTCAGCTGCTTGGTGGTACACGCAGTGACACTTCGAAGTTCAGAGTATCCAGCCAGGCTAGAATCCACCCAATGGTTCACCAATGTGAGACACTGAAGTGAGACATCTGGGTGAGACATCTGGGTGAGACACTGAAGTGAGACATCTGGGTGAGACATCTGGGTGAGACATTGGAGTGAGACATTGGAGTGGGACATCTGGAGTGGGACATCTGGGTGAGACAGCTGGAGTGAAATTCATAGATGGCTCGCGGCAGGAATCGCTGCTTGAGTAGTAGGGGGATAGAACCATTGAGAGGTCACTAAGTTCGTATATCGGCTAACTAGCGCTTCTGTGAGAGTAAGAGGTCGATAAAAGTGGGGCATTGTCATAAGACCTAGTTAATAGACCTCAGGGCCTATAAGATCTTACCTTCTGAGACTAGCTGTGACACAAACCGCAGCCCTTCGCGGAAGGTGACATGCATATTATGTATGGTGGTATACACTACCGTTGGTAGCTGCCATCGTCTTCGAGTTAGAGCCCCAGTATCAAGAGTGCGACTGAGTGAGTCGAAACATATCGAGAGATGTAGGAGGATTTTTCCGAGGGATGGAGATTTCAGATCGAGACCCTTCAGATTTAGTCTCTAACGAAAAGAAATAATCTCGAACACATAAATGAATTGCAGTATTATGCCATCTAGCTATGTATGGCCACTAGTGGCTGTCCGCTGGGAGTGGCTTTGGGAGTAGATCGAGTGGGTGGAAGAAGATCAGTGGTAGGGTAGGTACTTCTGTTTGTGAGTGATGTTGTTGGATCCCATGTATGGGCGACCCCATTAGCCGTGGAGCAAGCTGGCATATCATCAATCATCAATCATCAATGTCACTAATATCAAATATTTATCCTAATTAAAACCTACTTCTCAAATGCTCACACTCTAGATGATTTCCAACAGATGTGGGGCTAGAATTAGTGAGTAATTAATACATCCCCAGGAATGAGTGCATATTGTTATTAGTGTGCTCACTTCCGAGTGACTGGGGAGTGTCTTTCCAATGGCCTATCGACTCGTCCACCGCCGTTCTTACGACCTCAAAGTCGCGGAGGTCCAAATAAATGGCCGCACTGAATCGAATCTGCACCACTTCTCGTAAAACCACAAACGCGACCAGTATCTGGTGCTTTTCACGGAGCCTGTCCTTCATGAAAGTTATAAAGCCGGTCTGCTGTTTGGGCTCGGGCTGAAAGGGGCACTTTACGAAGAAGATTGGTGAAGGCAACTGCATTTTAGTCTTGTCAGTTTTCCCCGTTTTGGTGACATCTGGTGAGAGCTTCCATTCCGTCAGCAAATAGCTGTGGGCATTCGCAGCCAATGTATTCTGGTACGCTTGAACGGCAGCAAGTCCTCCCATAGCGTTGATGTACTGTTTGGCCGCTTTGATGGCACAAAGATTGGGGTAATCCAGATGCTCCGGTGCTTCGAAGTAACGCTCACCCAACGGGTACCCCAGAAATATTTTTCTAGCATGCAACCTGTACACAAATGCACACGGGCTTCCCGAATAAAACCAGCTTTTCCCGCTGGTAATATATATTGTTGGGAAGTCCTTCGCTAAACGGAAATTCGTGAGTCCCATTCCATTGGCGTCATGAATCAGGAATCTACACTCCATGTTACCGTTGCGGAGCTCCTGAATGATAGTATGCAGCGCTAAATTCTGAACAGGATTGGCAGGAACAAGGTCAACAATCACGGCAGGATATGTACCCTCCATGATTATGCGGCTAGGTACACTGCGTCTTATATATGTCCTCATTTCGTCGACAGATAGCTCGAGGTAGTTGATAATGTGGCACAAAAAGGCATTGTTCTTCTTCAAGTAGCGTAAGGCTGCGTTGCTCTCTGATCCCGTTAAGCAGATGCAAAACGAAAATGGGGCAACGATTTCGTGGAGAGTACAAAACAAAGCATCATTAGTACTGCGCATAACTATGAGATCGTCGGGAGAACAGGATAGGTCGGCTGCTACTATACTTCGCGTATCAAGCAACAATTGATGATGGTTCCGTCGATGGAACTCTTGCGGGAACTTCTCGAACTCAGCCTGGCATGTGGTTTTTGCATCGAACACCTCACGTGGGTAGACAGGAGTTCCATGCTGATCGAAATTAATGAACCCTTCGCGGAAATAGAAATCCTCGCGGCGCTTTTGAAGGTATCCGCAGGCGTATGGCGGGGGGTCCATTCTAGATTGAGGTTGAGTGTGGTTAATTGAGATTGATCAATTGAGCGATTTAGAATATAATGTGAGCCATACCGATCAAAACCCTGACGATGAATCATGAAACATCACCTAAACACCTTTATGAGCCCCAACCAACTGTATTTGGCCCTAACGCTGATTCAACTTTATCCGAACGCTGAGGTGGGAGCCTTGTGCAAGTCTCGCTAGCTCATGTATGGTGCTCAATTACGAAATTCTTCGTTTCTATTTGCAGACGGCGTCCTTGATCTTTCAGCGGATCCCCACTGTGTGAGTCCTCGCGAGGTTCTTGCGGCCAAAAATGAATTCGAGCTGTAACAATTGGTGGAACCCAGAGACCCACAACAACTAACACAACACTGGTGCAACGAGGCGCGCAGTGTGTTCGCCCAGGAACTCAATTGTGATCCCAAAGATATCGTGTGCACTGTGGACGAAATGGATGGCATGCAAACGGCGTTTCGGCAGCTTGCGCACTGGTATTACAGCCGGATCATCACTTTGAGAGAGAAGTATGTCTGCATTTTCAGAAGTATTGGCTATGAGCAGCTCAGTGAGCCATATGAGAAAAAAGTGGTAGATCCCCGAAGCCGGACGTTCACATCAGAGCTGACCGCCGCACTGGAAGAATTGGGAAAGTATGGCACTTGTTTAGTCGTGCCCGTTGAAGATGTGGACTATCACCAGATCATTGCCCAAGCGCGGGAATACCCAAATGTCGTCACTGTTGTCGTCCAAAACAGAGGCTTGGGCCATGCTAAGATTGACCTCAGCAAAGATGACGTGGATATGTTTGTAGTTGAGGCTGGGCCTTCTTACTATTCTGGTGGTGCGTGCTGCGCGTTGTATGTGTCGAAGAAAATGCAGGAAAGGTTCTACCGCCCGCATCCGTTCGACCCGACTTGTGGGGACCTGATGTGGGGAGCAGAGCTAAAGGACTCAGTTCTGCTGGATACAACGCCTTTAGTGGCGATGTGCGCTGCAGCAAAGTTCCGGAACTCTGTGCTGGGTGGTAATGACGCAGCAATGCAATATCAGACTGATTTGGCGAGGCAGGCGGCTAAATATCTAGCTGAAGCGTGGAAAGTCAAGGAATGTGGCGCCGGTGCTACTTTTCACGTGGAAAGCCCGTTCCAACCAATAAAAGCGCTGGCTGGTACGTTTATTGAGTTCGTGAAGTCTCACCTTTTGCGCGAACACAAGATTGCCGTTAGTATGATGCAGCTGGATGAAAAAATTGTGTTCCAGTTCAGAGCCAAGGTGTTCCTCGAGCTTGAGGATTTCCAGGCAATTAAACCCGCTGTGGATGAAGCTATCCATATGTGGATGAAGGAACGTAAAGATAAAACGCTTTAGATTTAAATATATTGGATGATAGATGCGATTTAGAGTGACTGTTATATGCTATGTGGAGCCCAGCTTAGTTGGTGGGTTGCGATGAAGGCGGCAGGAAGAACGTATCTGAGATCAGGAAGTGAGTGGTAGATACTCTGAAATCGAGGAAGATCGGCGGCTTTTATAAATTTCGGGTCGCCCCGCAGAAAATCCTTCCATTGAGGTATCCCGTTATGCGGATTCCATCCGTCGACCTTCGAGAATGTGATATAGATAAATAAATAAATATATATAAATCACAGAATTACGACATAGTATCAGCACCCTCGACCCAAATCCACATTTCTGCGGTCCGGCCACTAAGACTTCGCTTTGGCCCTCACGGGACCGATTCAATAATTATTTATATATATATATGTATAATTAGTACGGTCGATATATTTTAATTAATTTCCCGCTGGATATCATAGCGATTCGAGAAGGTAAAGATCCATTACCCAGCGTTTACACGCCCAAACGGAGATCAGTTGAAACCAAATACCGATATGAATCTATCACGGATAGGAATAATATGTATGGAGCGGATGCTTGGGCGCTGAGAACCATTCATCGCCAGAATTGAACACATGGTTTATCAATGTGTGACAATGAGTGGGACAACGGAGTGAAAGAGTTGGTGTCACTTCTAAAGGTATCCCAATGTCACTGTTAGAATAGGTCACTGTTAGAGTAGAAATGATAGGTAAACAATTTTCTAACGTTAGAATCAACGCTCGTGCAGGGGCTGCAGAGGTTGACCATTACAGGTTATAAGTAGACCGCATGCATAGATCTCGGGGGTTTAATGGGCTAATGGTCAACAACCAAGACCGGCCTCCCTACGGGACCCCTGTTGTTTCACGTTCTGTAGTATCGGGAGGCTCTGCTTTGTCAGTGGCCAAACGCTAGGTTCTGCCAGCCCCCGTGGGACGGGGTTGGTAAGACCTGAGAAGAGCTCACTGTCGGCCCCCGTGGGACGGGACTGGCAGTCCTCGTGGGACGAGACAAACCATGTATATGTATATGGTGGTATTCGCTGCATTTGGCACTCTACGAGTAGGGGACCCACCCGCTGCGACTCATTTAGTATCGGTGAGTCGGGCACGCTTGGCGAGCGATATAGGCCATGTGAACACATTTTGCTTCGAAGTGGAGTTCGAAGAGTCTAGTAGAGCTAGAGCTAGAGCTAAGGCTGGAGCTACAGGACCTAGTAGAAAGGGATAATGTAGTATAATAGTGTGTAGGACTATGCTGTATGCTATGTATTAGTGCCACTGGCTGGGTGTGGTTTAGGATTGGGTGTAGGATGCGTATAGCGAGTGATTCTGGTTAATGCGTATCACGGAGAGCTACGTCACAAGCTCAATTTGTTCACTGTGCTCGCTTTGCTCACGCTCGCTACGCATCAGCCATCTCCACGTCTCCAGCCACGTCTCCACCCGCACTCCTTGCCTCCCTCTTCTTCCTCCGGAACTCGGCGATCTCCCCCCTCAGCGCGTCGTTCGGCACGACGTCCTCGATCTTCAGCGGGACCCTATTGAACGGGTCGGTGGGGTCGCTGAGCAGATGCGTCTTGATGGTGCTCAGGTCGATCGTCACCTTGGACGTGGGCAGCACGACGGGGTTCTCCATGAGCGTGTACATGAGCGGGTCGAGGTACTCGTCCGGGACCTCGTCGCCGAACTCCTCCTCCTCGGCCTGCGCCTCTTCCCACGCGGCGCGCGCGGCCGTCGTGAGCGTCTCGAAGTGCTCGAGGTCGACGGGCGACAGCAGGTTGTACTTGCGCAGGATCGTGCGCGTGCGCTGCATGAGGCCGTGGCTGTACGAGCGCTCGTCCTTCGCGATGGCTTTGGGGAACGCCGCCTGCGTGCGCAGGTTGAGATACACCTGCACGAGGTCGGCGAGCAGCTGGCGCGGGTGGAAGCCGAGGCTCGCGGCGTTGCGCACCTTCAGCTCGTGGCAGCGCGGGCCGACGAGCGCGGCGAGGTTGTAGTTGAGCATGACGGCGAAGCGGTCGATGATCTCGGGCGTCGCGAAGATCGCGGGCACCGTGGAGGTGAACGTGTGGAGCAGCGTGACCGTCGAGGCCGAGAGGCGGAGGTACTGGCGCGCCATGCGTTCGGCCGAGGCCAGGCGCGAGGCAGGAGACTCGCTAGACTCGCTAGACTCGCTAGACTCTGGCTCGTCAGAGCCGGAGTCGTTCGCGTCTGCGTTGCCTTCGTTCCCTTCGTTTGCGTTACCTTCGTTTGCGTTGCCTTCGTTTGCGTTGCCTTCGTTGGAGTTGACCTGGGTGGCGTTGCCAACGCTGGCTGCGCCACTGTTGGCGTTGCTGGCTTCGCCAGCGCTGGCGGCCTCTAGCTTCTTCACCTGCAGCAGCTTCCCCAACGCCTCGTCCAGCAAATACGTCGCGTCGTTCAGCAGCAGCGCCACAAACTTCACAAAGAAGTCCGGCTTTTCGCGCGACTCCGCCTCCAGCTGGCGCCGGTAGTGCGGATCGCGCCAGATCACCTGGATCACGTGCGCGACGTACTGTCTCGTGGTGAACTTCTCGAAGAACTGCGACGTGCGGCCCGTGTGCTCGATGTCGATGAACACAGCCATCAGCGCGGGGAGCACGTGTTCGCGGCACGTGTCGGTCGTGAACAACGCCGAGAGCGGGCCGGGAACCGTAGTGCCGTTCGTCAGCGGAATGTCGGCGCCTCCATAAAAGAGCAGCTCGACGAACTTGCTGCGCAGGTACGGGTTGCGCACGACGTGCGGGCTGCTCATGAAGAAGCTCGCGGCGTCGAAGAGCAGCGCGTGGCCGGAGCCGGGCGTGGGCGCGCGCACGAACTCGGGCGCGCGCAGGACGAAGCTGGCGGAGGCGACGGGCGCGTCGAGGAGGAGCTCGGGGAAGGCCGCGAATGCGTCCGCAATGCTAGCAGCGCCAGCAGCGCCCGCAGCGCCGGAGGTGCTGCTGGAGTTGCTGGCGTGGCTGGCGTTGCTGACGCTGGAGGTGCTGCCTGCAGTAGCGGAGGTGCTGCCTGAAGCCACTTCTGTGCCTGTAGCACTGCCTGCTGTGGCACCTGCTGTGCCTGCTGTGGCACCTTCGGTCGCTGCGGCACCTCCGGTACTACCTCCGGTAGCACCTTCGGTCGCTGCGGTTGTGGCACCTCCGGCGCTACCTTCGGTAGCACCTGCGGTTGCGGTGGCCTGCATAAACGCCAACAAAAATTCCGCAAACCGCAACGTCCCCCCCAGAAACTGCACGTCCCGCATCAGCGCCGTCACGCCGCCAACCTCGCTCTTCAGCTGCTTCACCAGCGTGCGCCACCGCATGAGCATCATCGCGCGCATCGTCGGCTGCATCTGCACGAAATGCGGGTCCGTCGGCAGCGCCGCGAGCTGCGCCTGGACGTACTCGACGTTGCGCTCCAGCGAGCCGGCCAGCGCCTCGGCCGCCGCGTGGAAACCGAACTGCAGAAACCCGCCGGTCAGGAAGAGCAGCTGCGTCACGAACGACGGCAAAGCCGGGTCCGCGCGCGAGTTGAACGGCGCCTGCTCGGCCGCCAGCAGCTTCGTCTCGTCGCTCACGTCGTAGCTCGCGGCGTGGCGGAAGTAGTCCGCGCCGACCTTCGCGAGCTGCACGCGCAAAACGGCGGCGCCCTCATCGACGCGCGTGAACGGCGCCGACAGCTTCAGCAAAACCTTGAACGCGGATAGCACGAGCTGCAGCGAGTTCGCGGCTCCTGGCACGCGGTTCGTCGCGAGCTGCGCGTGGTTCGCGTCCAGCGCGCGCACAAACCACGCCAGCACGGCCTGGCGCGGCTCGGGGCCCAGGCGCACGAGCTTGTTCACGAGCTCGAACTGCAGCCGCTCCACGAGCTCGCTCAAGGCCCGTGCCTGCGCCGCGAGCTCGGCGGCCTCGGCCACCTCGGCGTCCACGAGCCGCTCGCCGTGCGGCGCGTGCAGGCCGTCGGCCACGCCCAGGCCGAGCACGCGGCCGAGGGAGCAGATCGG
>JAKUAQ010000035.1:0-77915 GCA_030562965.1 Starmerella ratchasimensis
GGTCGTGCTGACCTCGCTGCTGGCCGTGGCACCAGCACCACCTTCCAAAGGCGGCAAGGCCGTAGGCGCAGCGGGCGGTGCGCGCGGCGCAGCGGGCGGCGTCGAGATCGTCGTCGTCTGCGCGGCGGGCGTCACCGGCACCGAGCCGGGCACCGGAGGCGGCGCTCGGTTGGTGGCCACTGTGGGCGTTGCGCTGGGCACTGCAGTGGGAGCGGCACTCGGAGTTGCCGTGGGAGCGGCGCTCGGCGTCGCACTCGGCGTCGCACTCGAGGCGGCACTCGGCTTTGAGGCCGTCTCCTGGTGGCGGCGCGGCGCGTCGTCGAACGTGAAGTCCTGCTCGTCCGCGTCGTGGAACTTGTCCGACTCCGGACTCTTCAGCACGGCCTCGCTCAGCACGGAGCTACGCTGCGGGCTCGCCGGCTCGACGGGCTCAGCGGCGCGCGGCTCGGCGGCGTGCGGCTCGGCCGTGCGCGCCTGCTGGCTCTGGGCACGCGGGTCGAGCGTGCGGTGCTTGAATTCGGGGGCCACCGAGGTCGCAGAGTGTTCTTCGGGCACGGCGGGCGGCACGGCTCTGGACTCGTCTTTGGGCACGCTAGGATTGCTAGCAGGAACGCTAGGAGCGCTGGTAGGCACACTGGGCGCGCTGGTAGGCACGCCATGAGTGCTGGGCGGCACTGCCGGCGCACCCGGCGCACTGGGCACACTAGGAGGGACGGCCGGGCTGGCCATCTCATCGTCGCTGAGCATCTCCTGCATCGGCGCCTCCTGCGCGTCCTTCGACGCCTCGTCGCTCGGCTTCTCAACAGACTCGTCCACGCTCGCCTTGCGCGGCATGGGCGCCGTCTCGCCGAACATGTTGACCGGCGCCTGGTTCTCGGCCTCGCGGCGCGCCTCGGCGGCCTCGATCTCCGCCTCGCTCATGGCGGCGTACTCGGAGCGGCTGATGCGGCGCTCGCGGCGCGGCGGCATGCCACCGCCCAGACCGGGCATCCCGCCGGGGGCGCCGCCCATGATCATGCCGAGGTTCGGGCCGCCGGTGCGGCTGGCCAGACGCGCCATGCGCTCGCGCAGCGCAATACGGCGCGCCGACTCCTCGTCGGAATCAGCATCGCCCGCGCCCGCGCCCGCACCCGCACCGGCACCCGCAGCGCTAGCACCAGCACCGTCTTCCGTCTCGTGGTGCGGCTCGGCCGATCGGGTGGTGGACGGCTCGCTGGGCACCTTCTGCGGCGGCGGCGGCGGCTGCTCGCTGCGGCGGCTGGGCTCGGCGGCGGCACTCTTCGCCTCGGCGGCGGCGCTGCCGGCGGCCGACGTGTTCGACGGGATCGGCGGGTGGCTCGGGTCCTCCGTGTCGCCGAGAATCAGGCCGCTCACCTGGCTCTCCAGGCCGGGCGGCGTGCTCGTGACCTCGAGAGGGACGCCGATCTCGGCCGACTCCGCGCTCACCGTGGACAGCGGCCGCTCGGTGGGGAAGCTTCCCGGAGGAGGCGGCACCGCAGTGCCAGCGCCAGCGCCAGGGCCACTGAGGGCACCGGTAGACTCGTGAGGGGCGCTCTCGGGCTCACGCTGCTCGAGCTCGCGCTGCTCCTGCTCGCGCTGCTGCTGCTCTTTGCGGATCTGGGCCTGGCGCGCCTCACGGGCCTCCTTCATCTCGAGCTCACGGCGCGCACGCTCCTCCTTCTGCTGCTCCTCGCGCAGCTTCTCCTCCTTGGCGCGCTCGGCGGCCTCCTTCGCGTCGGCCTCGGCGCGTGCGGCTTTGTTCGCCTGCGCCTCGGCGGCGAGCTGCTGGCGGCGCTGGCGGCGGCGTTCCTCGGCCTCAGAGTCGGCGGCCGCGGCTTCGGCCTCCTTCTCCTGGCTCTGCTGCAGCATCGCAATGCGCTCCTTCAGGCTCACGCTCGGAGTGTACTCGTCGGAGTCGCGCGGCTTCGGGCGCTCCTCCGACTCCTCTCTCTGGTCGAAGGGGAACGTGCGGCCGAACGCGCGCTTGGGCTCGGGGCGGTCGCCGCCGGGGCCGGGCACCTTGCGGTCAGCGTCGTCCTCCGTCGGCGCATTGAACCGGGCCATGCGCGCCTTGAAGTCGAGCTCGTGGCGGCTGATGCTGCTGTTGTTGCTGTTGTTGCCGTTACCACCCTTAAGCACCGTCTTGCGGCCGCTGCCGCTCTCGTCGTCGTCGCAGTCGTCCATCATCTCAGAATCGCTGCCTTCGTCGACCGTCATGGGCGCCTCGCGGTGAGGGCGCGCGGGGTGCACGGCAGCGTCGATCTCCCGGTACGCGTCCTTCTCGATGGTGTGTGAGTGGTCGTCGGTGCTCTCCTTGACGAACCCCGCGGGGCGCTCGTGGAAGGGGCGCGGCTCGTCGGGCTTGTGGAGCCGCGTGGAGCCCGTCGCGAGCTTCGAGCTGCCGGGGGCAAACGCGCCAGACTCCGATTCAGAGTCCTCGTCCTCGGCCGCCTCGTGCATGGGCGACCGCGACTGCGTGCGGTCAGCAGCAACAAGCTTGGCCAGCGCCTCGCGCTTCGCGTCCACCTTGACGGGCTCGTCCGCATCCTTCGTGATGGCCGTGCTGTCGCTGACCACCGACGTCTCCCGGGCCACCGACTTGTCGACCGTGTCCTCGGGCTCAGGGATCTTGTCGGGGATCATCGACGTCTTCTCCAAGGTCGTCTTTTCTACAGGCGTGTCTTCCTTGGGCTTGCCGAGGACGATCTTCTTGGCAACCTCTTCCTCGTCGCTGTCGCTGTCCCAGTCATCAGTCTCCACCGGACGCTGGATCGACGGCTGGGGACGCGGGGTCGGAGTTTGTGTCGAAGTTTGTGTCTGCTTTTGCGGCTGGGCAGAGTCAGCCGACTTCACTGAGTCCGTGGACTTGATCGAAGCAGTCGACTTAATCGGCTCCTCCACCAACTTCACAGCGTTCACCGAGGTTGTCGCAGGATTGACCGAGGCAGGGATGCTGGCGGAGGCAGCAGGTTCAGCGGTGCGGATCGGATCCACATGGCCCACCGAAGCCGCAGTCGCAGGAGAAGCAGTCGTAGGGGAAGCAGTAGCAGCGGCGGTAGCAGCAGCAGCGACAGCAGCAGCCGGCGCATCGGTAGTTTTTGTCGCTGGAGCGACTCCTCCCGCATTACGCTTGGGACGGCTCGGTCGAGAGGGCGAGGCTTCGACCTCCACGTAGTTAATGGGGAAGATGCCTTCCATACGTTTCTCCGTCTTCGTGTCCACGTAGAAGCCGTGGTACCACTCATCGTCTAGGACTTCATCCACCACCAGGCGTTGACCCGGCGCGAACGGAAGGTCGTCTTCCTCATCGGCGTCGTAGCCATAGAGCGCCCTAACGTGGAAGGGCGTCGGAGGCATTAACTCAAGAGGAATTCGGAGTGGTCAATTGAAAATAGAATGTTTTAAACAAATCAATGATATTTGCCGCTTTCCAGAAATCAGTATCGCTAAAAATTTACGGTATCTCGACCTGATCCACAATGGTACTAGGACAATGTGGGCAAGTGTATGTACGCTTAGCAGCTGCTCTTGGCCAACGGTGAAGCAGCTTTCGTTATATAAGGCAAGTCAGGGTGGGTTCAAGGGCTGTGCAACGGCCGTGCTTAAAGCTGGTGACGATCGAGATTGGGAGTCAGCCGCGCGCCCCTTGCCTGCGGGCGTGAGGCATTCTCCCAAAGTCGCGCCGCGATTGCTCTATGGACCACCAGCGTTGTGCCCCAGCCCTACGGAAGTAAAGAGCGGGGAGCCGTGGCTTTGAGGTCAACCGCCGTTAAAGGGCATCGTACAAGTGGCAACGCGTGCCTCGTAGCGGCATGCAAAATACACCAACTCAATGTGACGCATCTTAAAAATTAGAAAATTATTGCTACAGGTCAAAAAATCAAAAGAATTGTGCAGCAATCCGAATCTAAACAGAACCTCATTCAAAAAAAGAGAGAATTGCAAAAAGGATGACCGAACCCAGGATCGAACTGGGGACCTCCAGTGATCTAACTTCCAAAGATTGTTAGACTAGCGCCATAACCAACTAGACCATTCGGCCGTGCTTATATTTGGGACGATTTTATTTAATAATTATCCTCAAATGTCAAATGGTTTCTTATGTTTGCTCGTAGCTTGTATCAAGAAAGCAGCTCTAGTAGACAGGTACATAGCTAAAGCACTGAGATTTTTAGAGCATCGGTACTCGTTGAGAGGTCTGATCATCCCAGTACCAAGGTCTATACCTCCCTGAAACTCGAGGCTCTAGTAACTATGGTGATCACTACGTGTTGCTTTACATAGATTTGGTTGATATGGTTCCTGTACAACAATGGGCACTGAAAGGAAGGAAGTGGAGTAACTATAAAATGGATAGAAAACAATTATATTTGCGGCATGTATTGTATGCACTCAGGTACCCCTTGCCATATGTCTTGTCAGAATTGTGCGAATGGTAACCATTCTCTACGCTATATATTTAAGTCTTAACCTGTTGATTTAATCACCATCCTATAGTTATATGCTGATTATGGCTCGAGAGCTCCGAATGTTTACGATAAAGTGACATAAGTTATATGCACCCTATCAATAATAACATCTTCTTAAAATTGCATTTCTACTTCGATTTACGTCAGCTCAAAAGGTACTGTTCGCCTCAGTTTTATAATTACTCACTAATAACGAGCCCTTGAAGTTACTGCCTTTGGGCTTTCTTTGTTTCATTTGTGGCTGGCCATGGGCCCCAGGACTGCCTTGAAGAATGGACCAGCGAGCGAGCTACTCGAAAATACCAAAATACTAGTATAATTCTAGCGCATTTGTTTACTTTTTACATATTGATTGTCTACCATAACTGGTTATTGGCTTTTTTTCTTTCGTTGGCCCTCGACACACTGCAATGCACGTCCGCTAACGGTTCTGGTGTCCAAAACAATCTAGATGAATAGTGGATGGACTTAATATTACTCTATAGATTATATTTTCTTCTGGATAATTAACTCATTCTATCTAAAACAATTTCACTCAGTTCCATCAGTGATCGACCGATCACTTGCAGCCGCATAACATTGCTATGCATATATGCGGTGGGGAATTCCGGGGTTGGGGCGCTAAATCACGAGGTGCCTAACCCCACGACAAGCGCATTAATTTACACTACAAAGCTACAGAAACTTAAGGAGAAGAATTCCGATGTGCTCGTCATTATGTTTCTTCGAAAGTGACTTCTATATAGCATCTATGTCTTTGTTACAAGAAGTTTTCACATTGGAACTGGTTGTTTCCGCAGTAGATAGCTGTAGGCTGGAGCGGAGGGGAAGCATACCCTACTGTATCAGCGCGTTAAAATGCGGGGAAGTTGGCGGTTCTCTGTGATAAGATGGGGTCTGCATCTGAGAATATATAACTGCTCTTACATCGCCTTTGTCTGGAAGATGTTTCATCATTGAGGAAGACGAAGCTACAAACTTCAAGGTCGCCTATTAATTATGTTTGATCCATTCTCGCAGAAAAAGGATTTAGACTCAGAATCCTGGATTGAACACGCGCCAAGCGCATCTTCCTCGAAGGATTCTGATCCGTATAGGCTTGAAAAAGACTACACGAAGCTGGCTGAGGAGTATGGCGTCAACAAGTCCAGACTCCAGCTAAAGCTGGACTGTTGCATTCTGCCTCCGATCTGCTTGCTCTACCTATTGGCGTACCTCGATCGCCTTAATATTTCCAACGCTAATATCTACGGCATGAGCAAAGATCTTGGGATCGATAGCATGCAGTACAGTGTTGCTCTTGCTGTATTTTTTGTCCCGTATGTGGTCTTTGAAATTCCAGCGAACTGGCTTCTAAAGTTCGCCGGGCCCCATGTTCTGCTCTCGTTCATGATCACGATCTTTGGTTGCGTTTCGCTGAGTCAGGGATTTGTTCAGAATTATCATGGCCTTATCGTCTGCCGAGTCCTTCTGGGGTTCAGTGAGTCGGCCATGCTTCCAGCTTGCTATTACTTGTTGGGAAGCTGGTACACCCGCGCAGAAGCTCAGAAGCGGTACAGCTTCTTTTTCTCGAGTACTTCACTGGCTGGTGCTTTTGGAGGTCTGATTGCCTATGGCATGAATAATTTGAACATGAAGCGTGGACTGGAAGGCTGGCGCTGGCTCTATATCGTAGAAGGTGCCATCACAGCCTTTTGCGGTATTTGTCTATTCTTCATGATCGCCGACTTCCCAGAGACCGCGAAGTTTCTCAAGCCCAACGAGCGTGAATATATCCAGAAGAAGCTCGCTCTAGATCAGGGCGAAGCGAACTTCGACCATACACCGAGTGTCAAAGAAATGTTTGCCGTTTTCAAAGATGCCAAGATTGTCCTGGCAGCTTTGATGTACTTTGGCTTGATCATCGCCATTTACGGCTACGCCTACTTCTCCATCTCAATCATCAAGACATTTGGCTACTCCCCCGTGCAGACCCAGGTTTACTCGATCTACCCTTGGATTTGTACCTTTGGTATGAACATTGTCATAGCATCGCTGTCCGATGTTACACGGCATCGTTACTTCTTCACGGCCTTCTGCTCTGCAGTGTCATTGGCTGGTCTAGCTATCCTGTTGGGTGTGGCCCCTACTGCTGATAACAAGCACGTCCGATATGCTGCGTGCTTCCTGGTTAGCTTCGGAGTCTACTGTGCAGGCCCTATTGTCGTATGCTGGACCACTTTGAATTTGGTCGGTCATACGAGAAAAATGGTTGGATCGGCTTTTACAATCGCATTCGGAAACATCGGTGGTATCGTCACCACCTTCGTGTTCCGAGAAAAGGATGCCCCGGGGTATCGCATGGGTCTCTGGGTTGCTCTTGCTATGATTTTACTCAGTATGGGCTCGTCTCTGATGTACCTTGGGATCTGCATCTACGAAAACAAGAAGAAAGACCGCAATATCGAGACGTACAAAGCTCAATGGCATTGTTACGGACCGAAGGAGCGTTCAGAGAAGGGCTCCGCTGATCCGGGGTTCCGATACATGTATTGATCAATATGTATTTCTATCTTAATTTATTAATGTTATATTCAAGTTATGTGCCTTATGAGACGTTGACCTTCTTTATATACTACTGCCATATCATTCTTACAAGTGTGACTGGCTTGATCTATTCGTGTTGGTGAAACTGATAGGATGATGGGTGATTGATAGTACATGCTTAGGTTTATCGAATTCATTATGATATTGCGGGTATGGATAAATAAATAAAAGTGATCAAACTTAGGCAGTGGCCTTACCAGCGCTGCCGCCAGAGCTGGACTCCTTGGGGATGATGAGCTCACCACGCAGACGGCGGGCCAGCTCGACATCCTTCTCCTGGATGGTGACACGCTTGGCGTGGGTGGCGCAGGCGTTGGTGTCCTCGAAAAGAGACACAAGGTAAGCCTCAGAGGCCTCCTGGAGGGCACCGAGGGCAGAAGACTGGAAACGGAAGTCAGCCTTGCTGTCGCCGAAAGCACCGCGGATGTCCTGAGTGACCTCACGGACCAGACGCTGGAAGGGGAGCTTGCGGATCAGCAGATCGGTCGACTTCTGGTAACGACGGATCTCCTGAAGGGCGACAGTACCGGGCTTATAACGGTGGGGCTTCTTGACACCACCACTGGCAGAGGTGCCGACCGACTTCCGGGGAGTCTTGGAAGCGGCAGACTTACGGGGAGCCTTACCGGCAGTAGTCTTGGAGGGGGTAGAGACGTGCTTAGTGCGAGCCATTGTGAATTGAGTTGTTTGGTAGTGAAACAAGTTTTCGTGTGGGCAGGATGCGCGTACTTATAGTAAAAAGATCCACTGATCCAGAGGCAGTGATGAAGGGCTAGGTTTGATGAAGGGCATGGGTACAATATGGATAGCGTTGTATCGTGTCGGGAATGTGATGCCAAGCCTGATGATAAAAACCCAGACGCGTAGATCAGCCCGAAAACGCGAGCCAGAAAATTGATTCGCGTTCGAATTTTTTCGCGAAATTTCGTGCATTAAATCATTTGGATATATCATGTAAAAATATTATTTCATATCTCATATTTTACTAGATTTACTGATTTTCGGAAATTCTCTCCATGCAATCCGATGTGATGCGGCATGTGGTGTGAGGGGTGGCAAACTCTTATGCATGCTGTGCAGATTTGATTGTTTTTTTGCTTTGTGTCTGTCTCGCCCTTATGATTCGTAATCCTTGTATTGGTGTGGCACGGCATAGTCAAACAGGTTTTTCCATTTGGGAGTGTTGCTCGCCCCGGCCATGGGACGGGGTACTGAGGTGGTCTGAAATTAAAAGTCCCAATACCTCAGGGATGTTGTAGGGTCTTTAGATTTCAGTTGGGACTTTCTGATTTTAGACAATTTGGGAGTTCTGTTCGTCCTGTTGAGTTCCCTAGCCGTCTGATCATGTGACAACTCCCAATCGCAATCCATACCCTGCGTAATTCTGCTGCCGCGCAACCTGCTTGTATATGATATTATCATTTGGCTTAGTACATTTGCAGAAAGATAAATTGCCATGAATGTGCTGTAATCATAATTGGACTGTGTATATACGATCGTGATGCTATTGTTGTAGTTCGGTCGCGTCTGTCTGTACTTTGTAGGCAGCTTAGGTGCTCGGCTTTTATCGGCGCCTAAGCCAGTCTCTAGTGTACGCCCTACAGTAAAGTAGCCTTTTCGTTCTATCTGTTGCTGTTTCTTGGGCGTGTCTGTGTTTTCTGTATCTTTTACTGCTCTTATTGTGTTATTTTGATGCTATTGTCTCTTTTTGAGCGTGGCGCCTGGCCGGGCACTACGGCTGCGCTTTCTGAGCTGGGCTAGGTTCGCGATAAGGATGCCCCGGTCTACTTTGTCTTTTCTTTCTTTCCGTATCGATCCGCCTTGGTGTCTTTTTGGGTTGGATATAACTTTTTGGGATGCGGGTCTGTTGGCTTTATTCTTTCAATTTCGGGAACGCTGGTGTTGGTCTATATTAATTAGTCTATATATTCAAGTCGCTCCTATCTAAACCCTATACTGTATTGTCGACCGTACGGTACGTAATCTACAAACATAATAGTTCTATTCAAATACAGCCATAAACTGAAAGGTCATATTATATGTGTTGATATCCACAAAGAAAGATGGGAGCCACAAGGGCATAGAGGCACAATAAAGATAACGACATATGAAGGGAACCCGGAGAAACAACGAATCTCACAAACATAGAAAGAGGGGAGAGCGGGACGACACAAACAGGGCAAGGGTACAGCGCCCGATAAGGCCCACAGTACATAAGGAGCGCTACCTGAAAGGACAAACACATTATTATTATTATTATTATAATAAGATGTAAAGTATCAAGTGTATGCTCTAGAATATTATAAAAGGAAATACCAAAATCAGTGCTCCAGAATGCTCAAGCTACCAGTAATGACAACATTCTCGAGGATGGATCCAGCGGGAATCTGAATCTTGTTACCCTCCTCACACACGATGATGACAGTACCCTTCAGCTCGACACCACGACCCAGGAAGACATTTCCGGTAACAGTGAGGTGATCGAGCTCGATAATGCGGGGCATATGAGGGATACGCTTGAGGAACTCGGAGACTTTCTTGAAGTTGTCGCCGAGCTTGATGAGAGGGGTTCCACCATAACGGGAAGGATCCATCTTCAAGGAACCGTGGTCCAGTCTATAGAGATCAGACTTCACAAGCATAAGGTCAGAGCTGGTCTTGACAGGCAAGAAACGCGAACGGGGGACGTTGATACCCTTGGCGTTCTTGAAGTAGCGGATAGCCGCACCAACGGCAGTCTCAAGCTGAAGAACCTGAATCTCCTTGCCACCACGGTTGACGGCCTTGGGATTGGGGATGATCTCCATGTGAAGCTCCTGAGCATCAACAACGCGCTTAATAGCACGCAAATCCATCCACAGGTTATTCGTGTTGAAGTACTTGAACTTCTTGATGGACTTGAACTCCTCAACGTGCTCCTTGGGCACCTGGGCAATTTCAAGCAATTGAACCTTCCCCTCATAGTTGATAATAGTACCACCCTTGACATCGGCACGGGTCTTATCGGTGAGCTCCATAACATACTCACTCTTGCTGTCGCTGATGTAGCGGAGGATGTCAAGATCGACAGTAGCACCCAAGTTATCACCATTGGACACGAAGAGGATCTCCTTGCCAGCGTCAAGCAGCTCCTTCAGGATACCCGAGCGGTAGAGCGACTCGAACAGATCACCGTGACCAGGGGGGTACCAAGCTTGAGCATCGTCATCAGCAGACTCAGGAACGGGAAGCATAGTGTCCTTGTTGATACGGGGGAAGCGCGACTGGTTGAAGGTCTTGATGTTGATGTTGTGGCCCTTGTACTTCTCGATGATGGTCTCAGTATCCTCGTCAGTGTTGAACGAGTTCATCAGGATGAGAGGGACATCAGCCTCATAGTGGCGGTTCAGGTACTCGATCTGGCGCACCATGAGATCCAAAAAGCTCTTGCCCTCACGGACCTCGATGACAGACTTAGGACCAACACAGCCCATTGAGGTACCAAGACCACCATTAAGCTTCAAGACAGCGAGCTTGCTCAAGTAAGAACGAGAGACATCCTTAGAGAGATCACCCTCCTTAGCCACAAGGGTGTTATAGTCGGCGACCTCCTCAGGGCTCGGCGTCTGGACCTTCTCCCAGTCAAGCTTCTCGCCACGAACAGTGGACATAACATAGCGCTGGTAGAGCTCGAAAAAGCAGTCCATCTCGGCCTCGAAGTTGTCGCGAGCGGCCTTGTCCTCAATACCGTCAGCAAGCTTGTTCAGCGCGTTACGCATCTGAGCAGCGGCCACGTTGGTAGAGGCACGATCAAGCGCCATGGCGCTGTGCTTACGCGTGTGAGCAGCGTTGGTAGCCATATTTGTAAAATGAGGTACCGATCTGGTCAGGAGGTTAGAACCACAAAGGAGATAGGGGCGTTAGAATGAATGCCTGGACGATCTTTTTACTGGAAAGAGTAAAATATATTCCTGCAGTGCACTGTTATTCGTTAGATTATGTTGATTTATTGCGAAAAAAGTCAACAAAACAGTGGTGAAGAATCCAGAAAATAGGTAGCGGTCGTGTGGATATGTTTGGGCGCGATCCGGACGCGACTATATATGTATGCACGTTAATTTACTTAATGTGCCGTTGAAAAAGGGCACGGTGGTTATGGTTGCGGTGGGGATGCTCCGTATAACGCGTTAATGGAGCTCACGTGTGCTTTAAATGCCGCAAGCGCCCAGAAGTCTCTGCAGCTTCCGCCTGCTCCGTGCGTTTCAGAAGGTGCATTAGGGGAAAGCGACCAGATCGGGGCGAAGGGTTGAGTCCACCTTGCCTGAGGTCATCCGGTTCTATTTCATATTTCACTGCTTTAAAAACATGGATACGGCTATGCCCAGCGAAGCAGCCGAAGGTACAGACCGCTTTAAGCTGGAAATGCTTAAAATGCTTAAATGTATAAACAGGAAATACGCGGTGAAACGGCGACAGTCTAATCATAGATTCATAGATTTTATTATGCAGGCTATGTATATCCTTTCAATCTATCAAAGACATGTGGCGTCACGTCGTGAGTCGCGTGCCCTTTGGGGATCAGACCCCATTCACTCCATTTGCAGGTGTGACAGTTGAGCCAAGGGTTTTCCGCATGCCGCTTACTCACGACATCGCGGCTATATTGTTTCAACAGCTTTGCTGCATAGAATATATTGAATTAAATTTAACTCATTGCTTTAGAATATACTTTACAAGAATTAGAGAGGCATGTACGCGCTTGATCTATGTAAGTTGTCACTGAAAAGACTAGAATAGATACGTGATCGCCATCGATAGGCTAGATGACAAAAATATATATAGCGAGGTGGGGTCGCTTCATGCCAGCTCGGCACGCAGCCCACCGCGATGCGGTACTCGTAATGCTGGGCACATTGTTCCCAGTTGGGCACATTTTTCTTTCAGGGCTACCGCGGCAGCTAACCCTTTATGAAGGAGGAAGCCGATGTACCGAAGCTTTAGGCTTGACGCGACTTATGGATATAGTGTGCATTAAGCATATATGGTAACATTTGACACGCCCCGACTTCAGGTTGCCCAGGAACTAATGTCTAGAATGGGTTAGGGATGTCAGAGCACCAGCTATACTGTGATCGAGCTGCTGCTGCTGCTGCTATTGCCGGGTTCAATATGTTCGGACTGGGCCGACTGCTGTACGTTACTGTGATCCTGCTGAATGCCGTTGCCATCTTGAATGAGGAGAGATTTATCAACAGGCTCACAGGAAACCACCAGACTCCTTTCGGAAGTACGGAAGACTCCATGAAGTCTCGTACACTGCGCCTCATTGAAGCAGTGCGGATGGTTATGCGACCCGTCCTCATTGTGGTCAATACTTTAATCGTCAGTTACGAACTCATACTGGGCTGAAAACCAGGAGGACCACTCTCTGGCTTCTGTCTACACCGTATTTATCAGCCGAGATCACCATCTCAACAAAAGCAGACGACTTTCGGCAAATCGCAATCGCTTAATCCCACCAGGTAGCGACTGTTTTCATGACCTATATAAAATCTTCATTACTAGCATTTCTTCCAGTTATTTACGATTTTATCTTTCGGTTCTCAAATACCCCGCGTGTGCTGCGATCCACGAGCAGATCAGGCAGAGATATGTCGTAACCAAACGGGGTATATATTCTTCAAACCTCACCGGCTCCCGGTCACACTAAAGGGCGATCCATACTGTCTGGGGACTGGTATTGGAGGATTTTTTAGCGAGCATGTGCTGATCTGCGGGTACAGAGCGCTATATGCTAGCCTGGTTAAAATCCTTCACCGATTCAGCGGTATGGAAGACCACATATATAGTTGACACTCCTGTTTCTGCCTCGCACTCTTTGTCAATAGAGTAGTGGGTTCTGGTTATGGAGAAGATCAAGCCCGGGGGACAAGTAATGGATTTGATACTTTTGTTACTACCGTCACCCGGGATCGTGGAGCATATCCGTCGAGTGTCTTACGGGCCTTCAAGAGCGCGTCGGACTTGGGTGTGCAAACTACATTGCATTTTAGATAATCGAAATAATAAGTAATTATGGAAAAAATAGTGTTTATTCGTGTTTCGTCGCACGGCGTCACAAATTTAAGTCGGGCGGTGTTTCGAGGCTGACCATATGTTTTTCAGGAGGGGGGCTGTGCGAGATCTGGTGGAAATTACTCGCAATAAAACTTAGATAGGACCAACTTAGAATCTGGAACGAGCCGGGATATACTTATAATAACAGAGAAATTTCCCGTTCTAAGAGAATATCCGTGATCGATCTATCGACTTTGTATATTGACCATGCAGCTTCTCAAAGCCTGGGCCATCCTTGCCGCACCCATACTGGCGAGCGCCTCAAGTATCAACAGCCGCGGTCTCTATGCTCGTGATGACAGCAGTGAAGGCGGAGGAGCGCCCGACTCCACGACCGGGGCGGACCTCACTAATTGGGTCGGACATCCCGGCCGGTCGCCGATTGAGCCATCACAGGACAGCTTCTACAGCAAGGTCCCTGACAACCTGAGCAGCTATTCTAATGGCCAGGTCATCAGCAAGCGAGCCATTAGCGTTGCTGGTTCGTACCAAGGCGTGAAGTCGGCGTACCAGCTCCGTGTGCGGAGTGAAGACACGCACTCGTCCCCTACCGTATCTCTGGCCACTGTCCTGATTCCCGAGAGCCCGCAGCTGATCAATGGCGCGGTTCCCATCATCGTGTACGAGACCAACGAGGACGCGATCTTCATCGACTGTGCGCCGAGCTACCAGCTGTTTTCGCAGGCGCTGCCCGAGGTACAGTCTCTGCTGAGCAACGGGTTCACCGTGGTGGTTCCGGACTACGAAGGCCAGAGGGGCGCGTACAGCGTCAGCAAATACGCCGGCAAGCAGGTCCTCGACTCGGCACGGGCGGCGGTCTCGATGTCTGCCGTGAAGGCGGGCAACCAGACGGCCAGCGTGGGCGTCTGGGGCTACGGCATGGCCGGCACGGCGGCCGGCTGGGCAGCGGAGATGGCGTCGTCGTACGCTCCGGAGCTGCCGCTGAACGCTGTGGCGCTCGGCGGCACGGTGGCCAAGCTGAACAACTGGATCAACGACATGAACAACTCGCCGAAGTCATCGCTAGTGATCACGAGTCTGCTGGGCATGGCGACGCAGTACAAGGACGTCAGCGATGCGCTCTCCGACAACATCGTGCCGCACCGCCGGTCGCAGTTCGAGGCGGCGGCCACCCGCTGCTCGCTGCAGAACACGCTGCGCTACTTCGACACGAACATCACGAGCCAGTACGTCACGCCCGGCGTGGACCTGCTGAACCTGCCGAAGGTCGAGGCCGTGTACGACCTCAACAGCCTTGGCAGCTCGCCGCCGAAGGTGTCGATTTTCGCCTACCACGGCAGCAACGACGAGGTCTCGTCGCTCTCCGACATGCAGAGCGTGCTGCAGGCTTACTGCAAGGCCGGCACCGCTGTGAAGTTCCGCCTCGTGGAGGGCGCTTCGCACGTGCAGGCACAGTCAGCGGAGGCCGACGACGTGCTGGACTACTTCAGCTCGGCCCTGGCGGGAGAACCGCTCGTAAGCTCGTGCCAGCGGATCTTGTCAGGCACATTTTCCAGTACGTATTAAGTAGAGATGTAGTTTCAGTTGAGTAGTGTGTCAGTTGACTGAGGCAGCGAGGCAGTAAAATAGCCTGAATAAGTGTAGATCAAGAATGGAGTGGTATAAGTTATAACACTACCTACAGCAATTTTAATCTACTTAATCCTGCATAATTTGAATCATGTTTCATTGCCTTAACCGCGGATGGGTTCTTTACAGCCTATATAGAGAGCACACAAGGTCGTAGTTCGGCGGCTAGAGTGCCCACTGTTTCTCGAAAGCATGGTGCGCAGTGGCAACTTTTGCTGAATCTAAAGGTTTCAAAATCACGCAATGAGTACATATACATATCAGAAGCCTCTTCAGTCAACCCATCAAGATCCTCTAAGCTGTCATTGTTCGTCCAACTGGCAAACCATACCTCAAAGACGTAAAGCAGCAAATACTCGAGCAAGAGCTGAGCACCAGGAGATGTGCGAGAACTACACAGCGATGTGTGCCGATAGTGAGGGCATATCAGCTCATACGAAAGCCACAGAACAGCTGAGCCAGGAGAAGTCGGGATTCGGCTGGCTGAGGTGTCGCATGGGGACTTCTCAAGTGGTTGTACTGAGACAATGGCTAGGCTATAAGCTAATCCATATAGAATAGATGAGACCAGGAGTAAGTCTCTTTCTAGCTATATTGAACTTATTCGATATTTCATCTAAATAGCTGCATTAACGGCTGGACCTATGACTGAGCCTAATGGCTGGATCAGGCTTTAACCACTCGTTTCGGTGCGATAAACATCACCGACGACAAATAAAAAGCACTTAATGGTACCAGGTGTTTACTTATTTTTAAACATGTTTAAATTATTCGATATTTCGTTCTAATACCTCGAATATTCACATCGATAATGTTGACCCAATAGATGGGCTAATGGCTGGATCAGACTTCACCCCTTCGATTTGGGGTGTTAATCAACTAGCACAGTTTAGAAATTCGTATGACGAGTAGTGTTAATCAACTAGCACAGTTTAGAAATTCGTATGACGAGTAGTTTATGTTTAAGCAATTTTAAAATTATTCCAAAATTATTGAACTTTTCCAGCAAAATGACCTCTTGGGGAGCTATTTTAGACCGAAATCGCGCCGTTATTGTGCGGTCTAGGAACAGGGTTCTGCCGATGTGTAGTAAATATTCCTGACGATATGTCGTGTTTTTGTATATCGCCATTTTTTCAAGAATTCAAAATTGAATAATTTTATAATAATTAAATTCTTACAGGTTTAAAAAGTGTGCTCACGAGGTAAGGGCCCCGAGGCATTCGTTTTCGGACGTATAAAGGCGGAAACGTCCGAACTTTACATGGCCATAACTCACACAATACTGCCGCAATCGAATTATTTTTACAAGAGAAAATAGTTACATACATGGACTATCATTTTGCAGAGTTACCGCTTCGTGGCATTTTTTCACATTGCATGGTGGAGCCTTTAAGAAATCGGCCAATTTTTTTTCGAAATGGTACCTTCAGTTTTTGTCAAAACCTTAAAAAAAACCTTAAAATTATCATATTTTCGATCATAACTCCTGATTTTTAAGACTTTTTGATCGCAAAGTTGGAGGTTAAGCATTTCATCTAATTATCTCCATTTAGCGAAATTAAAGGCTCCCCAAGTGGGTCAATGCTGGCTGTAGATTTTTGAACTTTCTTGTCCCATATTTCGATGAGCACAGCATTTCAGTGGATTTAATAGTTATAAATATGTAGTTACAATTGATAAATATGTTCCAAGGCTGGGGCGCAATGTCCTGTGGGATATTGGATGTGTGAGAGCCGTTCAAAGGTTGGCCAATTTTTTTGATCGCTTATAACTCATTCCGTTTGTGTTCCAGTTTTGAACAAATTAAAGCCAGTCAACCTGTCGGTGCTAGCTACAATTTAGTAAATTATAAAGTATAGAGACAATCAGTAAGTATGATTCATTTGCGTTGATAGTTATAAAGTGGTATTTCTAATGCCCTACTTCACAAATACTACATTTATTGTAAACTACGTAGGCGAATCTATCTTATTCAAATGATTTTATATGGTGGTGCCTTATTGGGTTGTCGAGATATTCGCCGTTGAAATATTTGCTAGGGCAGCCGATAAATACCCAATGAACTCAAGCTGCCGTAGATCGGAGAACATCCAGAGTGTTGGGATGATAGGAGAGGAAGAAGGTGATGTGAATTTTAAGAATGCGTGTGGTTTCGGTGAGTTACGCTAGCTAGGTGTGAACAAGGCCGGCCGGCGCGGAAAAATCGTTGTTACTGACCTTGCGAGGTCATGTTACTTTGTCAGTAGTGTATTTATGTAACTTAGATACTCTGGGACACTTTATATTTGTGTACTTAGTGCCAATATCCTCGACGTACGTAGGAAGTAACCCAACTTGAGCGTGTGTAGGCGTGAAAGTCAAATAAAAAGGCTTGAAAGAGTATTAAATGTACTTCTAAAGTCGAATACTAAGACTTAGCTGCTTTAGTTTTATGTCTTGGGACCCCAAAGTTGAGTATTCTTTGATCAGAAGTCAAGGCTGGGCTAATGGCTGGGAGTAATGGCTGTACCAAACTTTCACTGCCATTTTTGGTGCAATAAGGATCTGAGAAGGTTAAGCCGCGCCATGCACGAATACCCGTGGAATAGGAGTTTTTAAATATATCAAAATTATTTGATTACTGGTTGATTAATGGTCCCAATTAATGTCCTGATCAATGGTTGGATCAGACTTTAACCCTTCTGTTGAGTACAACAATCACCGAGAAAAGTTTAGATATTTACTCAGCTAGTAGCGTATGCTTATGTATTTCAGAATATTCCAAGAGAAAGCTATTTTTCATTAAATTGCCCGCGTGGGGTCGCATTTTAGTGCGAAATCGGACCCGAAATGTGGTTTTAGGTCCAGGGTACTAAAGATAAGTAATGTGGATCTGCGATTTGGACCAATTCTGGAACTATCGGAAACGCGTTTAAACGGAATACTATTAATATATTTCGGATCTCCTACTGTGAATTAGTCTATTATGTACATATCTCGGCGCTTGGTGCATTGCGTGGACGAGGAGATCGGTGTAAAGTTCAACTTCATATCGCTATAACTCGCCTAAGTCGACTCCGATTCAAGAATTTCATATACGAAATATAAGTATTCAGATAAGGACTACCGTTGTATAGAGTCAGGGGTTTGTTAAGAGGTCTGACCATCGCAGGAAGAAATTTTGCAAAACCGGACACAACTCCGTCAAAGCAGCCCCAACGGAAAACTTCAGGTGATTTAGATTCAAGCGGGTCTTTATTAATTTCTTAGTACCGGGCTAGCCACCAATATGTCTGGGTATGACCATCGGACCAGCCACCGATACGAGAATGCCACATTTGGACTCCATCAGCTCGCCGGATTCTCACCCAATCCAAATAATTTCTATATACAAAATGCTTTAATCTATACCAACTATTATCCTCCTGATTCGCGGCTGGTTTACACAATGAGCGGCCGATTTCGGATTTTCAGCCAAATCTGCAAAACAAGCTGAGCAGCCTGAGCAACAGCACTAGCACAGCTTTCTCAACTGCCTAACCAACAGCGGTGCCGCCCCAGCCACGACATACTGCCCCTCCGGGATGGACGCCTCCAGCCTGGCCACGTACTTCCGCAGGTTCCGCACCAGCGCCTCCTCGTGCTTCGCGAGGTTCGCCGCGTACGTCGCCAGCGCCTCGTCCCAGCTCAGCGGCACGCCGTTGATGCGCGCAGAGGCCGCGAAGCCGCCGATGAACAGCTTGATGGGCGCGTACGTCGCCTCGAACGCGGCGGCCTGGCGCGCGAGCGAGAGCAGCCGCGCCTGGCCGCGCACGAGGCTGGCGTCGATCTGCAGCGCTCCGGCCATTGCGCGGTCCAGAAAGGTGGCGAGGGCCGCCTGCTGGCCGCCGACTTCGGCGATGCTGTTTGGTGCGGTGAATGCGTAGTTCGGCGGTTCTGGCCCTGGCGGTTATACCCTGGTCCTAATATTTCAGCGGTAAACAGACCACCCGGACCAAAACCCGCGAGCGGCGCGGATCGGGCTGGCTATCCACCTGAAATTGCGAATTCTGGCGAATCTGGCGAGCGCGGCGCGTCCGGATCGGCGGGTGCCGGCAGCACGTGCACGCCCCTCGGCAGCCCTTAGGGCCAGGGGGGCATCACACTCGAAGACGCCTCCACCATCCCCCCCAAATCCACCCCCGCTCACCCATAGGCCCGTAATTTGGCCCCAGCAGATCGGCGGCGCGACGGCATGAGCTTTAATAGAGCCGACGTCGACCGCATTCTGGCGACCGGCCCGCCTGGGCTGCTGCCGAGCGCGCAGGCGGCGACGTGGGTGCTGGACCTGATCACGTTGGCGATCAACGTGTGCGACAGCGAGGCGCTGCGGTTCCTGCGGCGCTTCTTCACGCCGGTGGACTACGACGCGCTGATCGAGGAGCGCGGCCTGGCACAGCAGTGCGGGTACCCCACGTGTCCCAACCGGCTGCGCGACAGCCACGGCAACCTGCGGCAGCGCGGGCGGTCGACGGTGCTGCCGTGGCAGCGCGACTACTGCCAGGTGCAGTGCTACCGCGCGAGCACGTTCTTTCGCGAGCAGCTGGGCGACGTGCCGACGACGTCGCGCACGCAGATCGCGTCGGCGCCCTACGGCGCGCTGCCGTGGGAGAACGACGTGCTGCTGCTGCCGGAGGTGCTTGAGCTCGCACGTATAAGCGGGCGCTCGCCAGCAGAGACCGTCGCGGCGATGGTACGTCAGCGCGGGCTCGAGGCGCGGCTGCAGCAGCTCGAGATCGACGCCCCGGAGAAGGAGGCGCAGACATCGGTCAAGGTCACGGAGAGGAAGTAGCCAGCGAGCGCGAGAGCAGCGAGATGTGAGACCACAGCGTACACCGAGAGCACCGAGTGCACTAAGACAAGTTTGGGAGCGCACTACTGAGAGAGAGCGCACTAGAGTGTAGGCTGAGATACTACATACAGTTTAGCATATTTTAGCATGTATATTGAGTGATTATTTATGTGTATACTGAAGTGTGTATGTATCACAGTGTGTGCATACTGCAGTGTGCAGTGTATAATGCAGTGTAAAATGTATCATAATGTGTATTATAGTGTTGTAGTGCAGTGTACTGTGTATTATGGTCTTGCCGTGTATTGCCGTCTGGCAGATATGTACATGTGGGGACACTCTATAGCTAAGTGTCCCACTGGCCGCTAGAGCGAGCGCAGCTCGAGGAGTTTCGGCGGCTGGAGTTTGAGGCGCCGCTGCCGGTTCTGCTGCGCGACGCGGTGCCGCCACTCCCAGTCGCGCTCGATCTCGGCGCGCCGCCGCAGCAGGATGCGCCGCGAGACCTCGAACTTCTGTTTGCGCTCGTAGAGCGTGCGTTTGAGCGTCGCGATCTCACCCTGCAGCTGCTCGATCCACTCGGCCATGTTCTCGCCGTCGAGCTCGTCGCGCGCGTACTGCTTCGCGAGCCACACCTGCTCGGTGAGACGCGTAATCTGTGCGAACTCGTCGCGCTCCGCCAGCTCGAGGTGCCGCACGAGGCCGTGCGCCGGCGCCGGCTGGCCGCGCACCTGCAGCACCGGGACCGTCCCGCCGTTGCGCGTGACGCTTTTCACCTTCACAGGCCGCGGGCCGTGCGGCGTGCGATCACGGCGTTCGCGTTGCTGTTGTTCGTGCGCATACGGCGCGAGGATCGTGGCGACCAGCACGGAGCGCCTGCGGGTCTCTGCATCGGGGGCTTTCCACCGGCTTGAGCTCGAGATATCGGGCCGTACCCCAGTGAGTGGCACACTGAGTGGTGGCCTGTCAGCGGGTGGCCCGTCCTTAAGCAGCCCGTCCTTAAGCGGCCCGTCCTGGGGTGGCAGGCGCGAGGCGTGTACAAAATTCCAGAACTGGTTGCTGAACGCCGCGCGGCGGTGCACGGCGGCGGCAGCCGCGGACCCACGCGGCGGCGGTGCGTTGTACTCGTCGAAGCGGCGCATCTCGTGCTGCTGGCGCAGGGCGTGCTTGCCGCCCTGGTTCTTCTCGCGGACCTGCGCCTCGACGGCCCGCGGATCCAGCAGCGCCAGCACGCGCGCCGAGCCGCCGCGGCCGAGGCGGCGATTGCGCAGCGCCGCCTCGATCTCGTACAAATCCGCGAGGCGGTGGCGCAGCTGGCCGGGCGTCCAGCGGCGCCGCATCTGCCGCTTCAGCTGCGGGACGACCGGGGCCAGGCTGGCGTCGTTCACGGCGCGGACGTGCTTCACCACGCACCGGAACACGTCCCGCACAGTGGCCTCCATCCCTGCCCAGACTCAGAACGGGCGAACGGGAAGGGGCTGTCTGAATGGAAGTTGGATCGAGTAGTTTAACCGAGTTGGTGTAGGGTACGATGGGACGGGTGAGATGACTGCTCTAATGATGGATACAGCGAGCTTAAGGAAGCTACGATCGTGTGCATAATCGATTGATTTAGTGGTTGCATGTGGTTGTAGTGTGTAATGGTAAGTGCTTTAGTAAGTGTCTAAAAGGTGGTGCAATGGTATATGTATGTGTAGATGTTCTAGCAAGTGTGGCAGTAATTATAGCAGCGACACAATTTGTGACTATTTTGTGCCATGTTTTTCGCGCGCAACATCCGATCCACCAAACGATGTCAAACGACGCAACCAACCATGTCGTTATGCGGAGGCATGTCACCCGGCAATTCTGCGGTCCGAACCACTTCCTCACCCTGTCACGTCTCGATCATGCAAGGGCTGGGAGCAAGCGCGAGGGCACCGCCGGCTCGAGCCGCGTCTCTATTGCGCGCAAGTCACCGTCAGCCAGTCAGCGAGCGAGTTCTAAGAGCGCGAATTCCGCCACCGAGTTCCACTGCCCCATTCTGAAGCGTCGAGACCACTCCCAGACCACTCCCTGTCGGCATTGACACCCCCCCTTCTCATCATAGGCTGGACGGCCTTCCACTCCTCCCCCGCATGCATCTCGGCCGCCGCCTGTGCGCCGAGCTGACCGCGCCTCCCGCGTACTCCGAGGACCGCGAAGAGGCGCTGCTGGAGTTCGCCGCGACGCCGTACCGCGCGGAGCAGGTGCTGACGTTCGGTGCTCTTCTCGCGATGGACTCGTTTCTGTGGACGCTGACGATATTGCCGCTGCGCACGCTGGTCGCGTTATGGCGGCGGCGGCTGACGATCGATGTCGTGCAGATGGTGACGATCGCGGTGTGTTTCCGCACGCTGCAGAGCGTGAACACGAGCAGCATCTACCGTAGCATGCGCGGCCAGGCGGGCATCACGATGTTTGTGCTGTACTCGCTGACCGACGTGTGCGACAAGTTCCTGTGCTCCGTGGGCCACGAGGTCGGTGCGTGCCTCACCAGCGCCCGCACCGCGCGCTCGCGGCGCCGCCTCGCGGGCTACGCGCTGGGCCACGCCGCGTACGTTTTGGCGCACTCGTTTGTGCTCATGTGGCAGCTCGTCACGCTCAACCTCGCCGTCAACTCGTACTCCAACGCGCTGCTCAGCTTCATGGTTACAAACCTGTTCAGCGAAATCAAGTCCGCCGTGTTCAAGCGCTTCACGCCAGACTCGCTGTTCCAGCTCGTGTGCATGGACATCACGCAGCGCTTCCAGTACGACGCACTGCTCACCGTGATCGTACTGCGCAACTTCCTGGAGGTGTGGTTCGCCCCGAAACCCGGTGCGGCAGCAGCAGCGGCCGCAGCCGCAGCGTCAGCCGCGTCAGCCGCCGCGACTGGAGGCAGCAGCAGCAGTGGCAGTACCGGGCGGTGGTCGCTGGCCGCGCTGAGCGCGATCGGCGGGCCGCCCGCGCTCGTGGCGCTCACGATGGTCGTGGTCGACTGGCTGAAGATCGCGTACATCGTGAACTTCAACGGCCTGCGCTCGCAGGAGCTGTTTGCGCGCTACTGGCGGCTGCTGCGCGACGAGTTCTGGGAGCACACGCGGCACCGCCGGCAGTCGCTCGTGTCGAAGCAGGTCGGCGCGCCGATCGCGCCGCTCGTCATTGTGTGCGTGCGCATGTTCGCCAAGGGCGGCGTCATCCTGACGTCCGTCACGCCGGTGCTGTTTGTGCTGCTGCTGCTGCTGAAGCTCGTGCTGGGCGCGTGGCTTGAGCGCATCACCGAGAGCCCGAGCCGGCCGGCCAGCCGCCCCGCGAGCCGGTCCGTGAGCCGGGCGGCCAGCGCGGCGAAACGCCCAGAAACGGAGGCGGCACTGCTCGAGATCGCCGAGGCGGTCGAGGCCGTGCAGGCCGCGCGGCAGGATGCAGCACATCAAGAGGAGGCGCACGCAGATGCGCATGCGGTGGATACCCACGCAGTAGAGGATACGCAGGAAGAGGCAAAGGAGACAAAGACTGTGGCAAAGACTGTGGCTAAGGAGACAAAAGAAGAATCGGATTTAGAGAATACTAAGGCCGAGGCCGAGACAAAGGCTGAGAAGGTAGCGCCCATGGCCAGCGAATCAGCCGTGGCCAGCGACTCGGCCATGGCCAGCGACTCTAGCGACTCAGCTCTCCTGCCAGCTCAACAGGCCCCGCCCACGGACTTGCTGGACGGGTTCGTGACGGTGCGGCGCCGCCGCCGCTTCTAACTACGTAAGCCGGAACTACGCCGTTCTAAGTATTTATAAATTACTATATTCATGTTAGGTGACTACTCCATGCCCGGCATCATGCCGCCCATCGGGCCCATGGGCATGCCACCCATGCCGCCGCCAGGCATGCCGGCCATCTGGGGCGGCGGGCCCTCGGGCTGCTTGCCCTCGCCGTCGCGGCGCTTGGCGCTGACGATGTCATCGACGCGCAGCAGCAGCGTCGCGCTCTCGATCGCCGTCTTGATCGACTGCAGCTTGACCGCCTCCGGCTCCCACACGCCGTACGTCGTCATGTCCACGAGCTCGCCCGTGTTGCCGTCGACGCCGTACGTGCTGAGGCCCTCGGCGTGCTTCGCGCGCAGGCTCGTCACCTGGCGCAGCGGGTTGCCGCCGCAGTTCTGCACGAGCGTGCGCGCAATGACCTCCATGCCCTGCGCGACGGCCATGTACGGCCACTGCTCAACGCCGGCGATTTGCTTGGCGCGCGCCGCCAGACGCACGCTCACGGCCATCTCGGTCGCGCCGCCGCCGGGGGCCATGCGCGGCTCCAGCAGCACGTTGCGCGCGACGGCCAGCGCGTCCTGCAGGTTGCGCTCGATCTCGCTCAGCACGTCCTTGGACGCGCCGCGCAGCAGCACCGTGCACGCCTTGGGCTGCCGGCAGCGCACCAGGAAGCTGTAGTACTCGTCGCCGATCGTGTCGACCTTGAACAGCCCGCAGTTCTTGCCGATGTCGCTCTCCTTGATCTCGTCCACGCGGCTCACAATCTGCGCGCCGGTCGCCCGTGCAATGCGGTTGTTGTCGCTCTTGCGCACGCGCCGCAGCACCGTCGCACCCGCCTTGAGCAGGTAGTGCTGCGCGAGGTCCGACACGCCCTTCTCCGTGATCACGACGTCCGGCTTGAACTTCGCGATCTGCGCCGTCATCTGCGCGACCTGCTCCTCCTCGATCTCCAGGATGCGGCTCCACTCCTTGTCGCCGGTGATCTCAATATCGGTTTGCGACTCGCCTTTCTTGTACTCCAGCGGCGTGTCCAGCAGCAGCACGCGCGGGTTCTCGATGTAGCGCCGCATCTTGGGGTGCGTGATGTCTTTGTTCAGCATCACGCCGTCCAGCACCTCGGAGTCCGTCACGTCGCCGCCAGGGATCTTCTCGACGCGCACGAAGTTCTTGATGTCTATGGAAACGGGTCGCGGCGCGCTGGCCTGCGGGACGGGCTTGGCGCCAGAGGCAGCGGCGGCAGCAGCAGAAGCGCTGCTCTTCGTGGGCGACGCAGACGTGGCGTCAGCGGCACCACCGGACACGGCGCTGCCGATGCTTCCCGGCGGCGTGAGCGCCTCGGCGAGGCTGCGCGCGTCGCCGGCGGCATCAGTCGCCACGAGCTTGACGGCACGCAGGGCGAGCGCGGTCATGTGCTCGCTCCACTTCGAGACGTACTTCGTGCCGATCGAGGAGCCGACGATGCGGCGCAGCTCGGCGTCGTCACTCACGTCGACCTCGCGCGAGATCTCGTGGACGACGGCCAGCGCGTCCTCGAGCGCGGCCTTGAGCGCGTTGATGATGACGACGGGGTGGATACCGCGCTCCAGGAACGGGAACGTCTGCGCGAGGATCTCGCCGGCCAGAATGATCACGGACGTCGTGCCATCGCCGACCTCCTCGTCCTGCGCGCGGCTCAGCTCGATCATCGACTTCGCGGCGGGGTGCGTGACCTCGATCTCGCGCAGAATCGCGTGTCCGTCGTTCGTCAGCACGATGCCGCCCACGGGGTCGAGCAGCATCTTCAGCATCGCCTTCGGGCCCAGACACGTGCGCACGATGTCCGCCACGGCCTTGGCCGCGGTTATGTTCGACGTCTGCGCCTGGCGGCCGGTCTCCCGGTTCTCGCCAGTGTTTACAAACACCACCGGAGCCTGCATACTTGGTTGGTTAGTGCGGTGGTGGGGGCGGTGTTTGGGGTGTGGTTTTGTGGCACTACTTTTCGCGAGCACACCCGTCAGGGCTGGGTAGGGTGATACACCACGGGTGGCACTCACTCCGGCTGTTACTCACTAGTTGCGCTTATTTATTCCTTCATCACTTAGTTAAACTATTTTAAGTCTAATTACTGCGATTCCGCATAACGCACTAGGCTATGGGGCCGTGGCGGGGGGCGTTCCCATCTAGCGGGGCTAAGTGGTTCCAGGGTAAGCTGGGTGGTTCACTGGATCCGATCGGATTGGATCCCACTCCATGTACTACTCTATGCTACGACCAATTGAAGGAAAGATTAATTACGAGTTCTCAGCTATAACTACAATGACAGACAAACTTTATGCAAAATGATGGTGGGCGCCTAGTGGCGGATGCGGGCTGGAGGGACTGAGGGGAGGCCTAAGGTCTCGGCTTAGAGCAGCAGCACGGCGCCAGCAAGGCCGGCGAGGGCGGGCACGGCAAGCGCCGGGGCGGCGTTGGCGAGCGGCGCGGCGGTGACGGTGGACGCGGACGCGGTGGCCGACGCGAGCTCAGGGCCGTTGGTGGCAGGAGAGCTGGCGGCGCCCGACGGCGACGCGGTCTGCGTGAGCGTGCACGGGCAGTTCGTGATGGTCAGCGTCGTGGGCGCGGTCACGCTGTAGGTCTGGCCGTTCTGCGTGATCTCGGTGGGGGTGGGGCAGTACGTGGTGTAGCTGTCGACGGTGGTCACGTAGGTCGTGGCGGCGCCAGCACCGACCGACACGGTCTTGGCGGGCACGGGGACGGTGCACGGGCCGGTGACGGTGACGTACTCGGAAGCGGTCGCGGTGTAGGTGGCGCCGTTGGTCGTGAAGGTGGTGCCGCTCGGGCAGTAGGTGACGTACTCGGACACGACGGTGGTCTCAGCGCCGGCGGGAGCAGGGCCGGTCACGGTGATGAGCGGGGCAGTGCCATTGCCAGCAGAGCCGGCGGGGCCAGCAGGACCAGCAGGGGCAGTGCCGTTGCCGCTGCCCTGGCCAGTGGGGACAGGAATGACGGGGCCGGGGGCGGTGCCGTTAGTACCCTTGGGACCGGCGCCAGGGCCAGCAGTGGGCGCGGGAGCCGAGCCCTCGGTGCCGTTCGTGCCGGGCGAGCCGGGGCCGGCGGGAGCGAGAGTAGGCGCGGGGGCAGTGGTGGCCTCAGTGGCATTGGTGCCGGCGGGGGCGGTGGCGGCGGCAGCGGTGTCAGCGGCGGTAACGGGGTGCAGTGTGCACGGGCAGTCGGTGAAGGTGAGGGTAGTGGCGTCGGTGACGGTGATGGTCGAGGCCGAGGTCTGGTCGGAGCACACGAAGGTCGTGGCAGTGGTGCACACGGTCGTGAAGATCGAGTCGGTGACGACGGTCGTGCCGTTGGCAGCGGCGCCAGCAGCCGCGGCAGGGGCGGCGGTGGTCACGGCCGACGACGAGGCGGCGGCGCCAGAGGAGGCGGCGGCAGCCGTGTCGATGGCAGAGGTGGCAGCCGCCGACGAGGCGGTGCTGTTGGCGGGCGCCAGCGTCTCGCCGGCCTGCGGGATCCAGGTCGAGCGCGAGAGACGCGAGGCGGCGGCCGTCGAGTTGGTCTGGGCCATAGCGGGGGCGCCGAGGAGCGCGAGAGCAACGAAACCAAGCATGTCTGTGTGTAGAAGGAAGGTTGAGCGGAAGCTGTGAGAAGACTTAGCGGATATTAGTGCTAAGTGTTTTTTAATAAGTGGTGGGGGGTAGAATTTTTCTTCAGGCGCAATTAGTTGTTGGTTGCGACGGAAAGAATAGCCAGGCTTGCGATTAGTTAGTTCGGGAGAACGTGAAAAGCCAAGGTTGGATGAGGTCTCCAGAAGTGACAGGGCCTCGTATTTATATTCTCCGAATTGTCGCAAAACGCTCGATGGAGAGTGGCTTCCCGAAATAGTCTTGCGGTAGGGTGCGCTGTGCCCGAAAAAATACCATGCAGGTATCTTTGATTAGATCGATCTATGCAGCAGGGTTCTGCACTATCTAGGCTAGGGCATCCCGCAATTTAGCCAGCCTTTAGCTGCGCCGGGCCCTATAATTAGTAGCGACAGTCCATTAATAGGGCACAGTAGATTAGCCATCCGGGGCAAACGATCGTCACTCGGACCCATCTCCACCAAAACCGGGCGGGAAATGTGGGGCTGATCTAATGATTAATGAGCAATCAACAACCAGCGCAACGGCAAATAAAAGCTATGATATATATTGAACACCCTAATCGGATGATCACTCCATATTTTCAAATCAGCTTATTTAAAATAACCCGTCTCCATCCTACGTAATAATTTTTAATTAACGTTAATACGGTGTCTCATCCGTCTTGGCTCCTAATCTTTGTTTGTTGTTTACACCTGACGACGCACAGATAGATCAACGGCGCACGTTCTGCGTGCAGAAGATGCTGGCAGCCGTTTTACGTAGCGACGGTGGAGAGAGGCGGGGGGGTTTAATGCGTGGCGAGTGTCAGAGGATCGGGTAGGGCTACCCTGCCATTAGAGGGTTTGCCAGTATTAATGCGGGATGTGGATAGCAGCGAACACCGCAAAAGGGCGGACTGGTTAGGGTAGTGCAACCAATGGGTGCATGGCTGCTGCTCGCAATAGCTGGCCAGCGGTTTTAATTAACGTGGTAGGGCAAAATAGTACTACCCTCGTCGTTTACCCTGCCCTAATTGGGAATATCCGGTGAGTGCGTCATTACGGGCGGTACTCATTCGGCGTGGGAGGTCCTTTAGGTATAAACGGTCGTATACTGGGCCTCCGCGGCATTAATCCTATGCATACATAACTGAGCGGTATATTTAGATGACCTTTAGAGATCATCTAAAAACAGCATCAATAGCCGTTGCATGATGATGGCCGCAGCGATATTTTTCAGATTTTGCTGATGAAAAAATTCCAGCCAACACCGCGTCAAATCAGGCATGGATATTTGTAGCAGAGATGTGAGACATGCATATATTATGAAAAATTATGACCGGGCTTCTGCATGGAGGGTTCCTAAAAAGGTCTCTGCGTTGGAAAAAAAACGGTGGGGGCGCCTTATCCAGAGACCCCATCTGCAGCCAGTGCGTTAAAATAGAGCACCACCCCGACTCTGGTGATATATCAATGGCGGCCAGATATGCGGATGTGGCAATTTCTTTAACCCTCTCCACATCCAGGGTGCATTTGCCGTCAATATGCCTGCGGTATGGTGATGACGTAGTTATATATAGGTGGGATTTGGGCACGCGAATCAACGATGAAACAAGCGCAGGGTAATTACAATTAGATGGCCAAAAAAAAAAAGATGCTTGGGCGATAAGCAAACGCCGGCGTCATTTTTGAAATTTGAGGTGTATAAGAAATTATATACAGAGGCCGCATAGGACGGCATATCTATTAAATGAGGCCGATCGTTTAGTGAGCGATCGGGTTCTAAAGGAAGAAAGATAGAGAGAGGAAAACAGCAGAGCCGAGCAGCCGAAAATCGCCAGCGAGCGAGCGAAAGTCTCAAGCGGTCACAATATTTGGTCATATGAGTGGGCATTGAGCGGCGCATTTACAAATGCCAATTGGCCGGCACACACCATAGATTCATTCATCACACGATGAGGGAAAAAGGATTTGTAAAACATGATGTAGTCTCACAATGTAGCCACCAATGATAATAATAATACGCGGCACTTTCTCTATAGCACGTGCTCGGCTTGTTGCGGACCTTTCTCAGCATGACGGGTGGAATTACTGCTGCTTGTGCACGGCCTCGATGAGGCTGGGGACGACCTGGGGGTCGCTGAGCGTGCTGAGCTCGCCGAGCTGCTTCTCCTCGCCCGAGACGATCTTGCGCAGGATGCGGCGCATGATCTTGCCCGAGCGCGTCTTGGGCAGGTCGTCGACAAGGAACACCTTGCGCGGGGCGGCGAACGGCCCGATCTCCTTGCGCACAATGAAGATGGACTCCTTGGAGACGTCCTGGATGCTGCGCTTGCCCTGGATGATCTCCTCCTTGAGCCACGGCTCCGCAACGGCGAAGACGACGAGCGCCTGGCCGGTGATCTCGTCCTCGATGCCGACAACGGCGCACTCGGTGATCATGCGCTCGCCGTGGATCGTGGCCTCGAGGAAGCACGCCTCGACCTCCGCCGTGGACAGGCGGTGGCCGCTGACGTTGACGACATCGTCCATGCGGCCGGAGATGAAGATGTAGCCCTCGGCGTCCATGGCCGCTCCGTCGCCGGTGAAGAAGTGGCCCGGGTACGGCTTGAGGTAGGTGTCCTTGAAGCGGCCGTAGTCGTTGTGGATCGTGCGCGCCATGGACGGCCACGGCTGCGAGATCGCGAGCACGCCCTCGGCCGGGCGCGTCTCAATCTTCTTGCCCGTGGCCGGGTCGAGGATCTCCGGCTTGATGCCGAAGAAGGGGAAGCCCGCGGCGCCGGGCTTCATGGGCGTGGCGCCGGCAATCGACGACGCGAGGTGCGAGCCGGACTCAGTGAGCCAGTACGTGTCGCATACCGTGCAGCGCTGGCGGCCGACGTGGGTGTAGTACCACTCCCAGACCTCCTCGGCGATCGGCTCGCCGACGGAGCCGAGCACGCGCAGGCTGCTGAGGTTGTACGGCTCGATGATCTCGTGGCCGTACTGGCGCAGCAGGCGCAGCGCGGTCGGCGCGGTGTAGAACTGCGTCACCTTGTGGCGGTCGATCATGTCCCAGTAGCGCGTGGGGCTCGGATACACGGGCGTGCTCTCGAACACCACCGTCGTGGCGCCGGTGGCCAGCGGGCCGTAGACGGCGTAGGTGTGGCCCGTGATCCAGCCGACGTCGCCGGCCGTGAACAGGATGTCCTGGGCGCTGAGGCCGAATACGTGCTTGACGGTGAGCATCGCGCCGAGCAGGTAGCCCGCGGTGCTGTGCTGCATGCCCTTGGGCTTGCCCGTGCTGCCCGACGTGTACAGCAGGAACAGCGGGTGCTCCGCGCTGACGGGCGTTGCGGGCGAGTAGCTCTTGAACTGCTCGGCAGCCTCGGGGTAGACGACATCGCGGCCCTGCACGTAGCTCACGTTCGTCGCGGCGGCATCGCGCTGCACAACCACGACGGTGTGCACCTCGGGGCACGCCTCGAGCGCTTCGTCCACGATCTTCTTCGTGGCAATGACCTTCGTCGCGCGGTAGCCGACGTCGCAGGTGATGAGGACCTTGCTGGAGGCGTCGACGACGCGGTCGCGGATGGCGCCAGGCGAGAAGCCGGCGAAGATGCACGAGTGCACAGCACCGAGACGCACGGTGGCCAGCATCGCAATCAGGGCCTCGGGAATCATGGGAAGGTAGATCGTCACGATGTCGCCCTTCTTGACGCCCTTCGACTCGAGCAGCTGCGCCATCTGGCACACCTTCGTCAGTAGCTCGCTGTACGTGAGCGTGTAGCCCTGCGCGTGGTCGTCGCCTTCGTAGATGACGGCCACCTTGTTCGGCGTGGCCATGGCCCAGCGGTCAACGCAGTTCACGCTGGCGTTGAGCTCGCCACCCACAAACCACGCAGGCGAGTCCGCGAAGCCCGGGGCGCCATAAAGCGCGTGCTGGAAGTCGCGGTCCCACGTCAGCAGGTTGCGGGCCTGCTCGCCGAAGAACGCGGCAGGGTCGTTGATGCTCTGCGCGTAGAGCTCGCGGTACTCCTCGATGGAACGCACGTGGCCCGGCGCGTCTGCACGCGGCTGCGACGTCGTGGGCGGCTCCACCTTGCGCACGCGCATCAGCTTATCGTTATCAAGACTCATGGAGATGTGTGATGCAATGTTGTTTTTGAGCGGATGTGGTTTTGAGCAAACGAGGCAGAAGTCTGGTCAGACGTCTAAAAGGCGTGGTGGCAAGACGAGGTCGTAGTGGCCTGTTTAAATCTCAGAAGGAGGTGGGGGGGAGGGACTCAACTGGTTTCCGTTTCCAAAGGTGGGGGATACCGTGGTGCGCTGAGGTAGTGTTTGGCGTGTGGTTTTGTGGTTGATATTTCACCCTGGACGTGTGTGCTAGGGCGCGGACGCGGCCTGCAGCGCCAGTGATACTCAGCGTGACGTTGGGGGCTCCTCCCAATGGGGAAGCGTGCGAAGGCGGCGGGCAGGTGAAATTTCAGCGTGACTTCAGGGCAAGGGCGCGTGACCGCTCGCCAAGCTCCCAACGCGGACCCAGCCAGCCAGCCCGCCTCTGCCCATAGAAGAAAACGCAGAGCGCCTGCCGCGCGATAGAATGTTTCAACGGCCGCAGTGTTGTTGGGGGACGGAACGGAACGGCCCTTGCCCGGTTGGGCTCGCCCCCACTGCCGAGGATGAAGCGGTGGTATGTGATCTACGAATGAATGGTTTCTAAATATTGCTAAATAGAATAAGTCAATGGTATTCTGGCAGCGTCAAGCTGGGGTCGCCCGCTAGCTCTGGATGATCTGACTAAAAAGTTTACTGGCCCCGATCTCCTAGAGCGAGCGAATTCGGCCGCGCCAAACTTAGCCAGAAACGTTCGTTTTGCGATTTAGATCAGTCTAATTCGCCATAGTCGCAAGACTTAATCTAGTTCTTGAGTTTGGCCACGAACCACTGTCATCCGCCTCAGTCTGTTTATATTGGGCGTGTGAGGGCTGGGTTTGACATCCTCTCTCCCCGCACATGTTTACGGCCGACCCCCTGGCGAACTTCCATTCGCTGGCGAACAACGCACACGTGCAGAGCATTGCCGAGATGCTCGGTCTTCGTGCGCTGCCTGCGCATGCCCACGAAATCCTGATGTTCGCCGCGCTCTACTTCGTGGTGTTCTACCTGAGCCCTGTGCTCACGCCGCGGTGGCTGCCGCAGTACCGCCAGCTGTCGCCGAAGAACCAGCACGGCTTCGATGCACGCGTCGCCAGCCAATTGAACTCGTTCGTCATGTGCGGGCTGAGCCTGCCGCTGTTCTTTAGCCCCGAGCTGGACTCGCTAACGAGTTACACGCCGTACGCCGGCCTGGTTATAGCTAGCTGCATCGGCTACTTCGTGTGGGACGTGTATGTCACCGTCGTTTACTACCGCTACAACGGCATGAGCTACCTGGCGCACGCCCTGGCGGCGGGCTTCACCTTCAGCCAGGCGCTGCGGCCGTTCATGCTGAACTTCGCTGCGCCGTTCATCTGGTTCGAGGCCTCGACGCCGTTCGTCAACATGAACTGGTTCGCCGCCACGATCCCTGGCCTCGTGAGCGAGAAGTTCCGCAAGATCAACGGCTTGCTGCTCATCCTCGTCTTCTTCCTGTGCCGCATCATTCCGGGCCCGTACAACGGCCTTCTCCTGTTCAAGGAGGCGCTGACGACGAAGCAGGACGGCGTGCCGGCGTGGTCGGTGTGCTCGGTGCTGCTGTCGTACACCGTGCTGAGTGCGCTGAACTTCGTGTGGTTCAGCAAGATGCTGAAGTTCCTCGTCAAGACGATCAAGCAGATGTCCAAGCAGAAGCATGAGTAGATCCAGGTGTGTCCTAAGTATATGGCAGTACGTATACGTAGAAACATGTCAGTACGTATCAATGCTCGCTGAATAGATAGAATGTCGATAGAACGTAAATATAACGTCAAAATAATCTATATGAATGCAGGTCTCTACCATGCGCAGATCTCTCTCACGCTGGTCTACGAAACGCTGTTCTACATACGCTGTTCTACATACGCTGGTCTCTTCTTACCACCTGCGCTCGCTCAGCTCGCTGCGCTCACTGAGCTCACTGAGCTTCACTGAGCAGATTCTTGAACTCCACATACTTCGGCCGCTCGATGCTATGCCGGGCCACGCGGATGTCCATATTGATGTCGTCGATCAGCGCCTGCAGGCTGTCGTACTTGCGCTCGTTGCGGATGTAGCCGGCCACCACCACGCCGATCGCGGCGCCGTAGAACTGGCCGGCGAACTCGTGCAGAATGTGGATCTCCGCGGACTTCTCCTTGTTCGCGTAGTGCGGGTTCCAGCCCAGACTCATGACCATGGGGAACACGGCCTGCTCCGCCGCCGTGAGCTCCGTGCCGAAGTTGAACTCGATGCGACGCTCGCCGCACGCCTTGGTCACCGTCGGCGGCGCGCCCGCCAGCGGCGCGACGCGGCACCAGCCGTAGTAGACGCCAGTGTCGAGTTTCGCCAGCTCCTGCGGCGGGATGTTCACAGTGGGGATGCCGAGCTCGGACGAGCCGCGGCCAAAGCCCGCCTGGATCTCGGTGTGCACCACGATGGGGAACGGCGCCTCGGGCGTCTCAGGCCCCACAATGAGCGGACGAGCGCCGGTTTCCGTCATGGCCGTTGATCTGATCCGCCCGTGACCTGAAGGGACAGGGTTCCTAAGTCAACGTCGCTATGCCGGTCCGACTAAAGAGGTCGCCAATTATATCCCAATAATGTATATAATTCCCAATGATGTCGCTAATGTGTTGTTATGGCTATCTACATTATGTATGTCGTGAAAATACTCTGTATGGGGGCTTTTTGCTGCTGCTGAGGCCACCGGCCGATCCAGCGATCCGTCGCAGCGAACAGCGAACCGAATCAAGCACCAATTTAGAGCGACGTATGCTACTGATTGCGTTAGCGACGCCGGCCTTGACCACAACTACCAACTCAGCTCTATCAAGGAAGCTTATCGGTGCCGCTACTCTAGGGTTATAGATACCCGTTTAGGCAAGCAGGCCGCTGCGTCCGGCCACGCTAAATGTTGCCTAGAGCGCGGCTAGATCGCCATTTAATCAGCAATTTTCGTTTTTCTTCATCTCCTCTCTTCCATTCCCCCCCTCGTCCATGCTCAAGATCTTCCATCACTGGTGGCTGCCACTCCTCTCAGCCATCACCTGGTGGGGCATGCTGGCCACGCTGTTCACGCTCTGGGGCCTCGATGGCTTTGTTAACTACTCGGAAGCAACCAAGCCACAGCAGCATATTATGTACATCTCGGATGTCAGCGCCAACAAGTACAAGCCCATATTTGTAGGAGGAAGCGCCATCCAGGGCGCGTTGTTTATCCTGTCCGTGGCCTCCGAAATGTACCTCAGATCGATTGGCCGGCTACGGCAGCACGGCCAGGCGTGGGCGCGCACCCTGGCCATCGGCTCGCTGATCTTCGCGGTGATCGGGCAGCTTGGGATCCTGTTTGTAGCGATCTTCGACCTCAACACGCACCCGAACGCACACATCTCGATGCTGGTCGTGTACATCGTGTTCATCGGCTTCAGCAGCCTCATGAACGTCGGCAGCTACGCCCTGCTCGACATGGCGTACTCGCCCACGCGCCGCTCGCGCCTCGCGCTGTGGCTGAAGGTCGCTTGGTTCACCACCGAAGTTGTGCTGGCCATTGCGTTTGTGGGCTCACAGATCTGGTTCGTGAATGTGCCGCCCGTGCTTGAGTGGGTCATCAGCATGATCTACCCATTCTACCAGATCATCATGGTCTACGATCTGTGGCCCGCCAACGACAAGCGCCCGGGCCACTACCCCCGCTACAACCTGCGCTACCCGTATGACCGGGCCCAGCGGACCGAGGAAACCATGCCGTACGAGTGGGTTGACGACGAGAACCACGACGCCGTGCTCGAGAAGGAGCACCGGCACCGCTTCGGTAGCGGGTTCAGCCCCGAGCGGCCGCCGCCCAAAAGCCGCGCGTGGGACGGTGCTAACCCGTTCCAGCGCTACGAGAACGGCTCGTACGGACTACCCGACGAGCCGTTCCACTTCGGGTCGTACCGTGACTCGCCCAGCACGGCTGCCGAGTCGCCGTACTCCCTTAATGGCGGCTCGCCGGCATCCAGCCCATCCAAACATTTCAGCCCGCGCCACAGTCCCTACGAAAGCCAGTACCACAATCCATACGAAACTCAGAACGAAACTCCGCACGAAACTCCGTACGAAAGCCCGTACCAGAGCCCGTCGCGGTCGCCTCTGCGCTCGCCTCTGCGCTCGCCGTATACGTTCACTATGCACTCGCCGGTGAACCTTGCGTCGTTCCAAAGGTATCAAAATTAATATACGAATTTTACTATGTTATTATTTTACGATAGAATACAGTTAGCCAGAAAATAGAGCAAAAAAAGGTCCGGCGAGCACGGAAGCTCAAGCGAGCGCGTGGCTCAAGCGAGCACGAGGCTCATAAAAAACACATTCAAAGGTCCTCCTTGAAGACGCCGTCGACCTTCGACTCCTTGACGTTCGACGAGTCGAAGCCGGAGAACTGGTCGCCGAGCGGCACCTCGTCCTTCAGCTTCTCAGGCTCGTCCGCGCCCACGCCCACGGCGCCGGCAACGCCCTCGCCGGCCGGCACGGTCGGCGTGGCGTCGAGCTCCGCGGGAAGCTTTGTGGCCTCCGCGAAACTCTGCGTCGGCGCCGTCACGATCGGCGCAAAGCTGCTGCTCGCAGCCGGGGTCTTCTCCTCGGCCTTCGCCTCAGCGCTCTGGGTCGACTTCTCGGCAGTCTCCACGGCCGGCGCAACCTTGCCGGAGGGCGCCTGGCTCGAGGGAATGTCCGCCTTCACGTCCTTCGTCAGCTTGATGAACGTCTCAGAAGTTTCGGGCTCCTTGGTGTCCTTGGCAGCGTCCTTGGTCTCCTTGACCGACGTCTCGGTGGGGATCGCCGGCACGGCGGGCGCAGGCTCGGATGTGGGCGCGTTGGTCTCGACCGTCAAATTCGACATCTCGCTGCTGGTCTCGCTGCGCAGACGCTCGGCGGCGTCCGCCTTGATCTCGGCGGTCGCCTCGTTCGACGAGGCCAGGCCGTCGGCGTAGCCGTCGACAGCGTGCGCCTGCTTGTCGGCCTCAGCGCCGACGTTGCCGGTCTTCGACACGGTGCTCGTCTTGGCGTCCTTGGTAGCGTCCTTGGCGAGCGCAGCAGGCGAGGCAGGCGCCGCCGGCGCGGCGTCCTTGGCCTTGGAGTCCTTGCCGGCGGGCTTCTCCTTCGCGTCGGGCAAGCTGAACGTGCGCTTCTTCAGGATCGGGCCGGTCTTCGCCTCCTGCGAGATGTTCGGCTTGTGCTCCGGCTTGGGCGGCTCGGCCTTGGGCTCCTCCTTGGTCTCGGTGGCCTCGGGCTTAGGAGCCTCCTTGGTCTCGACCTTAGGGGCCTCAACCTTAGGCTCCTCTACCTTGGCCTCCTCAGCCTTGGGGGCCTCAGACTCGGTCTTGGCGGCCTCGGCGGGCGGCGCGACGTCGCGCTGCTCGGTGCCGTCGACGTAGCCTTCGACCTCCTCGGCGGGCACGCCCTTGGCCTCGGCCTCGTGGTTCGGCTTGGCGGGCGCCTTGGTGACCGTCTTGTAGCCGGCCAGCACGGGGCCCGTGCGCGCGTCACCCATCGAGATGAGCTTGCTCTTCTGCGGCGCCTTGTAGTCGATCGGGACGGCAGGCGTCGCGGCCGCAGCGGGCGCGGGTGCGGCCTCCTTGCCCTTCTTGGCCTTCTTGTCCTTCTTGGAAGGCGCAGCGGCAGCAGCGGGCGCCGGCGTCGAGGCACCGGCGGCGGGAGCAGAGGCGGCGGCGCTCTGGCTAGAGGCAGCGGCCTCGGCCTTGCGGCGCTCCTCGGCCTCGGCCTCGGCCTTGGCACGCTCCTCGGCCTCGCGCTTGAGACGGGCCTCCTCGTCGATCTGGAACTGCTTCTCAGCAGCCTCGGCCTCGGTCTTGGCGTCGAAGTACTTCTTCTTGAGCTCGCGGTGGTGCGTCTCCGCCTCCTTGGACTCGGTCTCGGCCTCGGCGATCTCGCGGTCGAGCGTCTGGATGCGCTCCTCGAGCTCGACGCGCTTGGCCTTGGCGTTGCGCGTGGACTGCTTGACGGTCTCGCGCTGCTGCTTGAGATCGAACAGCGACGCGGTCTCGGCGGTGTCCGGGTCGTACTCGGCGGCCTTGGAGTCGATCGCCTCGCCGCGGTCGAAGTAGTTCTTCTTCAGCTCGCGGTGGCGCTCGACCATGAGCGCGAGGTCCTCCTGCGCGGCGGTGCGGGCCTGCGTGAGGCGGGCGACCTCGGCGGTCTTCTCCTCGCGCGCGTTCTTGGCCTCCTTGACGTCCTCCTTGATCGCCTCGACCTGCTGCCAGTGCCACAGGTGCGAGCCCTGCTCGTGGTTCTCGCGCGCGCGGGCAGCAGCGCGGTCGCGCTTCTGCTTCGCGGACAGCTCCTCCTGCTTGCGCGCCGCCTTCTCGTCGGCGGCCCGCTGGCGGCTCGCGGCCTTCTCTGCGTCCGAGCGCGCCTTCTCCTCGGCGTCGAGCTGGCGCTGCACAGCCTGGCGCTCGGCGTGCTCGCGGTCGGCAATGCGCTTCTTCTCCGCAACCAGACCGACCTTGTCGAGCACGGGCTGCACGTGGCGGCGCGCAATGTCGTCGACCTCGTCCTGCGTCATGTACAGACCGCCGCCAAGGTTCAGCTTGCCGTGGTTCTCCATGCGCGGACCCTGCGTGCGCTGCGCAACGTCCATCGCGATCTTCTGGAACTCGATCGAGCCAAACACCTCGTGCGGCGTCTGGCGGTCGCGGTCCATCTGCTGCATGCGCGACTTCACGCGCTGGTCAGCAACGGCAATTAGCGACAGCACCTGCTGGCGGCGCTGCGCCTGCTCCTCCTCGGTGCGCTGGCCGAAGTTCGCGGGCAGGTGGTTGTCGGCGTTGTCGAGACGGTTCTTCGCGTTCGTCTGCGCGGCGGTCAGCACCTTCGAGATGTCGATCGCCTGGTTTTGCGGCTGCGAGCGGCCTAGCGCCTCCTGCGCCTGCTGAGGGCGCGACGCGTAGTAGCCAGTCGGGCTCTGGTTCAGGCGCTGCTGGCGGGCGTGGCGCGCGCGGGCGGCCACAAACGAGTCGCTGCGGCGCGCACCGGTCGCGGCGCCGCGCACAATGCCAGCGGTGCTGCCGTAGCCGGCAACGCCGTTGTCCTCGATATCGGGGCCGCGGTGGTACAGCACGGCGTCTGCGGCGTGCGAGCTAAGGCTGTCGTCACGCTCCTGCGCGAAGTCCGCGTACTCGTCGCGGGCGCCGAGGTGCGACCACTGCGTGGGCGTCTTGCCCCACTCGTAGGCGTGGGGCTGCGCGCGAGCCGCGAGGTCCTCACCCTTGGTGCGGATCGCGGAGGTCGCGGCGCGCGACGCGAGCGCGGACGCCTCGGGGTCCTCGACCCAGTGGGCGTCGGGAATGTAGCTCGAGCTCGACTGCGACGCGAGCGTCGAGGCGCGGTGTGCGTTGGCGGACGCGTGCTCGGACGGGAACCACAGCTTGGGGCCGAGCTGCGTCTTGGACGCCTTCATCGCAGAGCGGTGCGCGGCGCTGGAGTCGGGGTGAATGCCCACCGACGGCTTGTTCGGCTGGATGCCGTAGTCGCCTTGCAACCGCCGTTTGTTGAACGCGGCAATCGTCGACGGCGCGGTATGCTCGCGGCCGCGGAAGCTGCCGCTGCTGATAGAGGCGGCGTCACTCATGGCGTCGGACTCTTCTCTTTCGTGGGTGGTCGGGCCGTGTGGATTCGGTTGCCGGAAAGAAAGGTGTGTGGTCGAGTCGGTGCGTAGATCGGTGGTTAGATCGGGGCCTCGAAATGGTTTGCTGGTAGTGCGGGGTAAAGAGACCTCTATAGAGTTCAGCGATTAGGCTCGAGGGCGGTGCTAAACTCACAGCTCTCACAGAAACGCGCGATTGGCGGATCGGAAAGCGGGCAGAGGTGGCTTGTGTGGTGTGTCTCGTGGCTTTCTCCTTCTTCCAGAATCGGCGGCTCACTACTTAACGGCAATGAGCGGTGCTGGTTCGTTCGTGGGATCGGATCGGTTTGATGAGATAGGGAGAAGGGAAAGTTGGAGGAGATATAGCCGGTGGTGAGGGGAGGGGGGGTAGCGAATTGCTCTAAACGGGAGAACTGGGTTAGTGCGGTTCTGTACGAGCTACAGGCGCCCGTTGAGGGAGAGAGGATAGGAACTGGGTAGATGCGGAACGACGAACAAGGGCAGTGGTACACAGGTTAAGGCCTAAGGCGGGGGTTATTAGGGGTTCAGCTGTGTGAGATACAGGAATCACGGCTAGGGGTATGGGGTTTGAGGCTTGGGTATGCGCCTAGCTCTAGTGAATAAAAGCGCAGCGCGCTCGGAAATACGCTTCTCCAGGGCCGGGGAGGGCTCTGATGCGAGCTTATTATTCACAATTCATCAATTAAGATAATGGGTGATCCGTGTTTGTGACTTAGATTCCTCGACGGAACGGCGATTTTCTGCACAGAAGCCGGCTGGCTCGTGGCCGTTTGGCGTGGCTGCTGCGTGGCTGATCTCGTTACGCAAGGCAATACGCAACACCACGCTGCAGGTTGCACATTTAGGGCTAAATGATTGCGGTACAGGGTAAAGTAGGGCGTGGGTTGAATAACAACGCTGATCTAAAGTTAGCATCCTCTGTCTATGGCTGTAAGGAATATCCAAAGAGACCTATTGAAAGGGGTTGAGTGCAAAACATGTACTCGATCACATATGCTTGTAGGTAGAGTACACTGCTTGAATCAGACGGTTATGTAGTTGGGACGTAGGGTGCGGGGACGGCGAGGCACACAAGAACTGGGGTTGGAATGTTTACTGGGTGAAAATGGACAGTTGTAATGCGCGCGGGCACGGGTAGGGTAGGGCTAATCAGAGACAATTCGCAAAAATAGTGTATCTAATGAGAGCGAACGCGGCAACAGCAAGGCCGGTTATGTCAGCGAAACATCGCCAGATGCGGAAACAGTACAATACCCTGCACCCACTCATCGAAGACTGCGTAAGAATTACATAGCAAGTGGGCTAAAAGAACGCAGGGATGACAGGAAACTCAAAAAGATCTGCGTTCAGCCTGCATATCGGAAATTAAGCTGAGGTATAGCGGAATTCGATCTGAGGGATATTTTATGCTTGGCTTCAGTGGCACGCGGGCTTTATTGTGGCCTCTGCATAAAGATGTATTAAGCAGTTAGATTACCTTGCAGCGCTGATACAATTTAGCGGGGTAAGGCGAGGCCATGACAAGATTGCGGATCACATGCCTCCAAGACGTTGTTGTAGAGCCATATTTTTTATGGCTGCAGGGTTCTGTTATGACAAGATTCCATTTGACCGTTAAGGCTTAGTCCCCGTGACCCGCCCCCACAGAGGTGCCACAGCAGCCCTCTCCTGTCATTCCTGCTATGTTCCAGATCTAGCGCGCCTCCTCGCCGTGATCGGGCTGGGGTGCATTGAGCGCGTTTAAAAAAAAGCTATTTATTTAGAGGTATTTCGATATGCGTAGAGAAATTCATCGTATCCGCGATATATTCTTTCGCATTCCAGGTGGAAAAACATTGACTGGGGGTGCCTCCTCACCTTAAGTCTGCAAGATATGCTTACGAAGATTAACCCACTCTGATGGGAGAGACTGTCCCCTCAGCCATATAGACATGAAATATCATGGGAGCCCGGGCCTGGAGTCTCCTTTCTGTCCAACCAATAAGAACACGATCGTAGATCGGTGGCCTGATCGCGATCAGAAGGGATAGAAATATCTTGAATTAATCCAAGGTAAACGAAAAGAGCAAGCGTAGGCCCTTGATTAAGGAGTAAATGCACACCTAGTTAACTTAGTTCAACCTCGTTTCAAGCAAATTATTTCTCGTCTGATCCATGATTGCGGCGGTTTATTTTACCAACTGGTCCATCTACGACCGTCAGTATGCACCTCATCAACTTCCCCTGGACGTGATCACTCATGTCCTTTATGCTTTTGGCAAGCCGGAAGAGGACACCGGAGTAATCGCATCTACTGATCCGTGGGCCGATTTCGACAAACCAATGCACCTTGGCGGCCAGGGCTGCATTGGCGAATTTGCCCTGCTCAAGCAGCAGAAGCCGCACCTGCGCCTCTTGCTCAGTGTAGGCGGCTGGAGCTTCAAGGAGCAGTTGGGGGTCGTTTTGCGAGATCCCAAGAAGCGTGAGGCATTTGTTGCTTCGGCGGTCGAGTGGATCGATAAATACGGCTTCGATGGTATCGACATCGACTGGGAATATCCGGAAAATGCGACTGATTCCAAAGCCCTCCTCTCAACAATGACGATGTTGAGGAAGGCCTTGGGTCCCGAGAAGGATTTGATGCTGGCCGCGCCAGCCGCAGATACAAACATTCGTCATTTCCCTATCCGGGACCTTGAGCCCGTGGTTACCAGCTTCAACATCATGGCCTATGACTTCTCTGGGCCGTGGTCACACACAGCTGAACACCATGCCAACCTCTCCAGCGTCAGCCCCTCGAACTTGTCGGCCGAGTCCGTAGTCGGCCAGTATACCCGGCTGGTTCGTAATCCTGAAAAGATTGTGCTCGGCATTCCACTGTATGGCCGATCCTTTGCTCAAGCTCACGCCATTGGCGATCTCTTTCATGGTGCTCTCCCCGGTCAATTTGAACATGGAGTTCACGATGTTAAGGCTTTGCCTTTACCCGGCCATTCGGAATATGTCGATGAGCGACTAGGAGCTGCACTCTGTACTGATGGACGTAACATGGCGTCGTATGATACACCCAGAACAGTGGAACTCAAGGCTGACCTCGTTCGCATGGAGGAATTGGGTGGTGGCATGTTTTGGGAAGCCAGTGGAGACCATCCAGATGGAAACTCACTGATTCGGCATTTCGTCAGGCGTTTGCATAGATAGGCATAAGTTACAGGCTAACTAGATTACATATGGATATATGGACATATGGACATATATTTATATAAGGAAATAACACTGAATCACGCACCGAATCACGTTCTGAATCACAAAACCAATCGCGACCGCAAACACGGTGAAGATCCCGTATCATCGACCATCGCAATAGCTTACTACCTTGTTCTTTGCTCAATCCAATGATCTTGAGCTATAATGCGGTATATTCACTACCGTGAGCGAGCATTGAATCATGGTACTAGCTTGCTACTTTACAGATCATAATGGCATTGATTCGCATTGTCAGCTGATTCACATGAGAAGTTGCCTCCAAAGATGATGATGTACGTATGTAGTGTGGGGCTGACGCTCACGAGTCTCGAACCACTCTTAGGGTCGTGACGATCTAAAAAGAAGCATTGATAGCACCGCCATGTTACGGATCCATAGTGATAAGTCCAACCCTCGTGCCCCCTGGTCTTTCTCTGCGTTGTACCCTAGTCCACTCGGGAGAGGATGCTGGCTCAATTTGCACCTTCACGGTCACACTAAGGCTTAGGTCCGAGGAGTGCGGCACAGGGGTAGGGCCACTTCACGTGGGGAAGCAGCATTGTGCTGAGAGCTGATGCTTGTTCCTCGCCCGTAGACTTGCTTGACCCTTACCTCAAGGAACAGTCGCAGCAAGCCTCACCTCCTCCCTGCCGGCAACAGCCGGCATTTAAGAAACCCCGTGTCTTGCCATCTGTTTGCCTTTTATTATTATCCAAACGACCATCCTCTGTGCATCAATCGCAAGTTTAGGTAGTATATTTCAGCCTATTCCTGCATTAACTGAAGAGACCTTTGGTTATTTGACGAACTAGTTACCTCCCACCACCGCTGTGTACTGGAGCTCTTCGCAAGGTATCCACCCCAAGAGCAACCATCTCGAAACACAGCATCCAACCGGTCTGTTTCAGTTTATCAACACGGTGAGATTGATAAGAGGTTTCTTATTATCTGTATTTCAACCGATTTGATCCAATTGATCTACAATTGACCGACTAGTGGACGTTGAGAACCGCTTGTCACGAACCCTCCAACCCCCCATTGGACACTGCATTTGTTTTTCCCCTGATTCACATCAATTGACCAGTCACGTTCGAGACTACCCCGTTTGTTAGCGATGTCCGGACAGATAGAGATCAACTACGACGACGGCCAGCACCACCGCAACATCGAGGTGGCTGGTGAGTTCACGAACTGGCAGGGCGTCCCCCTTGGCCATGACTCCGGCACCACTTATGCCGCCGTGTTTGATGGCGCTGAGGCCGGCGAGACGTATATGTACAAGTTTATCGTCGAAGGCGAGTGGAAGCTCTTGCTCGGCCTTCCCGTGGTCAGCGATACCGCTGGAAACCTCAACCACAGCACCGAGGCCACGCTGAGCCCCCAGTATTCGTCGCATCACGGCCAGGGCTCCTCTGCTGCCGGCATTGCCGGTGCTGGAGCGTCTACTGGAGCCGGCCAGCACGAGCCGTACGAGCTCTCCGAGTCGCAGGTGCCCCATTCCGTTGAGAAGGTGCCTGGCTTGGAGAATCTCCAGAACGACACCTACGAGAGCTCGTACCAGGACCAAAACCCAAGCCAGAGCCAGTACCAGAGCCAGAGCCAGAGCCAGTACCAGAACGACATTGCGTCCGAACCGTACGAGCTCACGAGCGCCGATCTGGCCCATTCCAAGGACACCGTCGGCGATCTGGACGCTGTGGTGACCACGGCCGACGCTCCGACGGTGCCTGGCACCGAGTACGGCTCCTACGACATCCGCGAGACGCAGCTCGCGGACACGCTCGACGAGATCCGCCCCGATGCGTCCGACCACATCCCCGGCGAGGCGTACGGCTCGAAATCGGACGCCTCGGCTTTCGCTCCCACGATCAATAACGCGCCGAACTCGTCCTACTACCAGGGTCAGTCCGACTACGCTGAGCAGCCGAAATCGTCGACTGCGTACTCGAACTCGAACGCTTACTCGACCTCCTACTCTCAGAAGGAGCCGTACGAGCTCAGCGGCAGCGAGCTGCCCTCGTCGATGGAGCGTGTTCCCGGCCTGGCCGGCCTGAACCTCGGCACCGACGACAAGTACGCACGCCAGGAGAAGGACCTCGATCCGTACAGCCTCAAGGAGTCCGAGATCTCGCACCCCGTCGAGAAGGTGAGCGGCCTCGACCAGATCGACCGCTCGCTCGACCGCGGTACCAGCAGCAGCGCGACCGGCGCGAACGAGGAGTCGTACCTCAGCGCCGCGGGCAACTACGTCTCCGAGGCGGGCTCGTCTGCCGCCGCGACGGCCAGCTCGGCCGCGGCCGGTGCTAGCTCGTACCTCTCTGAGGCCGGCCAGTACGTTGCCGACGCCAGCTCGAACCTCGCGCAGAACGTCCAGGAAGGCTACGAGAGCCTGGCCACGAGCGCGCAGGAGTTCGTCAGCGGCCAAGGCGCCGAGGAGGACGACGACGATGCTGCGTTCGAGGACGCCTACGACCAGAGCTACTACGACCGCCAGAACGCCGGCAGCAAGATCCCCGACCAGGGCGCCATGCCTGGCGCGCTGCCGTTCGAGGAGAAGATCACCGGCCACGTCACGCCGCGCGACGTTGAGCGCTCGACGCTCAGCGCGCTCGGCGGCGACTCGAGCAAGTCGGCCGTGGACCGCAGCCTCCAGGGCCAGTCCGCGTCGACCTCCGCCTACGGCTACACGGGCACCGGCAGCACCGGCAGCTCGAACGCCGGCGCGTCCAGCCTCGCCGGCTCCAGCCTCGCGGGCACGAGCCTCGCCTCGGGCTACACCGGCGCCTCGACGCTGAACACTGGCCTCGCCGGCGGCCAGCAGACGAAGAAGGCGACCTACATGCCGGATCCTTACGACACCCCTGAGAAGTATGCGGCCACGCACAACACCACCACGGCCACCTCTTCCTCGAAGTACGACTCCTCGAAGTACGACTCCTCGAAGTACGATACCACTGAAGCCGATGCCGGCCTCGACTACGAAGACGAGGGACTCGATATTGACGACGTGGTGAATGTTGACGACGTCGACGACATCAAGTCGGCATTCACGTCGGACCCGAAGTACGAGTCGTCGAAGTACGAGACGTCGAAGTTCAGCCCCGCGAAGTTCGCGAAGGGCCGTGTCGACTCGTCCGAACTCGACTTCGAGGCCGCCCAGCGCGCCGTCCAGGACACTAAGCCCAAGGCCCCTACACCGACGTCCTCATCGGGCTACACCGGCGGTCTCGGTCTGAGCCGCAGCGTCTCGGGCTCCGGCTCTGGCGCCGCGACGCCCAACAGCAGCAGCAGCTACCCTGCGGCGCCGCTCAGCGGTCCCGGTTCGGGTGCCCGTGGCTCCGCCGGCCTGCAGACCCGCGCCTCGAACCTGAGCAGCTCAAGCCACCCGTACTCGGCGTACTCCGTGGGCAGCACAGAGACGGAGCACCGCGCGCCACGCGTCGCGCCGTACCACCACCAGCCCATCGACGTGACGACGGGGTTCCCCATTGACGGCGAGGTCCCGACGGGACGCAGCAACCGCCGCCGCGGCCACCACAGCTCGGGCAGCCACGGCGGCTCGCCGGTGATTGCGGGCTCCTCGACCGAGCACCGCAACGCCGCGGTGATCGCGGCCGCGGCCAAGGCGTCCGCTTTCGCCAAGCAGGACGTCGCGAACATCTCGAACCCGCCGCAGAAGTCGCTCGACGAGGGCCAGGGCGTCCCGCTCGACTACGTTCCGGCCAAGACCCCGCAGCTCCCTACGTCTGCGTCGCCTAAGGCGCGGCCCGTCAGCCAGTACAGCGGCGCTCCGCTCAGCGGCGCCACGCTCGGCTCCACAGGCTCTGGTCTCGTCGGCAGCGGCGTCGGAGGCGTCCAGCACTCGCCGCTCAAGGCGACCAGCTCATTCGAGCGCAATCCCACAAGCTCGTCGCAGGGTCTACAGCGCCAGCAGTCGCAGCGTGAAGGTGGCCGCTTCCGCCGCTTCTTCAGCAAGCTCGGCAAATAGAGAGAGCGGTAATCCAACTATTTCCTTCTTTGTATCTAATCTAGCGTAAGTTAATGTGTTTTCCGACCTCTCGCGTATGCTCATGAAGAGCCACATACTAAGGCTTTGTGCCCCCAGTATATATAGCTTTCGTGCCAGTGGCCAGCGAATTAGTAACCAATTGCCAATTTATTATGTTATGCACGTATAGACGCTAGAACGCACTGAAATTATATATAAACAAATAAATAAATTAAAAGTGTCAATAGATTGTTCGCTCATCCCACTCCACTCGATAAGTGTGTCTACCCCGCTCAGGGTCAGCTAGATAAGCGCTGCACGCTAACGCGGATCGCCTACTCGCAGAACCTGACTCACACACCCCTCTGGGTGTATATACCACATCCTCCTGCACGCTAAAATCTCAGCCACCCACCCACCTAAACAAATCAAAAATGCGTTGCTTTGATTTCTCCACCCCGCAGCACCGTTAAGAGAGTAAACAAAGTCCTGTCGAAAACATTTACCCACCAAAATTAATTAGTATAGATACACTATATAGCCGTTAGTTTCGACGCAGGTACTACTACGATCCAGTTAAAGATAGAATATTCGCTCACTACTGCAGGCACCTCGAAGGGTATAATTCCGACAGGCACGGAGTCTCGTTCGGCACGCCGCAGAATATGCCTCAAACAAAACGCGCGGACGCCGCAGCTAGCTTGACGCACCCCGGCTTGCCGATCGCTAAATAGTTTTAGTGTGGCATGTGCAGCTGACACAAATGTTGAAGAATCAGGGCTGCACACTCACCACCCCAGCCCCGCTGTGCCCACGCCGGTCTAACGGCGACGCATAAATGTTTTAACAGAAGACGCCACCAAGTAAACGAAGAGAGCGAAACGCAGACGATAGATAACAAGATACTCCTTGAATTTAGGCATTAATATTAGTGCTGGCCCTTCTCTGATACTAAAACCATCTTCTACTGTTCTCCATATGTAAAGGCAGGGAGCGCTTCACTCCCGATCTTTACCGTCCCCGCGGAACCGATCACCTGCCTTACCCCGGTATCACGCATGCATCATCACAGGGGTCTTATGTATACGATGTTATGCTATTAGTAATGCAGACGCAGATCAGATCAACCCCTAATCTCTATGTCTATCGGTAAAACAATACAGTCCAGCCACTCTAGGGACCAGAATGAAGATATTCATTCAATGATATATCGAAAAATAGAAAAATCACAAATCCATTACACGAATATTTATAGTATAATTGATACAACTGTAACCACCGCGCGCTCCTTTCTACTTCCGGTAAACGCAGCAGGGCTTGCAAGAAAAACGACCTCATAACCTGACCTAGAAAGCTTTGGGCCCGATCAATTGAAACACGGTGCCGGCCAGAGGTGAGGTGATAAGCCGTTTTGATTAAAGAGTAGAGATGGTTACTCACAGGTCCATGCATCAAGCAGTTGGAACTGAAAGCAGGGCGGCAGTCACGGGTATTACCGAAGCTGTGCGTTGCCAACTCGACTTCGCACGACTCCCTTGGCCGTCAACAACATCAACAACGAAGATTCAGCTTAACATCTTAGACCTGCGAGGCGGTGGGGATGCCAGTGCGGGGGATGTTAGTCTTCCGGCGGGGGGTGCCGATGGAACCACTGTGCAAGCTGGCAACCACCGAGTAGATGAAGTTACCGACGGCAACAGCCCAGGCGAAGTAGAGGAAAGCGCAGCCAGCCTGCGCCAGACGGCAGTCCTTGCTGCTCTTGAAATGGTGGTGTCTCAGGTTGCTGTGGTTGCCGCAGGAGCCAGCGCCAGTCTTGGCAGCGATGGCAGTGGCACCAGAGAAAAGGAAGACCCAGTTGAGGAAGTCAATGACAGCCATGGCAATCGGGTAGTAAATAGCCTCCCACAGGTCGCAAATAAGACCGATGATGCAGCCGAAGAGGATCGAGAACGAGGCGCAGAACACCGAGTAACGGACGCGGCTCGAGTTAGTGTCATCATGCACCCACGCACCGGTAAGACCAAGAGCGGTCGCCGAGAAGACGAAGAGTACAACACGGAGGAGAATATCACCGAGACTGGCCATTTTTGTTATGCAATAATTTGATGGTTGAAAAGAAACAAATCCCCGGAGGGCGGGGGTCGCTCGTCTTATATGGTTTATACAATTTACGATGGGCAAGGTACCCTGTTGTTGCTCTTCCGACGATGCCCAAAAGAGTACGAAGAGATCCATTACCTCATCATAACAACTATACTCAACCCTAATCTTCTCTACCCGATAGACCTGCATGCGCAGGTTGAAGCGCCAAAACATTAGCGATTTGGGGGCTAACCTATGTCTTTCGGTGTAAATCTCAAACCTTATCCCCTATCCCTCGATAAAAAATTCTCATATTTCAAGAGTGTTACCTCAAGGTTGAGCTTTTAAGGCCCATTCTTTGTCTTAAAGGCTTTAGTGTTTACTTAAGGTCTAGTCATCGTAGGGTTATGCAAATGCGTTGGACCTTATGCAGATGCAATGGGTTGTGCATATACATATGGGCCCGGCCAGAGGGCTTCACCCCCACATAATGGCCCCATACTAGCTCATTTCACCGATATACTCCTCAAACTACAGATATTGTGGGCTTGTAGTAGTACACTGGTGGGATGTTAGACTCTGACAGATAGCTGCAGGTCCCAAAGCATGGTAAATAACAACTTGCCCAATTTCTTCGAGATCTAATGTTGGAAATAACAATACGGGTAACTAACTAAATAGTTGTACATTTACTTTCTTCGTTGGCATACGGGTGCTATCTACATTCCGCATGGCATGCACTGCAGCAGATGCAACGATTTTCTTTATTTCGCTCTACAGCGCTGTCTGTGATATGTCCCACATCTACGCTTGGTCATGCCCTTTCCCAGTAGCGTCAGATTGCCTGCTACCCTAATATACCCTTGTTAATCCTGTTGTGTCCAAGAGCGCCCCTATTGTCATGCACAGTTGACAGTTAAGGGTACCTGATTGCTAAGCAACCCCTTAGTAGAGGGGTAGCTTATTCTGCGAGCCTAGGCGTTAGGCTGTTCTTAGAAACGCACCTCTGTCAGGTAGTTAAATAAAATGTATCCTCGAGGGGAGAATCTTGTTTGAACTTATCATTATGGAATTTGTGAGTTTTGTCTAAGACTTCATGCATCAGATAGTGCAGCAAGCATTTGATCTAACGCCCGGTGTTGTGCTGCTGCGGTTACGATCACACTTTTCTTTTCCACTCCTCAGTTAAGGGTTAAATACGAATTTTTGACTGTTATACAACCTGACTATATCAGGGCAAGGTGTCTGGAACGCTGATCCCGCCTAGGGCCAGGTCCATTCTGTGATCACATGTTACTCCGCCCTGAGGAGACCAGCTGCCGGTGAACCTCCGGGGTGTTAAAGCGAGTGCTGTGACTGGATTACAAGAAGGTAGCTAGATCGCATTCAATTTATTTTAGACAATGGCAACCATCTTTTCATCCGACGTCATCTATGTGATCTGAGGTAGGAGAAAACATTTATGGAAGCTTATAATCGTACGCTAATAATTGCATATGCGTGAATAAAGTCTCGCTTGTCGTGTTGGCTGGTCTGATTACCCCGCCCTGTAAATGGTTTTGGCTAATTAGAAGTGGCCCGAGATAAGGTGGGGTCGATCTTACCTAGTATTTCTTCATTTGTAGATTAATCAATTACCTTGAACCCAAGCCCTTAAATTACCCAGTCAATTTAGATACTTCCTATTAAAGGCGAAGGCCGTTGAGCAGGGTTGATGGTACCCTTACTTTCGAGAGCCGCTAGATGACGAAATCTTGCTTCTACAAATCCCGCAATGTGCCAGTGGCATTTCGAGCAATTGCGGCTGGAACCATGTCCTGTTCTGACCCATTTTTTCCGGGTGCCGGGTCCCGGCATGGTGTTGCCGTAAGCGGACTCGGTGACTGGGGTTTCGATTACCGATAGTCATCTGGTGTTGTATGCGGCGAAGAGGGGTTTATTGCTGGAAAGTTACCTATAATGTTAAATATTAAATGTTCGCTTTATGTATATCATGTTTTTTCAACGGATCTGAGATAATCGTCGGGTATGACTCAGGCGTGCGTCATTGAACACCATCATCATACGCATGGTGGGGTTTAACTTTACCCGCCTCTGCGGTTATAGTGATATACAGGTGCTAGCCACCATGCAGTGGCTGTGCAATTATGAGGTGGTGTCATAATTTATTCGTTTGATCTAGAGCCAGTAATGTTTTTCGCTTTTCCTCTGTCGTCGGTCGAATATCGATCTTTTTGGTTCGATCCTGGCGCGAATTTCGTGTGTTTTGTAGTATTCTTGTGATGTTTTGTGTCGAGTGGTCGATGCGTATCGAATTTCGGATCCTGAAATTCTTCGTATCTAAACAAGATATCAAATGTACGATAGATCCGCACCGAGCTTACCGGGCAAGGGCTGTGTGCGGTCTGATTAGACACCCGATCAATGGAAGTTTGGAACAACCGGCTTCTCGTCCAAAGCGAGAGCTGGGATGATGTCAACAAAGCAGCCGCGAGTGTCCGCGCACTGCTCATGGAGCGGCTAGTACGACAACATGCCATTCCGGCGACCCGTGGAATCTCGTACTGGATTGCTGTGCCCCGCACATTCGCGAGCTCAACTCTCTTTTACATCCAGGCGGCACCGATACTTGCCGCTCGCTATTTCAACCAAAATCACTTCACGCATATTCGCTACGACAAGTTTAGGCAGTCGCTTGCCAGAGACCTCTCGCGTTGGAAGTCGTTCAGCGTCTCTGATCTGTTTCCATTCCTAGTCGCTAATTTCCGCGCGTTCTGTGCAGCTTTCGGCGAGTTGGCCCGTCAAATTTCAGACAAGAACATAGAAAAGCTTGACAGCGAACGCAAAGAGGCATGTGAGCAGATCGGGCGACTTCTTATAACCGAATCACTTAAAAAGCACTCAAACGACATGTTTGTGAAGGGGATTGTGGATGCAACAGTATCTCATACCAGCTCAGGGACAAAAACTGGAAGTCCTGATAATGGAGATAATCTAGTCGTATCCGCAGAGAAGGTACACACACCTGCCGACGCAATGAGCGTTCTTCAGCAAATCCTAGACAACAACAACCAGCCGATCAAAGAGACCATACCCTCCAAGATCGCACGCTGGTGGCCTGCGGCAGTTCTCGTCGTACTGGGCGCATTCAAGGTGAAAGGATCATGGCAACAGGTCGTGGCATGGACCCAAGATTCTATCATATCCACAATGAAATCGTTCTGGCAATTATGGGTAGTGGAACCACTCATAGAGGTATTCCACACAGTAAGGCACGACGAGGCAGCACAAACCAGTCTCATCGCTACGGAATCACTAAGCAGTGACCGCGACAGCTTACAGCGTATGGTTGTGGACTTCGCGAAAGCAATGAACAACAAGCTGACCGAAATGGACCTGAAGCTGATCGGCGACTCTGCAGCCCAGGGAAATGTCGAGCCCGTTATGACCGTATACGAGAAACAGCTTGAGGCGCCATTGTCGAATATCATAAACGGCAAGCTGCTGCGGACCTTCCTGATCCAAGTGCAAAAGACCAAGGTTGACCTGGAAGTGGCACTGACTGGAATTGACCAGCTACTCGCAAGTCAGCAACTAGTGTTCGGTCTTATCGCAGCCATTCCTGCATTCAGCGTGCTCTGGTGGATCAGCAAGGCGGCAGTATCGGTGCTGTACTCTCGGGTATACGGCATGTCAGCGTCGCGCGCGGAGAGGAATGATATCATTGAGAACCTGCACGGCCTAGACTTAGTGATCCAATCCACCAACAGCTCCGAGCTTTCTCTGGAGGAGATCGGCATGATTTACTGCCGCGTCACCATGATCCGCGACTGCATCCCCAAGGATCGCACGCCGTCTAGCCAGCTACTCCGCCGTAGCATGGAACTGATCGTAAAGCATGCTGTCACAAGAAATAGCAGTGCCGTGCTCCACGATCTTGACCGCACATACTCACGGTACATGGCTACTCGACTGCAAGAGTAGAGAAACCAAGCGCTCATTATAGAACACACTTATCATTAGAATACATACGTCAATAGTGCTATTTGCATAAAATCAAGCTACATATCTTCAATTGTGGTCATAGTAGCAGGCGGCCAGGTCCGGCTTCTATCGTACTGCGGTACGGGCAAGGGCAAACCAAGCCTTCCTACTGCCTTAGCGGCGCTACAGGGTTCGGAGTGGCAGTCCAAGAGCCGCCTTAGTAACCGAGGCTCAGAGTGTGTCCAGGCACCCGCTTCGCCAACGTGGGGCTTACCTCCCAAGCGCAGGTGGTGCAGGAACCACGCGCGTCCGCGGGTTGTGTGTGTTTCACGCCGCCCTCAAAGAAAAAGGAAGATTCTTTGAAACCAAAAAAGACACCCGACCCGTAAAAGGCCAATTGCACCACTAAGCGATCTTTGCTAACATAGAAGTTGCATATCCACTGCCGATATTATAATGGACGATCTCGTAGAGGCCATTTATGATTACTCTCCCCAAAGTCAGGGCGATCTGACGGTAAAGACCGGCCAGCGCATCGAAGTGCTGGAGCACTTATCCGAGAGCTGGGCGCGTGGAAAAAACCTCAGTACCGGCGAAGAAGGTGTTTTCCCCACCAACTACGTGCGGGTGGTTCCTGAGAAGGAGAGACAGCAGAAGTTCAACCGCCCGGCGGCCGCACTGCCACTGCCTCCCAGACCATCGGAAAACAGCAGCTCACAAGAGAAATCGAAGCACGTTTACAGTAGTAGTCCGCGTCCGTTCGACGAGAAGCAGCAATACCAGCCTCCGCCGGCCAGTTGGAATCAGAACGAAGATCGCCAACAACACCAACCGCCTCAGTACCAGCAGTACCAACCTCCCCAGCAGTACCAACCTCCTCAGCAACAGTACCAGCAGCAGCAGCAGTATCAACAGTACCAGCCCCCGCAACAATATCAGCAGTACCAGCCTCCCCAGCAGCAATATCAGCCTCCTCAGCAGATGTTTATGCCTCAGCAGCAGCAGCAGCAGCAGCCGCAGCAACAGCAGCCTCAAAACCAGAGTAACCACACTTTCGGAAACATGGCGAGACGATTCGGTGACTCGGTGATGTTTGGCGCTGGCGCTACGCTGGGTGGTGATATCATCAACAAGATCTTCTAAGAGTCCTGCATAAATTGAGACAGAGGCAGATCAGACTGGATCGGAGCCGCGGTACCAATACTCAGCCACTTGTCATTCACTGAAACATACGCGGAGGCCTTACATTCAGCCACCACCACATCCCATGATCAAGTTTTTAAATAGATACTTATAAGGTCTATAAGTGTATACAATCTTTACAATAACGTACACTACACTACCTCTATCTTATGTCCATATATTATATCTCCTGGGATCAAGCATCGTTCTTCGGCCTCGCAGCCATACAGATCGGGCCAAGAGCAGGACACTCACGCTAAATTTAATCCTTGATCAGTCTGTCATAAACCATGTGTCACTGCGGAATGTGAACCAGAAAAATATATGGCGCAACTCCACTACGTCATGGAAATGAGGCTTATAGGTGATCTAGCGGGGTTAATGCAGCTTTCGGGGCAATCAGTTGAGTGCAATAACTAGACGCATCCATGCATGAGGGAGGCACGGAATGTGCGGTAGAGAAATTAATATGCATCTCCACGTGATAACGAGTGGGGTTGTTATGGCTGAGGATGGCGGTATTAGTGCCTGGATTGGTTTAGGGTAAGGCAAGCATGATGCTTCTCTGCAGTTGAGGCCGTAATTGCAAGATCTGGGCTGTGTGTATATATACCGCAGGCTTTTCTTGGCCGGTTTTCGCATAGAAATATCACAACAGAAATTATCACACTCAAAGCATTCACAATGGGAGAACAGAAAGCCCCTCAGCAGGAGTCTAAGCATCACCACCTCGGTGGTATTGGCCACGCCTTCGGCCAGGCCGTCATGTTCGGTGCTGGTGCCACTCTTGGCTCTGATGCCATGAACGGCGCTATTAACGAGGTCAAGAAGAAGGACTAAACTACATCCTGATCTATTCAGACACCGAAAGGCTGTCCAGCCGTTCGGGGGTGAGGCACATGGTGCCTATTATTTATCAGTCGCGATACACACATCAACGATGAACCACGACCGACACCAACCATCAACATATTCAGTATCCAGTAAAAGTATTTATCAGTTGTAACAACTTCTTTCACCAGCCAGTCCAATTTCACTATATAGCATAAATTATACGCACCAGCGAAGAAGGAGTCGGTACGTAATGCAGCCTCAAGACACCTGGATTCGAATATTTCGACGCAAAGCCCTTCCCACTCCGTCTTCACCTTATTCCATAGTGGTTAGAGTGCTCGGCCATTCTCACGAGACGGTCCCACCAGGCGGGTAGGGTAGTCCCAATTGGGAGTGAAATATTGAGAAACGCAAGATTTAGGTAGGCGATGAGAACGCAAGAGTTCGTGCTGTACGGCTCGCTGATCTCTGTCGGCTCGATCGTGTCCACGCTGCTGGCCACGCGGTGGTTAAGCTCTGCTGAGGAAGTCCCTGAGCCGAGATCACGAGTGGTCAAACCAGCCCAGCCGAAATGGAGCCCCGAGATCCGCGACGAGCAGCAGGCGCGGACCCGTGCCTTCCTCAAAGACGAAGGAATGGGGAAGCTGAGTGGTGCTCACGTGGTTGTTGTGGGTCTTGGCGGCGTGGGCTCGGCGGCGGCCACAATGCTGGCGCGGTCCGGCGTGGCCCGCCTTACGCTGGTGGACTTCGATCAGATCACGTTGAGCTCGCTGAACCGACACGCATGTGCTACACTGGCCGACGTCGGCACGTCCAAGGTGGCGTGTCTGAGCCAGTTTCTGCGCTCCGTCGTGCCGTGGGTCCAGATCACAGAGGCCAACCAGTTGTGGACGAAAGAAACCGGTACCCACCTCCTGGACGGCGCGACCTACGTTGCTGACTGCATTGACAACCTTGAAACCAAGGCAGACTTGCTGGCATACTGCGTGAAGCACGACATCCCCGTAGTGAGCTCGATGGGAGCAGGTGCGAAAGCCGACCCCACGCGGATCACCATTGGCGACATCAGCGACACAATCGAGGACCCGCTGAGCCGCAGCGTCCGAATCATGCTGCGTGCTCGTGGCGTGGAAGGTGGCGTGGCCACCGTGTTCTCGACGGAGAAGCCCGGCACCGATAAAGCGAAGCTGCTTGATCTAGACGAGAGCCAGCTAGAGCAGGGCCAAGTCGGCGAGCTGTCGGTGCTCAAAGACTTCCGCGTGCGCATTTTGCCCGTGCTGGGTCCGCTGCCGGCGATCTTTGGCCTGACGATGGCCACGCATATCTTGAACGTTGTTGGCGGCTACACGCAGTTCCTGGACCCTGTTCTGGGCGACTACAACTACCTGCGCAAGACGAAGACAAAGCACTACGAGCAGCTGCTCAGCAACATCAACGGCCAGTTCGTGCGGCTCAAGATCATAGACAAAACGACGCACGTGAGCCTTGACGAGATCATCTATCTCATGGACGAGGTGTGGCGCGGGAAGACTTTGAGCGGCGAGTTCACGCGCCAGAAGCTCACGCTGTGGGACCCGTCGAAGCCGTACGATATCCACAACATGGTGTTTGTGAACAAGGACGAACAGAAACGCCACGAGGAGTTGGTGTTCCGGCAGGGCAAGCCGCTGAGCAAGGTGTACACTCCCGAGCAGATCGACCACGCGGAACGGCGGTTTGCGCTCGACCGCTGGTACCAGCAGTTCCGGATCAACTAATATATTTGCACATATTAAACAATAGAATCAATAAACAATAGAATCATTAATGTCACTAAATCGTAATAAATAACTAGCAATACATCTGCCCTGGGCGGGCCGCTCTCTATCATGTCATGCCTTCAGCTGTGTTGTTCAGCTGTGTTTTTGCTTCGGCTGCGCTTCAGCTTCGAATGGGCTCACTCTATATGCCCATCACATACTTCATTTTTTCGTAGACGTAGAAGCTGCACGCGGCCATGGGCCCCACCTTGATGTAGCCGATCGACAGACCCACGAAGAAGCCGCGCACACCGAACTCGCGGTATACCTGGCGGACTGTCGCACCGATGGTCTGGTGGTTTCCGCAGATACCGTTTACCTGCATGCGGCGGCGGATCACCTCGAGCGGGTACGCCGTGGTTTGGGCGATGATGCCGCTCATGCCGCCGGCAATCAGCTCGGCCCAGCCCTTCAGCGGCGGCGCCTTGCCCTCGGGAAGCGGCTTCTTCGGCTTCTTGACGGCGTATGGCGCGAGCAGACGCGAGCGGAAGAGGTCGTGGCCGAGATCGTGGGCGAAGAACGACATGCCGGCGTAGGGAATGATGCCGAGCAACGTGGCGCCGAAGCCGGGATAGAAGTTGGCGACCCGCGTCATCCAGTTGGCGGCCGGCCGGTGCCAAATCTCGGCGATCGTCTGCATGAGTCGGTGGCGTGCGTGCTGGACCTCCGGGTGGGAGCCGGTGTAAGCCAGCTGCACACGCACGACGTCCAACGGGTAAGTGAAGATGACGGAGGCAATGCCGGCGAGCGAGCCGGTCGCAAAGCGCCGGAAGGGCGTCTCGTACTGTTTCGAGGGGATCAGCGTGCTGCGGAACTGCTCGTACGCCACGAACTTGATGGCGGCGTACGGGAAGATTCGCGCTAGTGTGGCCGAGTGGCCGCGGAACAAGCCGGCCACGCCCTCGGTCTGCGTGATATAGCGTGCAGCGCGTGGAAGCCCGAGCGTGGTACCTGCCCAGCGTCGGAACTGCGGCTCGCCGGTCTGAAACAGGATCTTTACCCGGTCCAGCGGCGCGATCAGTGTTTTGGCAGCGCAGCCAGCCACGCCGCCAGCAATGCCGGATCGGACCACATAGTCCAGGTTCCTCGTCCCCGATTGGCCGCTTTTCGCGCCGCGGGCGCTAGAAGCCTCTGCCATCGATGGGATGAACGGGTGGTGTCTAAACAAATTGGGCGTAAAGGGCCGGAAGGCTGCAGGGCCTGGGGGGAGTCGGTCCGCTTGGGAGGGCTCCTGTAGGCTGTCAGCTGCGTAAGGCAGGGCCGGAGTGGGCGGACTATACTAACTCCCAGCGCTTAAAGGCTGGGTGGCTCGGGGGCAGGGCGGGTGCCCGGGGTAGTGCGATAACATTTAGCGCGGGCCCTATTCGAGGCCGAGGTGAAAAGTTCACGCTTTAGAGGCTAGGGTATTTTGCGGGGTGCTCGCGCCAAGCTAATGCACGCCTGATGGATAAACACTTTTATGCGGGCGGGCTTCTGATCACGCATGCGCAAGCCAAATATATAGCTTCAACCCCGTTCGCCCACTGGAAACCACTGGGAAGAACATTCCTTGACGTGTGTTATGATATGGGATAATGATAAATTAGATAACGTATGTTTCAGATCAGCTTCGACTTAACGCTTAGTTCGAGCCAGCTAAGATTCAGAGCTTCGATGCCTGGCGGCTGACGGTGCTCTCAATGTGGCCATTCGGGTCAGTCTGCGGCGCAAACACCTCGGCATCGGCACCGGTGTTCTTAAGGCCGTGGTGCCACGACAGATCGATGTTGAAGTAGTGCTTGTTGGGCAGCGTGAAGTTCACCTCGTCCACCGCCGGCGCAGCGTCCAGAATCTGGTTGGAGATGTTGTACATCGTGGCCTGCACACTGGCGCTGTTCTCGAGCGCGAATGTCTCCAGCGTTTGATTGCGCGCCTTGTCGAACGACGAGTCGAACACGCCATTCTGAGCAAAGCGCTCCACCGCTGCCAGATCGGGCAGCTTCTCGGCGCTCCAGTGCCACGTAGCGTTCACGTCAGTGGACAGGATCCGGTCTTTCGTGGGCTGCAGGATCGTGTAGTCGTCAACGTTGAAGTCGAAGAACATCGAACCCGTCGACTTCAGCAGCGTCAGGCCCTTCAGGCCGCTGGTGATCTGGAAGGGGGCAGAGCGTTGCTTGTAAAGGGACACGTCACGCGTCTCCGCGCCGTCCTGGATGAAAGAGTGGGGGTGGGGCTTACCTTGCACATTGAAGCGAGTCCAGCGGTACTGCTGGATGTCCACGTGGGCACCGTGGATGTGACTGTAAGTCTTAATGAAGTGGTCGGCGAGGCGGGCTGCGAACAGCTCAACGGGCCACACCTCTCCTTTCTTTGCAAGAATGTAGGTCGTCTGCTTCACAGTATCAGTTGGCACGATCACCTTGTTGTTGGCTTCCGTGTACGAGGTCTCGATCTCACCTTCCAGCAGGCAGCGGACGCGCAGCTCGATCACATCCTGCTTCTCGGGGTTGCTGGGATCTTTGCGCACCTTAAGAAGGCGGACATTGGCTTTTCCGTATCTAGCAGCAGTCAAAGGCATTGGATTAAGGGAAGTGTGGGGATCGGCGCTATTTCCTTGCGTGTGACAGTGACAAATGTACCTGATTAATTATAGGGGGGTTGACTGAACGCTGACTGGGAGTATAAGTAGGCAGTCGAATAGAGGGCCTTATCAGAAACCCTCGCCCGCTCCGTGGAATTTCGATCGGAGGCCGCAGCCCAGAGCGCCCAGAATACGACGATCCGATATTTCACCGCGTGCTTATGAGCAGTTTGCTCGTATCAGTAAATATCCTATATTCGACAGTAGTTCGTATTCTTATCAAAGCATTATGGCAGAGTTAGAATTTAAGTAGGGATCATGGTGAAGTGGTCTTGTAATTTACGGTGATGCTTACGACATTACATAGCGCCGCGGCGGGATCTGCGCCGGTGGTTCCGCAATGGCTGGGAATCGTCTCAACGGGCAACATTGACCTGGTGTAGATGAGTACTACATAAAAACAGTTATTTTTCACTATTATTGTCCGTATTAACTAAGATATTGAGGTCTATCAGTGGCCATGATCTGCTGCGATTCAATGAGTCATTAAAGATATTATATGATGAGCCCACAATACTATACGGCCCAAAATATAGCCTAAGGCTGGCTGATTAGATCCCTTTTGCTGGTTTCGCCGTTGAATATCGGGAGGAAAGCTGAATTCTCGAGATGGAAGCCAGAAGTATGGTTGTTCACTTGTATTCGGTATGGTTCGTATATAAAGAGATCGTATTCAGGAATCAAAGAAATAATGATTGTAGTTTATCTAATAGGAAACGAATTCAGTATTATTTCGTCTATATTAGAACCGTTTACAGTGTTTTCAAGTCAACCTGTCAAGTCCCAATAGCAGGTGGCGGATAGCCTGCTTCGACCCAACCCAGTAGAATTAAGAGCTTGTCTACTTGATCCGGAAGGACAATACAGGGAAAATATCAATGATTGCTCGTAGATTCGTAAACCTGACACATACTTCTCTGCGGTCAGTTCGAAGAAGCGGGGCTTTCGTGCCTCGACCGGCGCTGAGGACGCCGTTCTCTTCTACCTCTCTCTCATACAATTCGGAGCCGCAGCAGCCACCAGTTGGTAAGGCCAGAGAAACACCGACCTTGGGCGCACATTCTGCTCTTAGGAATCCCACCAAAATCAGTCAACCAGCATTCACGAAAGCAGGAATGCTTCTCAAGGTAGATATCACCGAAACGGCTGCTAAAAAGCTCGCCGAGGTGAGAGAGCTAGACAAACGACCGGATATGGTATTGCGGATCCACGTCGAATCAGGAGGCTGTCACGGATTTCAGTACGTCTTCAGTTTGCCGGACGCCTCCGATATCAAAGATACCGACAGCATTTTTGAGCGAGATGGTAGCCGTGTAGTCATTGACCATAGATCGCTGCGTATTCTGCGCGATTCCAGCGTTGACTACACCACAGAGCTCATTGGCTCGCAGTTCAAAGTCCAGTCACCTCACACCTCATCGTCCTGTGGATGTGGATCTTCGTTCTCCTTGGACATGGAGGACTGAATCGGCAGGGTTGTAAAAAGCGCGAACCATATAGATTCGGACTCGTGCTAAATATTTTACATATTTTATATCTATTTATCAATTCAAAATGGTGTCTAATTTCCTGGATCATGTAACCAGCGGAGGTAAGGCTTGCGAGCGTGACCCTCGCCGGCCTGACCCTCGAGATGTGGTTCTGTACCAATACGTCGTTCAAACAGACACTATATGAAGGCTATTGTTGGCCGGTCTCTTAAATAAGCAGATCAAAGCTATGTTGGGAAGTGAAAGGTCGCTGCACTAATCGAACTTAATCTAATTGATGGAATAGGGGACGTCTACTCTACTTAGGCACTGGCGCTGACAGAAGTATATGCACTCTCCTTTGCGACATCCTGCTCGGCCGCCACGGGCTTGGCATTGCGCGGCTCCATAGGAGTCATGCCCCAACGCTTGAGCATGGCCTTGTCTTCATCCCAACCGGTGCACATTGTGGTAAGCATAGTCTTGCCTGTGAAAATGGCGTTGCAGCCAGCCTGGAAACATAGGAATTGCTCGTGTTCCTTCATGGTATAACGTCCAGCAGCAAGTCTGACGATCGATCTGGGCATAACGAGACGGGCCGTGGCGATGGTTCGCACGATTGCATCTAGTGTGAGTTTAGGAGCAGATTTGAGGTCCTCCACAATAGCAGTACCGTCAATAGCAATCAACTTATTGATGGGAACACTCTCCGGATGCTGTTCGAGGTTACTCAGTGTGTGCAGGAATCCGATATGGTCCTCCTCAGTTTCACCAAGCCCAAGGATACCACCGGTACACACTTGAACGCCAGCAGAAGCGACGTTTTTTAACGTGTTCAACCGATCGTCATAGCTGCGGGTTGAGATAATCTTAGGATAATGCTCGCGAGATGTGTCGATATTGTGGTTATAAGCTGTGAGGCCCGCATCTTTCAAATCTTGGGCTTGCTGCTCGGACACCATGCCCAATGTGACGCAGCTCTCCATTCCCATATCATTTATGTTGCGTACCATCTCGCCGATACGCTTAAGTCCGGACTTGCGGCCATTCATGTCTCTCCATGCAGCACCGAGGCAGAATCGCGTAGATCCATTGGCTTTGGCCTCACGAGCTTCAGAAATGACTTCGTCAACACTTACAAGCTTAGTCGCTTTCAATCCAGTGTCGTGGCGTGAAGACTGCGAACAGTATTTACAGTCTTCAGAGCACCCGCCCGTTTTGATGTTCATAAGCGTGCAAAGCTGGACCTTAGTTGGATCGTGCCATTTGCGGTGTTGCGTCTGCGCTTGGTACACAAGCTCTAGAAGAGGTGTTTTGTATATCTCTCTGAGCTCTGATCTGGTCCATTTGCTACTGGGGACGCTTAGCGAAAGAGCACGACGAAGAGACATATGTGGTGGCAGTCGCGATAGAAGGAATTTTTCAAAGGTCGACAAAAAGGGTATATATATATAATCAATTTTGTAGATAAGATGGGGGACCTCCTCGGTGTCCCGTACCTTGGCCAGAGCTCAATAAGCAAAATGGGGGAAGCTCTTGTTGGCTGTTACTATGGCTATTTGAATCACCTTTGATGATCTGAGGGCACGGGCACCATGGCTCATTCAGACATTATAAGAAAGGACCACATACGCTCAAAATAAGACTTATACCAAGTATATCCAGCATATATCAAACCTGTTAACTCCCTATTGATACAAATACAGACATAGCCTGGTTAAATATGTATTTCATGTGCATTTAATGGTGTTGTTCTATATCAGGTACTTCAGACTCCAGATCACAGGATCATAAGCAGTTTCATCGTCACAACTCTGATCAAACTGATCACAAGCGTAATTGTATTGATATTGCACTACACTCTGCAGTCCACCATTCCGTCTATCATCCCGCATACTTTGCACTTTCCTCATTTAACCACTGTACGCTGCCCTATCACGTTACATTACAGAACGGGTGGCTGGATCTATCATTTCCAATGAATCTGCCCAATATGTTTCAGATATTTCAGTGCCCTGGTGGTCTCTCTGTATATGCAATGAGACTATGAGTATTTAAAAATCACGCATTATGTTCTAGACGGCAAAAGAATGTATATCTGCAGCATTGAACTTAGTTAGAGGGAACATTTCAAAGCAAGGCGGCGGTGCCGCCCGATGACGCTGAGTTAATATTTTTTATTGGCTCAATTTACCCTCACTGGCCCTCGCCGCCAAACACAGTTCTTCCGAGAGAAATAATGGATCTAACCCACCTGCGACCATTTTAAAAGCTCCTCCAGTGATATATAATATATGATTCAACCGAGTTATATGGCTTCTGAGAGCACAGTAAGTGTACAATGAAATATGCATGAAGTTCGCATCCACGTGATCCGGAGGTCGGCGAGACGTTATCCAATCCTATCGACACGCATATTGGCCCGCATAGAGATCGCTGGTTACGCATAGATAGGCTGCACCAAGGCTGGGTGACAGGCGAGTTTGAGCCCTTGCCCATGCACCTCAGTGCCAGTCAAAAAGCAGCGTTGAGGCACTTCGGCGAGCAAGGGTCCCGCTTAAGGCGGCGAGCTTCCATGTCGATCCTACCGGTCGGCGAAGAACCCTGGGCCCCGATCCCCACTGCCGCCTCTCCGTATCTAACGTCGCGGAGCAGCAAATCCACCTACTGGTAAAAAGGCAGACAACTCTTCCTTCCCCACACCGATCCGCTCTACTCCCCCCTCACGTATCGCAGCAGTGCTCGGACTAGGATTGATCTAACATCTTCCTGTCGATAATAAGCTGCAGATCCATTGATTCTGACATCTGCCTTCTTAAAATCCCACCCGGAATAGGAGGTTAGTACTGCAAGGACATTTCGAGACTAAAAAAGAACACTAGAACGAGACCCCCTATATTGAGCACCTATGGGAGACAGCTATAGCGAGGCACTAAGCTCGCGCGCTCCTCGTGAGCGCTACGAGTTGCTGAGCGCCCGCTGGGACCGCGGCCGGCGCACCGGCGATTACATTGCCAAGTGGATCGATGCCTACAGCCAGCTGCAGATGCGTCATGCCTCCGAGCTGGAGACGTTCCTGGCGAAACACGTGCTTCCCGAGTCCAAGCTGGGCACGCTCGCCGAGCCGTGGCAGCGCACGGCGACGATGGTCGTTGAGCAGTCGCGCCTCAGCCACGACTCGGCTAAACGGGCCCAGATCGAAGGCACGCGGGCGATCTCGCGCCTCAGCGACCGCCCCGAGGTCACCGAGGTTCTGCAGCGTGTGCAGACCGGCAACACCGTGAGCATCGACGAGTTCCAACGCCTCGACGCTGCCCGCTTGACCGGGCTGAAAGCCAGCCTCACGGCATTCGCCTCGATCGAGGCCGACCGTGCGCAGGGCATCACGCGTGCGGCCGACAGCGCCATGCAGGCGTGGCTCGGCTACGAGGCGAACGACGGCATCCAGGCGTTTGTCGCCGAGGTTATTTCCGGCGTGGTTGGTGCCGATGAGTCGACCGTTTATGGCAGCGGTGCTTATGGCAGAGGTGGTGCCTACGGCAGCAGCGTGAACCTGCGTGGCCCGTCGAATTCGACCACCGCGACGGAAGCCTCGTCGCGCCAGCCGAGCCAGGCCACGGTCAACCGCAAATCGTCGTTCCTCGGGCGAAAGGACAAGGACGACAGTGGCAAGCAGGAAAAGGGCGGCATCCGCTCGCGTGTGAACTCGATCTTCGGGCGCAAGAAGCGCACCGGCTCGCCGGTGAAGGGCGAGTTGGCGAACCGCTTCGACGAGAGCTCCACGAGCCTCAGCGGCCCGAGCTCTACGAGCCTCACGGGCCCGCCGATGCCTGGCTCGCTGAACGCGGGCAACTCGGGCAGCGGCAGCGGCAACGGCAATGGCAGCGGCGGTCTTGCGTCGACGCAGCGCCCCGATTTCGGCCTGCGCCAGCCGTCGCAGCTCAGCACGCACTCGAACTTGAACTCTCCGGCAAGCTCGCTGCGCCAGCAGCGCCAGCGCGACGCCTACGACGATCTGTACGCGCCGTCGTCTTCGCCGCGCCGCCTCAACGCGCAGTCGACCGGCAGCCAGCAGCCTGGTATGGCGCCTGGCATGGGCCCCGGCATGGAGCCGCCGATGAACGGCCAGAGCAACTTCACGCCTCTAACGCCGACGAAAATGAAGCCGCGGGGTGGCTCTATCACGCAGCACGACTCGTTCACGCGTGAGACAAGCCCGTTCCGTCAGAGCTACCAGAACGGCCAGCCTATGGCCGGAGCTGGCGGCAGTAACAGCCACGGCAGTAATAGCTACGGCACGAACAGCTACGGCAACAACAACAACAACAACTACGGCAGCGGCAACTTAGGCAGCCAAGCGCCGCTGACGCAGCAGTCTACCGGCCAGGCACAGCCGCTGGCGCAGCAGTCCACTGGCCAGTTCTTCAGCGGCAGCACCACGGCACTCGGTGGCATGGGCGGCAGCACCGCGAACCTCGGCGGCAGTCTGAGCGGCGGCAGCACGTCGAACCTCGCGCCGGTGCCGCCGCCGTCGCGCCACAGCGTGCAGCGCACGGCGTCCGTGACGCGCTCGCCGTCGGCCGCGTCGCGCCGGAACGTGAACTTCCGCGACTCGCGCGTGCCGCCGCTGGACTCCATGCCGCCGAAAATGGCTAGCCCGCGGGCCCCGTCCGTCCCGGCGTCGCCGGTCGGCCAGCCCGGCAGCGGCAACGGCATGCCCGGCAGCTTGCCCACTGGCATGCCTGGCAGTGGCCAGCCCGGTGGAATCGTCGACGCCGGCAACACCAGCGGCCTCAGCGAAGTCGACGACAAGCTTGGTCCTCTTGGCGGCATGAACTCGCCTCCTCCCAGTGTCCCCATGGCTGCCGGCTCGCCCGACACCGAGCAGTTCTACACGCCGGCGGCGGTGAGCGCGCCGATGTTCGAGCAGGGCAACTCGTCGGTCGCGACGTTCTCGTCGACGCTGCGCGACGCGTCGAACACCTCCGTGTTCCCGTCGCTGCCGCAGGGCGACGGGCTCGTGGTGGCCGGAGTCGAGCACGTGCACGCCGTGCACGAAGGCGGCAAGCTCGTGGAGTCGAGCGTGCGCGGCGAGACCGTCGCGCGCATCAACCCGGGCTCGTCGGCGGTCGGCCCGAACGTCGTTCTCGGCGTGCTGCTCGGCGACCCCAAGGCCACGCTCGTGGCGTCGCCTCTGCTGCACCAGACCTCCAGCCTCAGCTTCGACGTGCCGACGCATGTCTACGGCTCCACGACCAGCCCTGCACCCGAGCTCTTGCAGTACACCGTGAAGGGCGCGCCGAGCCGCGTGCCGCTCAAGCTGACGCCCGAATGGCTCGTGAAGGGCAACCTCGTGCAGTTCAGGATATACTACGAGCTGAGCGAGCTGTTCATGGGCGAGAGCGTCGAGATCCGCGACCTCGTGGTGACCGTCAGCTACGGCGGCACGGCGCGCGTGCTCGCGGGCCAGGCGAAGCCCACGGGCACGATCTCGTACGAGCGCCGCCGTATGACGTTCCGCCTCGGCGAGACGCAGACGCTGCGCCGCGGACAGCCGGCGCCAAAGCTCGTGGGCCAGTTCCAGACCGATGGCGGGTTCGCGCAACCGGGCCGCATTGAGTTCTGGGCGCGCGTGCCCGCCGTGGCCAACCCGGTCATGCAGCTGCGCTCCCTCAATGCGCAGGGCGAATGGGCCCCCGTTCCGCTTGCTGTGAGTGGCGACATTCGCAGCAAGGTCCCTGCTCAGGCCGGCGGCGAGGCCTAGTTTAGCATAGGCCCGTGTATTTGCTTAGCTCTGATTGGCCCGGACATTGGCCTGTCTTCAAAGGCTGGCGCTTCAAGACTGGCTTTATTGGCTGGTCGCCTTTTTGATGACGTGTTTTATTAGGTTCACTTGTAATGTAGAATTCAGCAGATAGTTGATTGATTTTGATTGTACAACAAAGCAAAGCGCTCAGGTCTCAGTAAACATAATATGAAGGTAACATCGGTCATGCGATCTTTATTGGTATATAATGTGTTCGTTAATTCGTATTTTATTAGTCTATCGACACAAAAGCTCTCTAATTCTGGGTGCACATGGCGATGCGCTGTCTCAGCTGCTCGTTTTGCTTACCGCGGCTCTCAATCTCGTCGCAGTTGAGCTTGTAGTCCTCATCAGCGACCTCGAGAGCCGAGAGGACCAGGTCGAGCTGGAAGCCGAAATCGTTGTGAATGATGGAGAAGTAGTAGGTCGGGAACTCGTTGCGCAGAATCGGCAGGAGGTGGCTGAGCTGGCGGCGAGTCATCTGGTACAGACTCGACCGCTCATCGACGTTCCACTGAAGCTCCCCCAGCGAGGGGTAGCTCTGCAACTCGGCACGGATGCGCTGGGTCTCAGTGCGCAGAGCACGAGCAAACCACACGTGCCACTCGCGGCACTCGCAGAGCAATGTCTCCATGTCGGATTTTTGCTCGTGCAAAGTCATGTATTTGCTTCGCATCGAGTTCAGGATAGTCTCCGCCGAAAGCAGATCACCACCGAAGAAATCGTATTCAGGGGCTCTGACATCCTCAGCCGGAGGGTCCATGTTAAGGCCGTGCTCACCGTACGCCGGGTAGTTGTCGGGCGTCTGGGGATTGGGCTCTTGGCGACTGCTTGAGAGGTTCAACTTCGGGGCTTTGGATTTGGAGAAGCGTTTAGAAGCAGAGTCGCGCTGGTTAGTAGGATTCATGATGAAAAGATGAGAAAGAGAGGATGCAGAATGCGAAAGATGAGAAGTGTTTGTGAAGCAAGTTAGAGAGGAAGAAGACCTGTAAAAATCTCGCTCGATCGGAGCCAATATATATTATTTCTCTCCGTGATACACATGTTGAGAGAGGAATAAGGGGGGCATGGGTGTATGGACCAGCCTGCATGCATGAGGTATATGGGTCCCACCCTGCACTCATGAGGTCTGTCACTCTACCTCTCAGCCTAACCCAAGCAAATATATTAATTGCATGAATTGAACAGAATCGATGTTAGGGTATGATTTCTCTCTTTCGCAATTTTGAAGCTCTATATTTAAGAATTTGTGAATATTTTTCAACATTATTGACTTTTAGCACGTTTTAATCACTTTTAAATTTTTTATTTGGGAATTCATTGAAGATTTCAAAAATTCCACATTGTGCCTACTTCCGAATCGGGTATCAACCCTGCACGCCGGGGAAAATTTGTCGGTCCCAAGTAGCCTGTAGTCACTCAGTCCTCGGCTGGGGCGGGCCTGAGTAATATGACCCAAGATCGACGTCCGATGACTCCTCGATGACTCCTTCAAACTCCGTATTAGAGGACGAAAAAAAAACAACGGGATCAGTACGCTCAATAAATGATCATATACTGGTGAATAGTACATTTCCTTCGCCATTTTTCTTGGCTTATTGGGTCAATAGAGCAACCGGCCGTTACTCATCGAGCGAGGGAGGGTCAGCAGGTTGCCGCGGTTGACTAACTAGACATGCCTAACCCTTATCTTTATGGCTGAGTCTGCTAACTGTTTATGCACCCTTAATTGCCTACAGGGGGGGGTTTACCGCAAGATCGAGCCGCACGCTCGTCAATTACATATATTTAAGCGCAAGTTGCTACGATCGACCTATCACAGGGTCGATTGCGGTATATACCCGCCCCAACGCGCTTACTATACCCCTGCTCTAGCGCCAATTTTGGACGGGGCGAGCTAGCTGCTATCTAAAGCATGTCAATCAAAATCCTTGAAGCATTCTGCGCTGCATGCAGTAGCCCGCCCCGCAGCTCTTATCGCAAACTAAATAGATAGTCCACTATGCTTAATACTTCCGATATGTAGATATATGCCAAAAACTGATTCCTCCAGTCGTTAATCCCACTTTTTGTTATCGCCATTTTTTGAGCCCATCCTGTTTTTGAGCAATAAAAATCTTACGGCCATGCTGGGCAAGAACGCTGCGATTACACCATCTGCGGGACTTACTTACAAGGGTCCTTGACCAGGGTCTTGTGCAGGTCTGGGAGTTTTGATACCCCGGTCGTCCCATGCGCCACTCCAGAAAATGCCGCGGATCTGTGTGGTGTATGGGGTGTTGAACAGTAGTACCCCGCCTGCCATTCGGCCACCACCGTGCAGTCCCAGTGAGAGCGCCGTGAAAACAACGCATATGCAAATTTTAAGGGTACGGTTTGGACATTGCGACAGCCTTATGTCCCAGAGGGGCAGTGGTCTTGGCGTGTACGTCCGGTGTCTAGATAAGATAAGGCCGATGTAATGTAATGCGATGCAAGTTAATAAATCCTGAAAAAAAATCAATGCAGCTATTATTACCATTTTTTTATCAAAAAAATCACAAATGGGATCGTTATTTAAACTGCTCAATCTCGCAAGACCAGCGATCGGCCGATCGGCCGAGCACCCGACGGTCCTCAGCGCCCCTACCCCCGATTTGGCAAATCACCGCCAGCCATTCAGCGACGGGGCCCGATTAAGCGATCGGGGCAGTTCGATCGATCGAGCGTGAGAGAAAAAAACGATCAACTCGTAAAATAGTAAATAGGCCGTGAAAAAGTAACCGAGGACTACCAAAGACCACTGGGAGGTGGCCACGTGGCCAAAATGTGGAAAACTACGTCTTCCGGGCTGTTCTACATATTTTCGTGGACCGGTGGGCAGTACGACCTCATTATCACCGATCTGAGCGCCGTATGGCAGGAAGATCTGGCGGATATGGGTCCTCGGGCGCGCGATCTGCAGCTGCCCTTCGATTTGGGGTCGAGCAGCAATGCTGAGCGGGTCGGCGAGCTGCTTTCCGGCCACATCGACGATGTTGATTTTAACAGCACTAGTGCCATTACGGATACGGCCGGAACGGACGCCGGCGGCATGAGCGGCCATCTCCAGTGCGAGACATGCGGAATCGCTTGGCAATGGAAGTTCGAGCTCCAGCGGCTAGGCGCCGACGAGGCAGCAGTCCATCTGACATCCGTGAGCCGCACGCTACGCCGAGCGTTCCATCAGGCGCTCGAGTTCGCTGCGACGCAGCAGGAGGTGATCGGCCAAAAAGATCTCGTGATCCAGGGTCTCGAGGAGGCCAGCCGGCGGGGCGTGGCGTTCCGGGCGCCGCCGTTCCTTGCTGCGGCCGCTAAAAAGTACGAAGGCACGATCCCGACGTGGACCGAGCTGGCAGCCGAGCCTGACCACGAGAGCTCCGATTCAGACGCGACGATCTAAACCATCACCAATGCCAAATAGACCGTAATCGATTAAGTGGTGATAATGTACGTAGTAGGTATATGCTTTAGAACATGCCGTTGATAGTTCCGTCGTCCTCGACCTCGATGTTAATGTAGCCCGGCATAGTCGGCAGACCAGGGACCGTCATGATCTCGGCCGCCAAGGCGTAGAGGTAGCCCGCGCCGGCGCTGACCTTGATGTCGCGGATCGGCATGACGAAGCCCGTCGGCACGCCGCGCAGCTTCGGGTCGTGGGACAGAGAGTATTGGGTCTTCGCGATGCAGATCGGGAGGTGTCCGAAGCCCTGCTGCGTGTACTGCTCGAGCTTCTTGCGCGCCAGCTCGCTGAGCTCGACACGCTCGGCGCCGTACATCTTGCGGGCGATCGTGTTGAGCTTCTCCTCGGCGCTGGTGTTCACGTCGTACAGCAGGTTCAGCGGGTCTTCGACCGCCGAGCCCTCGGCGAACTTCACGACGGCCTGCGCCAGGCCGAGCGCACCGCGGCCACCCTGGGCCCAGTGCTTGCACACGACGGCGTCCTTCGCGCCGGCCTCGATGGCGGCGTCGCGGATCACCGCGTGCTCGGCGGCGGTGTCGCTGACGAAGTCGTTGATCGCCACGACCACGGGGCGGCCGAACTGCTTCGCGTTCGCGATCTGCTTCGCCATGTTCGCCGCGCCGCGGCGCACGAGCTCCACGTTCTCCTCAACATACTCCTTGGGCAGCGGGCTGCCTGGTTTGACGTCGGGTCCGCCGCCGTGCAGCTTGAGCGCACGCACCGTCGCCACAATCACCACGACGTCCGGGTTCAGGCCCGACGCGCGGCACTTGATGTCGAAGAACCGCTCGCCGCCCATCGTGAAGTCGAAGCCGGCCTCCGTGATCACGTAGCCCGGCTCCTGGCGGAACGCGTCCTGGCCAACGATCTTGAGCGCGATCTTGTCGGCGATCACCGACGACGCGCCGATCGAGATGTTCGCGAAGGGTCCGGCGTGCACAAGCACGGGAGTGCCCTCGAGCGACTGCATGAGGTTCGGCTTGACGGCGTCCTTCATGAGCGCGGCCATCGCGCCGGCCACGCCAATGTCGGCGGCCGTCACGGGCTCGCCCTGCTTCGATGACGCCACGACGATCGCGCCGAGGCGGCGGCGCAGGTCCTGCAGGTCAGTCGCGAGCGCCAGGATCGCCATGCACTCGGAGGCCACGCTGATGTCGAAGCCGGTCTCGCGAGAGTGGCCCTTCTCGGTCGGCGCGGTGCCAACGGTGATGCCGCGCAGGTGGCGGTCGTTCACGTCCACGACGCGCTTCCACGTGATAGTCTCGGGGTCCACGTCAAGGCGCAGCAGGTTGCGCAGCTCCTCGGCGCTCAGCTGGTCGACGTCGCGGTGCGCGGGCAGGCCGAGCTTAGCCCAGCGGTGCGCCAGGAACTTGCTGAGCACACGCTTGCCATCTTTGCCCTTCGCGGTCTGGCGGCGCAGCAGGCCAGCATCGGTCTGCGTGTCCTCGTGGAACATGCGTGTGTCGAGCGCGGCGGCCAGCAGGTTGTTCGCGGCCGTGACGGCATGGATGTCGCCGGTGATGTGCAGGTTGAACTCGTCCATGGGCACGACCTGGGCGTAGCCGCCGCCGGCCGCGCCGCCCTTGATGCCGAACGTGGGGCCCATCGACGGCTGGCGCAGGTTCGCGATCGACAGCTTGTTGAGGTGGCCGAGCGCCTGCGTGAGGCCCATCGTCGTCGTGGACTTGCCTTCGCCGAGCGGCGTGGGCGTGATGCCGGCGACAAGCACGTACTTGCCGTTGCGGCGGTCCTTCAGGCGGTCAAGCACGCTGAGCTCGATCTTGCCCTTGTGGCGGCCATACGGCTCGAAGTCCGCGTCCAGCAGGTCAAGCTCGCGGGCAACCTCGGTGATCGGCTTCGGGCGCACCGAGCGCGAGATCGCGATGTCGGACGGCACGGGGCTCGCGGGCTCGAGCGGCGTCAGGTTGATCTGCGTCGCGGCGCGCTGCGCGTAGTACTGCTTCGCGGCCTGCACGACGTTGGACATGAGCATTGCCACGGTCATGGGCCCCACTCCACCAGGAACGGGGCTAATCCACGACGCGGGGTAGTCGGCGCTGTGGCCGTCCTTGGCACGGCTGAAGTCGACGTCGCCGACCACGCGGTGGCCGGACTTCTTGGTCTCATCAGGCACGTGGTTGATACCCACGTCCACCACAATGCTGCCCTCCTTCAGCCAGTCGCGCTGCACGAAGTTCGGGATGCCCACGGCGCTCACCACAACGTCCGCCGACTTCACGAGCTGTGGGAGGTTGTCGGTATAGCGGTGCGCGTGAACGACGGTGGCGTCCGCGCGGCGCAAAAGGAATGTGATGGGGTTGCCGACGATGTCGCTGCGGCCGATCACAACCGCCAGCTTGCCGCGGACGTCGATCTCGTGTGTCTTAAGCAGTTCCATGATGCCACCGGGCGTGCACGGAACGTAGATCGGCTGGCCAGACCGCTTCGCAAGCTCGCCGAAATTGTACGAGTCGAAGCCGTCCACGTCTTTAACGCGCGCAATCGCATTGCCGATCCGCTTCTCGTCTACGTGCGCCGGAAGCGGCATCTGCACGAGGATACCGTGGACGTCAGGAGCGTCGTTGAGCTGTGCAATCAGCGCAAGCACATCACGCTCGGGCGTGGCTTCGGGAAGGTGCACGACGCGGCAGTCTACGTGGCTCTGCTGCGCGGCCCGCTGCTTTGCCCGCACGTATGACGTGCTGTCCGGGCGGTCGCCGACCTGCACGATCGTCAGGCTGGGCGTGAAGCTCTCGAACTGCGACGTGCGGATCTGCTTGATCTCCGCCTTGAGGTCGTCGCGGATCTTCTGGGCCAGCGCCTGGCCGTTCAGGATGCGCGGGGCCGAGCCGGCAGGCATGCGGCGCAGATTGGCGGCCGAGAAGCGCCGCAGGGGTGAAACGACGGTGGGCGCAACGCGCGCAAGCGCGGGCGTTACGCGACGGAACATTCCCTCTCGGCAAAAAATGTGATTGGGGTGGTTTTGACGAGGAATTGGGCGGGATCGGCCTGCGGATCGCCGTTGCGTGTGCGTTCGCCTGGGGTTGCCCACACCGCCAAGCCCTAGAAAAAAAATTACCCTGCGCCCAGGTGAAAAATACGATACCACTCAGCGGAATCGCTGTGGCCAGGTTGATAAGCTACCGACCGTTGAATGTTGCTGCGTTTTCGTCTAAATGGTTATAGCGTGATTCGTTATTTTTAAATCTATATATTAACTACTTGCTTGATCTTCTGTGTCCAAGCTCTGCCTGACTCAATCGCCCGATCCGGCAGCCTTGAGGCGCGGTGCCCATAATTATCCGAGTCACACGGGAAGCCCGAGTTAAATAGGGCTTGGGCGCCTTTAGGGGTGCTGACTCTGGCCCTTTTTGGGCCGCCCGAAAAACACCCGTGTGGGCTACACAGTGAGGTGATGATGATTTTATATATTTCTATGCTTGTTATCTACTGGTTTTGAGAGTTATATTACACTATATAGTAGGTTGATTCACTTCCATGTGGCGCCCTGGTGGGACGGTGGACGCACGGTGTATGCATATGTGTTTCACAGCCGCCCCTGGCTGCATCCCATTTAATTTGGCCTAGTGGGCCCAACTAGGTCTAGATCTTATGTTTATTGGAATGAATTCTTTTATTTACATACCGAGTAGTAGACCTCGGTTAGTTTAGTGGGCACCTCTGCCGAATGGTATGCTGCCTAATCGGCCCCCGTACCCAGAACCACATCGCGTCCAATCGGCCGTTGAGAATCCCCACACCAGCCGGCATTCATGTTCAATCCAAGACAGAGAGAACCGCTGGCGCCGCTCACCAACCGGCAAGCGGCCAAAACGCGCATCACACCCCAATTCAAGTCCCGCGACGAGTCGCCAAAAGCTTCTACTCCCAGCCCTGTGGCCCGAAAACGTGGGGCGGCTAGACGCGTCCATTTCCACGACATGGCGGACCCGGGCCCCAAAATCAAAACACGGATGGCGTTCAGTGACCGCGAGAACATGTTGGTGGACGACTTCGACATGCTCGAGTCGCAATCCGAGGAAAAACCCAAGGAACGACGGAGAAGGCCTACACCGGCATTGTCGGCACTAATCGACACGCGCATGCAGGAGGTGCAGGCCGCACTGAGTCCACACAGCCGAGTCACCGAAAGCGAATGGGTGCGGCCCGCAATGCCCGCGGACGTGGACATGGAGGGGGCTCCCACCGATCTAGAGGGCACAGCGACCGACACAACAAACGACACAACAAACGAAATAAATGAAGCCAGCGAAGCGGCCGACGCAACTTATACAACCAACACAATGGAAAGTAACCTAATGGCGACCGATTCAGCGGCCACACCCAATGACCCCGCCGACACCACCTTAATTCCCAACGGCACGCAATGGAACCAGCACACGCAGATCTGCGGCGACGTCGTTCTGCTCAACCCGCATCATCTTCCCATCAAGTCCGGCTGCCTGCAGCCGTACGGAAACGGCGTCTTCCTAGTGTCGGCGTTTCCGTGCCCTAACACCCTGCCGAGCTGATCTACCAGATCCACCGAAATTTCGTGTAGATCGCGAATAGAAACGGCACAGGCTTCGAGAAATGGCGAGGATACGCGTTTCCCTGAGGCTGGAACTGCGCCGGACGCATCGCCAATACAGCACGCGGAAGTATGTACAGGAACACGACTATACCGTCAAGCCAACGACGTATGTCTACACGGCGGACGAGAACCGCGAGGTGTTCGAGCGCTTCCCCCTCGTGACGGCGCAGAAACACGCGCAGCGCCGCCAGCGGCCTCAGAAGACGCGCATGCTGGCACGCGAGTTCATTGAGGACAGCATGTATAACCCCCACTACGGCTACTTCGCGCAGGCCGCGGAGATCTTCAGCCTGCCGACGAAGCTCGATGCGAGCAAAATGGGCAGTATGGATACGTTTCTGGACACGTGGTCGGCGGAGTATCGCCAGCAGCAGGCCCCGGTGGGGAAAAGCAGTGGAGCTAAGAGTAAAGAGAGTACAGCGAAGGGCGGCGCCAGCAAGACTGGCCCAACGAAAAGTACTGAAAGCGCCACCAGAAGCGCCACCAAAAGCACCACCAAAAGCAAAACCAAGAGCGAGCCAGAGCCCAACCAGCCTGGTACCAACCTGCCCGAACACGAGCGCAAAAACATGCGCCGCACGCGCGTGTCACGGCAGCTGTGGCACACGCCGAGCGAGCTGTTCAGCCCGCACTACGGCGCGACGCTGGCGCGCTACATGCTGGCGCAGCACGCGAAGCAGCCGCCCGGCACGCCGTTTGTGGTGTACGAGAGCGGCGCCGGCAACGGCACGCTGATGCGGGACGTGCTGGACCACGTGCAGCAGGCGGCGCCCGACGTGTACGCGAGCGCGGAGTACCACGTCATCGAGATCAGCGCGGCGCTGGCGCTCAAGCAGCGCGCACAGGCCGCCGGGCACGCCGCGCGTGTGCGCGTGCACCACACGAGCGTGCTGGCGTGGCGCGCCGTCGAGCCGCGGCCGTGCTTTGTGGTAGCGCTCGAGGTGTGGGACAACCTCGCGCACGACGTCGTGCGCTACGACAACGAGACCGACGAGCCGCTGCAAGGCTACGTCGTCGTCGACCCGAACGGCGACTTCACGGAGGTGTTCAGCCGCACGCTCGACCCGCTGGCCGCCGAGTACCTCGCCGCGCGCCGGGGCGTCGCGTTCCAGCCGCAGTGGCGTCTCGGCGTGCACCCGCAGCAGCTGCCGCGCGGCGTGCGCCGCCTCGTGAACGCCGTCGTGCCGTTCCAGGGCCAGCTGTCGCCCCCTGAATACATCCCCACGCGCCAGTTCGAGTTCACGAAAGTGCTGGCGCGGTGCTTCACGAACCACGCGCTGATCGCCGCCGACTTCACGCACTTCTCGGAACGCATCCGCGGCTACTCGTCGCCGGTCGTGCAGACGTTCATGGAGAACACGCCGGTGACGGTGGGCACGTACATGGTGCTGCAGGGCCACTTCGACATCATGTTCCCCACGGACTTCCGGCTCGCGGCGCAGATGTACGAGCGCGTGACTGGGCGGCCGGCCGCGGTGGCGCCGCACGGCGAGTTCCTGCGGCGCTGGGCGGGCGACCTCGCGCCCACAACGACGCAGACGGGCGAGAACCCCATGCTGGCGCTGTACAGCAACGCCGCGTTCCTCACGAGCTAGATCAGCGTATACCAAAGATAAGCGTATACCAGAGATCAGCGTATATCAGAGCGTATATAGCCACATAGAGTATCGCCAATACTTGCGAGTAAGTTAAGGTCATTTGGGTTGGGCACATCTCGGCTGCGTACCTCGGCTGAGCTGTTCACTAAGCTAGTTCACGCTGCGCTCACGCTCATATTATTTTATTTAGAATTACAAGCACCTTACCACTTTCTACGGTGGTACTGATCTGCGAAGGTCTATGGTGTGTGCGGTTTTATCGGTGGTATCTGCGGTGAGTGTTGTTAGGGTTCGAAAAATGCGGACGGCAGCATCCGGCGCCAATGTGGTGTCCCAGGCGAGCAGCGTGGCCGGCGACGACGTGGTGTTCGGCAGCGGCAACCAGCTGCTGGCGTGGCGCCCTAACGAGCGCACGCCGCGGCTGCTGGCCACGCTGGACGGCGAGGTGACGGCTGTTGTTGGTGGGGTGCCCGAAACGCTCGTGGGGACGCACGCCGGCGCGATATACGCCGTGGACGGCGCGGGCGCCGCAAAGCTCGATGGCCTAGCGCGCCCGGTGACGTGCGTGGCCGGCGATCGGCAGTGCTGGGCCGCCGGCTGCATGGACGGCAACACGTACGTATACACCCGTGGCAAGCGCCACAGCGTCGCGACGCCGGGCTACGCATTGTGCGTGGCGCTCGTTGCCGACCTGCTGGTGATCGGCGGCACGGCGGGCACGCTTACGGTCGTGCACGTCCCGAGTTTGGCCACTGATGACATCTCCCCGGGAGAGGCGCACACGGCAGTGCTGGGCGGCCACGAAGGCTGGGTGCGCTCGCTGGCGGCGATGAGCGATGCCGCTGGCGTCGTCACGCTCGCGAGCGCGTCGCAGGATCGCACGATCCGCCTGTGGCGCCTGTCGCCGCTGGCCGCCGACCGCGCGGCCGCCGAGGCGGATCCGCTCGCCAACGCACAGGTTCTGCGCGGCTGGACACTCGCACTCGAGGCGCTGCTGTTCGGGCACGACGACTGGGTCATTGACGTCGCGTGGATGCCTGGCCGGCGCACGCTGCTCTCCGCCTCCGCCGACTCGTCGCTCATTGTGTGGCGCCGCGAGGCCGAGGACCTGTGGGCGCCGGCGCTGCGGTTCGGCGACGTGTCGACGTGGGGCGCGTCGACGGCAACGGGCACGTCGGGTGGGTTCTGGGCGGCGCTCGTGCTGGGCGAGCGCGTGGCCACGGTCACGCGGACCGGCGCGGTGAGGCTGTGGGGCCGCACCAGCGGGGCTTCTGCGGAAGACACGCTCAGGGGAGATAAGCCGGCCGAGGCCGACGACGCATTCTACGACTTCAGTGCCTGGCACGAGTCGCCCGGCCCGACGGGCCACACGCGCGACGCGACCGACGTCGCGTGGTTCGACAACACGACGCTCCTCAGCACGTCGCTCGACCAGACGACGCGGCTGTGGAGCGTCGCGCCGGCGCTCACCGAGATCGGGCGCCCGCAGATCCACGGCTACGACATGCTGGCCGCAGCGCCGCTCGGCGCGCACGCCATTGTGAGCGCGGGCGACGAGAAGGTGCTGCGCGTGTTTGCGCTGCCGCACCAGGTTGCCGCGCAGCTGCAGCGCCTCGCCGGCGAGGATGCTGTTCCGGAGGGCCAAGAGAGCTCCCAAGGGGCCAAAGAGAGCGCCCAAGAGGCTAAAGAGAGCGCTAGAGAAGACGACGCGCTCCCGTCGGTGGCGGGTGTGCCGGCGCTTGGCCTGAGCAACAAGCCCGAGGCCGATGCGGGCGCCGAGCTCGGCGTGCGGCCCACCGAGGGCGTGCTGCAGCGCCAGACGCTGTGGCCGGAGACCGAGAAGCTGTACGGCCACGGCTACGAGATCAGCTGCGTCGCGTACTCGCCGCAGCTGCGCACAATCGTGTCGTGCAGCCGCGCGAACTCCGTGCAGCACGCACAGCCGAAGTTCTTCAGCGCCGAGACGTTCCACGAGATCAAGGCGGACGGTCAGGGCGAGTCAAGCCAAGCCGAGGCCAACAGTGCTAAGACAGGCAGCGCCCAGACCAGTGAAGACAGCGCGCACACTTTGACGGTGACGCGGCTCGCGGTGTCTCCGAACGGCCGCCTCGTGCTGAGCGTTGGCCGCGACCGGCGCCTCGTCGTCACGGACATCGCGAGCCGCCGCCCCTTGGCCGCCGTGCCACGCGCGCACACGCGAATCGTGTGGGACGCGGCGTGGTGCAGCGACACGCACTTTGTCACCGGCTCGCGCGACCGCCAGGTGAAAGTGTGGCGCCTCGAGACGGGCGAGAATGGCGAGACGAGCCTCGCGCTCGTGCGTGCCGTGGCGTTCGACTCGCCGGTGACGGCGCTGGCCGCGGGCCGCACGCGCGTGGCGGTCGGCGAGGAGTCGGGCCGCGTGAGCATCGGCGACCACCGCCTTGGGCTGGACGGCTTGGGCGCGTTGCTAGCGGGCACCGGCAATTATGGCTGGCGGTGGTGTCTTTGGCTCGGTGGGTTGTTTTCGATGCTGATATCGTCGCTCAATTTTA